>OZ038493.1:46035251-46050251 GCA_964036315.1 Acanthosepion esculentum | reverse complement strand
ATGAAATCAATAAGACAGACTCCATTCTTTTTATTGCTTGCATCAAGGAGCAATCTCTGGAAACTGGATTCTCAAGATGGCGGGCCCGGGTAAATTTTTACTGTGTTTTCACACATTTTGTTACCGATCCCATAAACACGCGGGGTTAAACAATTTAATCATGGCCACGCGATTGAAATTACAAATGGAATCACTCTTATTGTCTGATGATTGTTGTTTCGGAGTGAAAGTTTAAATGAATTTGTGCATTTTATTGTTCATATACACAGGCTGAACTGTCTCATTATTTTCGACGAATGAGAGACTAAGAGTTCATTATTTTACAACCGTACAACCAGCCTACTCAAAGATGATTTTATTAGATGGAGGCTTTTGAACGAGCCATTCTTTTTAGAAAGTTGCACAGCGTGCTAAAATGTCTCCCAATAACCTTCCACATTTTTAAAAAAATTCAGACATGTCCTTCTCCGGGATTGTCACTCAAGGATGGAGAACTCCGTTTTCCCTGTCATTAAGACAATATCTCAAGGGTTCCTAAGTAAATTTAACAAACTGGAATTCATGCATGCATATATATATATATATATATATATATATATATATTTGATAAAATAATGTTTTGAGGCATGCCATATATATGTATTAATATGCTGAATATCAAGGATCGAGCTTATGTAAATATAAAATAAGGCATTGGAGTTAACACCCAGAGGCGTCGGTCTATTAAATGCAATTGTCAGGATCTGACGATTGCGTTCGGCATGAAACAGTCGCCTCTGGGTGTTTACTTCAATGCCCCATATATATATATATATATATATATATATATATATATATATATATATATATATATATATATATGTCTGTGCATATATATATATATATATATATATATATATATATATATATATATAAGAAGAAATATAGTCTTAAGATGTGCTATATTTATGGGATAAAGTGCTCAATATTAGAGATAGAGCGTGTGTTAATAGAAAAGTCAACATAGATGTCAACACTTAGAGGCGATAGTCTGTTTCATGCTAGATGCAATCGTCAGGCGATATATATATATAGATATATGTATGTCTATTTATATATATATATATATATATATATATATATATATATATATATATATATTAATTACTAATTAAAAATCTATTTTACGAATAGCAATTTTTCAAAATGGGCGATTGTTTGTTTTCGACGCAACCGATAACTGTTTCTTTTTACACTTCACGAAAGGAATCCGTCAGCGTTTTGACTATTTTAAATAAATTCTATGATTTTCATTTTTTTCCCTCTATTCATAATGTACACTTCCTGTCTCTGTTTTACCGTTTTTAACTCTACGCCGTTCTACTTCGTGGTTTCTCTTCCCTATTTCGTTATATATTTTGAATATATAGTGTATTTTTATATATTCAGGCTGCCCATTATAAAAGCAGTAAATTCATAAAGAAATTTACTTAGCTGTCATGATTCATACACTAATAATAATCGTACATGTTCGAAATATTTGACTCAATGTTCAACTCAAATTTGTAAACGTGGTAACCAGGAGGCAGTAGCTTTATTTAAGGTCATAAATATTCAAGATATTTATTCAAGGTTATTCAAGGTCAGTTATTCCTGAAAGACAAAACAGTGATAATAAATATGAGGTTTTGTTTTTTTTCTTTTTACTGGACACCGTATATTTTGTCTTGGAATTGTAGCAAATTACTTGCATATCTTTCTTTAAATTCCTTTCCAATTGTTCCGATGTAAATCTTCTGTAGTTCTCACGATTAATGTCACGTTTCTCTGATTTGTGTAGAAGTTATCCTCGGTATCAATGCGTACCCTTTCCATTTCTTATCACGTAACATCTGACAGCATCTTCTTAAGTAAGTTTTAAGCCAGTATAATCAGTTTCTTTCATCTTTATTTCACAGTTCCCTTGTTGTGGAGTATATAAAGGAACCTGGATCGCACTTTTGTGTGCCTTTCATAAGATTTCTATACTTGCGGGTAGTGTATTATATATAGGTGCAGAAAGTGGCAGTAACGGTTTGAGGTCGAATTCCAACATAGCCTCTTGCATTCACTTTCAGAGAAATGAAATTATGAAAGACATTAACCTAGGTACCTCCAATATTTCGGCATAAATTTTCGATACCTAAAGTATATAATGATTTTTTAAAAATGAAAAAAAAATTCTTAAAGATTTCATTTTAGTTTTAATTGAAAGCTAAAAGATTAAATTTATTAGTAAAATATTCTGGTGCATTTCAGATAGAATGACATAGATTGGAATGTCAAATTTAATTTCGATTTCTTAAATTTTTCTTAAAAGCGGGCATTTTATTAATTTTAAGAAATTTGTAAACAAAAAAAAATTAGCGATTTTAAAAACATATATATTTAAAACGTACATATATATATATATATATATATATATATATATATATATATATATATGACACGTTATTTGAATAAAATTAGAAAATTTAAAGTTAAATTAATCTGATTTGAAATAGATATTACTTATAGCATAAAAAGGTAATATACAACCATTTATCTAATGATTGGTCCTGCTTATCATAGCTTAACTGAGGCGATAATAGATGGCGATGACAGCTAATATGAGTGGCTAGAGTTGATACAAAATTTCAGAGTTTTAAGTGAACGAATTTTTTGGGTTTTTAACTACCTAGTAATTTTTACAAATGAACATATTTCCCGCAATTAGCTAATATTTTATTGACTTTTATTTACCTTTCTAAGATGTTTCATGCAAAAATAAAAAAAATTAAAATACTATAAATTTTTCTTAAATTAATTTCTCAATTAAGAGACAAAACTATTACATCACGTGACCGTTTCATAATAATATCACGTTTGGACATTCACTGATGAAAATAGGGAACAAATTAAGTAAAAAAAAATGAAATAAAAGAATTGTTTTAAAAATAGAATATCGTATATCACATCCAGGAAATAGCCCAATACAGAATTTTTACACGATTTTAAACTATTATAAATTATTATAATTAAAATTTTTTTAAAAATTTAAAAAATTCTTGTAAAAATTCATTATTCATCGAAAAAAAATGTATTTCTTCAGACAATAATATACTTACTCTAACTTATATACAAAAGCAATTAAAAACGTTTTTTAATTAAATAATGTCATAGTTTTATTGCATTGTATTATTTTTCAATTTGCCCATAATTTGGGGGCGGGGATTGATATTAGCATGTAAATGAATGTAACGGATTTGACTGGAATTCGAATCTCACATTCCTCAATACGAGCCGCTATCCATTGCTCCACCAATGCAGCAACACCAATTATTCATTTCCAATCAGTATTCTAAGAAATCTTTTGCGTAAAGAAATCATTTCTGTTTTACTTATTATTATTAATAATATTACCTATATAATATTACCGTACTATCTATCTTTCTACTTGCGTAATGGCTGCGTCATGTTCTAAAAGAAAAATATCAATCTCATCTTAATAAGCCAAACTAGTCGAGTGCTAACTAAAACCGAGACAAAACGCTTACTTTTCCATGGCCTATTGTCTCCCGATTTTTCCCTTTTCAGTAGGTTCCTTTTCGTATTTCTCGAGCTTTCTAGCATTATTTCACTCGTAACTAATTTTCATTTACTTAATTCGGTTATTGAGTAAAAAATGTGATGGTTATATTATGCGTGTGTGATACTTTTCACAGAACGCACAGATATAACACTGATCGTTGATAAAAATGTTGGAAGGCAATAGTTTCATCTCAGTTAAAGTGTATACCTACTTTTATCCAAGGCAAATATAGCGTTCTCCAGTGAATATGCCCGTCATCTTTTACTGGTATTTAGCTAGCTATTGTTGTTAATTTTTAGCTTTTAATCCTGCAACTGATTTACATTTCTTATATTTTAAGACTTTTTGTTGGTTATACGAAGAAACTAAACCACTACATGAAACTCACTTTTACTAGTTAAATAAAGTGCTAATTTACATGGCCAACTTCCTGTAGATGGAGCAGATTCTATGAACATGATACTTATAAACTGCGCACGCGTACAGACGCAGACGGAAGTGGCTATAAATGAACAGAAAGAAGAACGATGTAAAACATTCATAAAAATATGTTAAAGGGAGATATTAAAAAAAAGAAATGTAATTGTAATGATAAAAACCGTGCAAGTTTCTAAAATTTAGGGAAAGAAAAGATGGCAAGGAAAAGAAACGAAGCTAAAAATTAAACGCTAAAACATATGTAATGTGAGAAAGAGGAATTAAAAAAAATAGAGAAAAATTAAATAAAATAATTTCCAAGCATAATCTTGAGAAAGCCAAAGAGAGGCTGAAGCGGAAACAGAAAGGAAAAGTCTCGTCGCTATCGCAGACCAGAAAGAAAAACCGAGAGAAAGAGAGAAAGAGAAAGAGATAGATAGATAGATAGATAGAGGGAGAGAGAAATCTCGGCTGTATCTAAATAGCCACCAAGTGAAACCGATAAACGGGAATATCAATATTTTACAAAAAGAAGTGAGAATCGTTTTGCATCGAGGGTCAGTGTGTGTGTGTGTGGGGGGGGCGTGGTAGGCGGGAAAGGAAGAATCAGAATCGGTGAGAGACGAACGCCAGACACCATTCGATTAATACATAACCAAAAATAGACCGATTTTGAACAGCACAGGCAGTTAAATAAGAGAAATACATAAATGATTTTCTTAATATTTAAAAAAAAGGAGGAAAACATAATTGAAAACAACTCCCTCATCAAGAACCCATAGAAAAAAGATAGTGGCCGTTAGCAGCGGTGAAAAACGTTGAAGGGAATATATACTCAAGTTAAAAATTATAAATTTATATAAAAATGAATATGGAAATAACACACACACACACACACACATATATATATATATATATATATATATATATATATATATATATATATATATATATATGTATATATATGAAGAAAAAGAATGTTGATGAATTTGGCTAGATTTAAAAAAAAAAAATTCTTAAAACATTTTGAAACTCTCAGCATCTCTCGTTCGTGCTCATGTGTAGACACAACAACGTAAACTCACTGAGTCTGATGAAGTCCTAACGGATGAAACCCGTCACAAATAATTTTTCCAATTTGACGTGCCTCTTTTCTTTCAAACTATTCTTGATATATCAAAATTTATATATCGTTATGCTATCTCTCTCTCTCTCTCTCTCTCTCTCTCTATATATATATATATATATATATATATATATATATATTTATATACTCAACTTTCCCGTCGAATTCGACGCATATTGGTCAAGCAGATCATTTCCTAGGAACCGACAGCCCGCCACCAGCACATGATTATAGTGGTGAAAGTTTTGTGCAAAACCATCCACACTTTTGAAGGGCCGAATACAGACACCTGGAGCTATGTGTCACAAGGACCCAAACGACCCTTTGAATTCAGAGTTGTCCTTCTCCTAGACCAGTTGCCATCCAAAGCTATAGAACCCAATCTGTCCTATTTACCCATAGCTGGTGCGAGAAGAAGAGGATTCATACCTTTCCCAAAGGTATTAGCAGCATTATTCCTAGGTGAATGGATTCGACTGGAATTCGAACTCGGCTCTCCGATTCTTCAATCCAAAACATTACTCCAGTGTGCCTCCTACGAAGTACGGTGGAGTAAATGGGATATATATATATATATATATATATATATATATATATATATATATATATATATATATATATATATATATATATATATATATATATATATATGTAATTCATATGAATGAGCGATCATTGCCACTGCACAGTATGTCAGCAAACTCTTTGAAAGAAACGGGGCATATGGAATGGAACTTCATACAGACAGATCCAAAGTGATGGTGAACAGCACAAGCATCATCATGGCTGGTGAACCACGGGAGAACATGTTCATCTTCAAATACTTGGGCAACCCTGTCAAAAGATGGCAACAGCAACGCAGATATCCGCAAACGAATTACCACATCCACAGAAGCGATGGTCAGACTGGAAAGAATATGGAAGAGCAACATCACCTGAAGTACCGATATCAGGCTCTACAAATCGCTAAATCTTCAAAATTATCCCGAAGACTGAAATCCATGGGAAAAAATTTAATACTGTATTGTGTCGGGATATTTGGATGGTATTAATTTAGGCGGCAATATCAAGCTTCAAATGCTTCAAAGAAATCCTGTCAAATGATGGCAACTGCAACCTAGAAATGCGCATACGGATTGCCACATCCACAGGAGTAATGGCCAGACTGGAAAGGATATGGAAGGCAGCATCACCTGAAGTACCAAAATCAGGACCTACAAATCGCTAAATCTCCAAAACTATGCCGAAGACTGAAATCCATGGGAAAAATAATACTGTATTGTGGCGGGATATTTGGATGGTATTAATTTAGGCTGCAATATCTAGCTTCAAATGCTTCAGAGAAATCCTGTCAAAAGATGGCAACTGCAAAGCTGAAATCCGCACACGGATTACCCCATCCACAGGAGCGATGGCCGGACGAAAGAATATGGAAGAGCAACATCAGCTTCCATGGAAGGAAACCAAAATAGAGAAACAAAAGTTCAAGCTCTACATATCTCTTTTCGTATCCAACTTTCACCACTGGCGTGAGATATGGACACACCTGGTTGACAGAAACATGGATCAAGAAATCTTTGCTGCAGATCAATATTATTTCATAGGTTGGGTGCGCTTTTTTCAGTATGTCTCTCCACGAAGCGAGAATATTCCACTTACTTACATCACAGAGAATTTCAAGGTAGATAGTGTCGAAAGAGGACGTCAGTCTCATCTTGCAAAACTGTTCATAGCGAATTTGGAACGCAATGTTTCACTCTTGTGGACATGTGCAGGATCATGCCGTGAAAATGCCGAAGACGAAATTAGAGAAAAGATTATAATCACTTTAAGCCTATTGAGAGAGAGAGAGAGAGAGAGAGAGAGAGAGAGAGAGAGAGAGAGAGAGAGAGTAACGCAGCGAGCCACTTATCCCACGTGCTTGTGTGAAGGGATCGCAAAACAGTGTGGTTGAAGGAGAAAACTGCTGGGAGAGACAAGGGATAGGAAGTTGTAGAGAGCCATGTTCTGAAGTGAAGTAGTAGTAATATGGATTCTGCATAAGGATGATGAAAATTCCATGGATGGAGCACGTGAGCAACGAGAAAATTTTAAATAAAATGGAAACAAAACGACACTTAGTCAATCTCTCTCTCTCTCTCTCTCTCTCTCTATATATATATATATATATATATATATATATATATATATATATATATATATATATATAATTAAGCTCTTGAAATATATATTTCCATTGAGCACTGTTGAAAGATAGGTTGATTCTATAAACGACAGCCACCTGCGCTAATGCAATGCTCTTCAGTAAACTGAATTGTAGCACTGACTGATTGGTTTTTGCTTACATTAGTGAAAACAATACGCTAGATTTAGCTGTTTCTCTCTGCCGAGTGATGATAGCTTAGTGGTAGAAGTTCTGAATGACACAAAATTTATCAGGTTTCGGTCCTGGCTGTGATACAGCGAAAGAGTACTGTCTGCCCATGGTATATCTATCTATCTATCTATCTATCTATCTATCTATATATATATATATATATATATAATACTTATTATACTCTATAAACTCATTATATATATATATATATATATATATATATATATATATATATATATATATATATATCAACGTCCGTCCTGGCTGCAGCTTGGAAAATTCTAGCGCCTTTATTTATCACTGGCTGTATTAATTCATCGGCTATACAGATAATCGTAATGTGTAGAAGTAAAAGTCAAAGTAAAACTTGATTCGCTCGTTTCCACTGTCAACTGCTCAAAATTTAAAAAAAACTGTATCTTTATTTAAAATCAATCAGCATATGTAGCAAAATAAATAATTTTTATTTTAAGAATTTTATGAATATTCATTTTTACACTGACTCGGTCGCTCGTTCGAAAACCGTAGACTTCAATATTCTGAGAGCACTTGATTAATTATGAGCTGCTGCAGTTTCAAGTGTATCTGTTTTACGAAACTTAAATTCTGATTCTGTGTACAATAGAGATTCCATAATATTGATAATAAAATCTATCTTTTTTTAATGAATTAACAACTTTTCAAGAATTTTATTTGCACGTCATCTCAAAGGTAATTTGCGATAAATCTATTACTAGATTTAATCTCGCATAGATCTCTTAACAAATTTGAGAAATCGTTTTCTTGTGTTGGATTGAAAGGCGGCTATTTGGACTGAACACAGACACACACAGGATATATATATATATATATATATATATATATATATATAGATATATATATATATATATATATATATATATATATATGTAAGCAAATATGTGGATGTAGATCCGACGGTATGATGAAAATGTGGAAAAGACAAAGCAAAATCCGAATATGTGAGTTTACCGTTTTTTTTGTTTTTGTTTTTGTTTTTTCTTTTTATGTGGACGTCAGACGTTTCGGTCTAATAGACCTTCTTCAGGACATGGTTAAAGGACACATATTTATATTAAATTTAAGTTAAATGAAGTGACGATATATACAGGACTAGTCAGAAACAGAAAAACTGAAATTCTAAAGTCAGAGTATTCTATCTTGGATTCGGATACGCTGGCGCCGCGTATATATATAAAAGTGAACATTGAAGTCAACACTTAGAGGCGACAGTCTGTTTCATAGACGCAATCGTCAGGCCACGAGTGCTGTTTTTTTTCTCGACTTGTTATGGGTCCTTACCTATAACTACAGAATGTAATCTCCCTAACACTATGTATACTACGCCTCTCAAGAGAGAGAGAGAGAGAGAGAGAGAGAGAGAGAGAGAGAGAGAGAGAGAGAGAGAGAGAGAGAGAGACGAATCGAGTCGAGCCGATAGTAGTTCACTCCAAATCAAACTGACAGTCATGCAAACACCTTCCACATTTTGTATTATTATTCCGTGTAATATATCTTCGTTATTTCTACTCTTGTGTTAGTGTTGTTCTACCTTGGTCCTAACCTGGACCATTACACGGCTAGCGAAAAAAAAACAGCACTCGTGGCCTGATGATTGCGTCTAGCATGAAACTGACTGTCGTCTCTAAGTGTTGACTTTAATGTTCACTTTTATATATACACACGCACTCTGATAGGGAACACTTTATCCCATAAGGATAGTCTATTTCAAGCCGTTCTGTACGCGGCTATCATCAGCCCCTGTAAAAAATACAGATGCTCTGTTATAATAAATATATCGAGCTCTCTGTGGATCAGTTTCAATAACTAATATTACTAGGATCCAGCTTATATTCTCTAACAATAATTCTTGGATTGATTACCTGTAATATATATATATATATATATATATATATATATATATATATATATATATATATATATATATATGGGGGTAGTGGAAATAACTTGGATAGGCAAATGCAGTCTTTAAGAATATTTATAATTCTTGGATTGATTACCTGTAATATATATATATATATACATACATATATATATATATATATATATATATATATATATATATATATATATATATATATATATATATATATATATATATATATATATAGTGGTAGTGGAAATAACTTGGTTAGGCAAATGCAGTCTTTAAGAATATTTATAATTCTTGGATTGATTACCTGTAATATATATATATATATATATATATATATATATATATATATATATATATATGGGGGTAGTGGAAATAACTTGGATAGGCAAATGCAGTCCTTAAGAATATTTATAATTCTTGGATTGATTACCTGTAATATATATATATATATAAATATATATATATATATATATATATATATATATATGGGGGTAGTGGAAATAACTTGGATAGGCAAATGCAGTCTTTAAGAATATTTATTCAGAGTAACGTTACCGGTTTCTCATGTCTATGATTTTCAGAGGTGAAATTGAGATGGAGAGATGTGTTATGTTTTACAGAATCCAAATTATATATAAAGGGAAAGCGCGAATTTGAAAACAGTGATTGCTACTAATACTTCAAAGCTCTTCTATGAATTGAGCAGTGTCGGTCATTGGCCTGTTTATTCGAAGAATGGGTGCGTAAAAATTCGTCTGCCTCTCTACTGGGCGCTGAGAGCTCAGGGGTAAAATCTCCAACTAATGCCAAATCAGTCGGGTCTCGATCCTGGATTGAAACAATCGGATGTCTGTCAGTGATCCAGCGAAACAGTCTGTCTGTGGATGACAATATATATATACATATATATATATATATATATATATATATATATATATATATATATATATATATATATACATATATATACAAAAATATTGGCTCCTGAAAAATTAATTTCGGTTGAGCTCTCTGGTTTGATGTGTGAATTTGTAAACAGTGACTATTTCAGCTAATATTGCAGGACTCTTCGGCAGAATTGAGTCACTGTCAGTCACTGTGTGTTTATCTAAATCTAAAAATAAACACGCTAAAATTCAACTTCATTCCTGACCGTGAGCTGACGGCTTAGTGGGAGAAGTTCCGACTGACGCAAATTCAGTCGGGTTTCGATCCTAGCTAGAGGCAACCGGATGTCTAGCCACACTGATGAGCTGTGAAACAGCGAAACAGACTGTCTGTGGATGACAAAATATATATATATATATATATATATATATATATATTTCGGCAGCATATTTTCATTCAAGCAGGTCTGGTTAAATAACTTAAACGTATTATTTTTTAGTTTTGATCGTTTAATCTCATTTGAAACCATCTTCGGAGGGTGAAGATATCTGTGTATGTGTATACAGTGGATCCGTAAATTCAAAATATTTTTTCACAGTTCGTTTTCAGCGTTTCAAAAAGCAAAATTGAGATTGAAAATATTTGAGAAAATAAAAATCATTTGAAAGAAAATGTTGGTATTGTTCTTGATCAGATTTCTACAACCAGCAAGAAATTAATTCGTGGACTTGAAAGGATTAAAACAAAAATAAAATGACATAATACGTCTTAATTATTTAACAAAACCTGCTTGAATATATATATATATATATATATATATATATATATATATATATATATATATATATATATATATATATATATGCAGTACTCTTCTCTCAGTCACTGGTCTGTTTATCTAAAAATAAATACGCATAAATTCACCTTCATCCCTGTTGTACGCCAAAGGCTTGCGGTAGATTCTCCGACTGACGCCAATTCAGCCGGGTTTGATCCTATCTAGAGGCAACCGGACGCCTAGCCACGCAGATGAGCAGCTGTGATACAGCGAAACAGTCTGTCTGTGGATGACAATATATATGTTCTTGAAAAATTATTCCGGTTGAGTTCTCGGAGAAGAAAGTGTGAGTTTGTAAACGGTGACTACTACTGCAGCTATATTATTGCTACTAATTCAGTACTCTTTTCTGTAAAAAGAATCAAGTTCTCTCAGTCACTGGTCTGTTTGTCTAAAAATAAATTCGCTTAAATTCATTTTCATCCCTGCCGTGCGCGAACGGAAAATCTACCGATTGACGCCGGGTTTCGATCCTAGCTAGAGGCACACTGATGAGCTGTGATACAGCGAAACAGTCTTTCTGTGCATGACAACACACACACACACACACACACACACACACACACATATATATATATATATATATATATATATATATATATATATATATATATATTGTGAAATGTGATTAGGTAGGAATTGTTCTATTAAATATAATTCATTGAAACGTATAGACTGTGTCTATTCAATTTAATCAATGTTTCTACATTATCCCCAATTTAGAAAAGATGATTGTTAACTTTAATAGATTTAGAATATCTGTGTTTTTCAATAAAATATAATTAAAAATGTTTGAAAGATAGATGCAGATATATTGGCAAATAGATACAAAGCCTGTAAATATATTTGACAAGTATGTATATTAATCTAAATTCATCGTATTTAATTTGTAATGACGGTTATTTTACTAAATACAGACGCTCAATTAATAAAAACAAAGTTATTTTCTTTTGGTGTATTCATAATTAAATTAGCCATCTTCATCGTAGGTTTTTGTATGTTTGCTTGTTTTACTAGGTACACATATTTTGTGCCAGTATATGGAAAATCTCGGATATATAAAAATATGTAATCTTTGATTTTAAATAATATATATGGCGTATATATGCAAAGTATACCAAATATTAATTTCATGATATACATTACTGGTGATAAAGTTCTCACTGAAGTCATTAGAATTCTTTATATTATGACATGTTACGAGAACATCGTTTTCTCTTCGAAAATACATTTTCTTCAATAATATAAATGTTGCATATAATCTTGTTACGTAGAGTGAATCCTTTAGGTATCTTTGGAAAGTTAAGCCTCTTAAGAGAATAGAATCATTGTTTTGATGTAACAACTTGAGCAGATTATAGAACAGTGTAAGTCAGTCACACAGTTGGTTACTAGTAAACACGAGTATTTATTAATATTGGTAAAATAAAAATATAATGCGCATTGGTTATGGTTTATATCAGTCTCCGATTTCGTTTCTCACTTTCAAATATTTCTATATGAGGAATAAGAGCTCTCAATAGGCGCACTTAATCATGTCGTCTGTTGATATAGTATAGCTAGCTACTCGTATTCGAGGATACCCGTCTACTAGTTCGGCTAGCCAATCCCTGTTGCAGGCGCTTGCTCATGCGCATTAGTGTTTATTCAACACCCACAGAGCCCAGCTGTGTTTTATACTGCAACTATGTTGAGCAGACCTTAGTTACAGTTTCTGAGAAAGAGAGCGTTTTCTAGCGTTAACAACAATGTGAACAAGGCCAGCACGCTCAACACCTCGACCACGATGACTTGTGACCGTCTTAGCACAGCTATCGTTTCGATCTCACTCACAAGGCTTGGGTCAACCCGTGGTATGGTTTTCAGGCACTTTCCGAAGGTGCCGTACGCCGGGATTGCCCCCGCCTCCAGACCGATAACATCAAGAAGTCTCCTTCCTGACAACTCGACCATAGTGAGTTTCGAAGCAGGGTTTCATTGTCAGAATGAGAACGTTCTAGCCACTTGGCCACGATATAAGCGCTATGGGATTGGCTTCATTCAGATAATATGAGCAAAAGACAACATGTATTTTGTGGAAGTAATATCCATTTAAATAACAATATATTGACATAAGAATAAATGTGAAAGACAATAGTGAAGTACTAACAATTTCACATCTCTGTATAATTGTTGCATGGCTGTACTGGTCCGTTTTTGAAAAAAGAAGAAATTTGCTATTTACACGAAATAAATGAATATAAAGTCGCTTACAGCGCCAGGGTTTTGATTTCCATCAAACGCACTGTCGTACAAACTAAGGTATACAACACACACACACAATGAAAAATATTATGACAATAGGTCAAAACCAGTCCATCTTGTACGCAATAATATATTTACGCTGGGCTGGAAATAGTACTAAGTGCTTGTTATTTCATAACACAAAATCTACTGACCAACATGTCAGGGTGTCTTGAAAACGTATATATACGTCCATAGCAGGCAATGTAAGTTTCATGACGACGAAACAGCGGAAGTGTTTAAATCTTATTCTTGATTTTGTTTTTCTTTCATAATTTCGGTGATGGTTTTTGTAGCCTTTCAATAATTATTTCGCCGGTCAGGCTTGTTTTTAATTTAATCTGGACAACTCCTCAACTGAAACGGCCCAAAAACCGGGCACGTGAAACGGGAAATTATCGAGTCAAACTAATAAAAAAAACCCCAAAAATCTACTTCCCTTATCATATATAATCAACAGAAACTCATATCACGAATCTCTAACAAAAATAATTTAGTTGTTTTTTAAACTAGTCTCACTAATTGTACTAAATTCCACACTTAGTTTATTGAATTTACCATGTGACAAACACCTATGTGCGACAACTTTATCTTACTCACATTTTTTTAGGCTTCTCCATTCTTAAACTAAATGTGCAGATAGAAAAGTCTGATAAGAATACAAGACTAAATTGTCTATACGTAAAAGAATTGTCTATTCACTTCGGGACTCTTGTCAAATTAATGGCGGCCAGATCGAGGGTATGTGGTTCACGTTTTTCTTCGTATATTCGATCTTCTTGCGGGAATTTGAGAGATACGTTTTCTCTTCTCGTTGCGTGAACATTTATAGAAATTCCTTTTACCCGGTATTCATGCCTATGTATATGCTAAGTTCAGGTGGGTACACTTTCATGTTTATGTTTAGTACAACCACTAGCATTGTACGATGCCCGATTCGGCACTTGATAGCTTTGAGGTCATCTTCTCGATCAGCTCTTGGATCATCTATACCTTTTGACATTCTGAGTTGAGATCGAGAACAGAATTTACTTTGATATCTCTTACTTTGACATTATTAGCAAATCACCCTGTGGGACCATGTTATATAGGAATAAAGTTTTGCTGCTGACACTTGAGTTTGAACATAGATCGCCAGTGAGCAACAACAGGCGATCCCATTATTGAATTAAGTAGACCACATGGCCATAGAGGAAACGCATAAATAGGAATTAGCTTGGCGTCTGATTGATCGGATTTCTAGTCTATTCTCTATTACTATTCGGATCACCATTTCTAGTCTATCCTCTATTATTATACTGACCGCTATTCAATTCTCAATTCACTATATTATTTCTCTATTCAGATCAATATAAGGATTACTGTTCGAGCGAGTATTATCGAACAAATAGTATTAGTGCGAGTGTTACTTGAAGGCGTCTGACACCAGTATTGTTCAACGGCGTTATTATAATAATATCTGCGATTACAAAGTCTCTACTACAACGAGCATTACAAAAGTGACAAGTATTAGTTGGCATCACAAAAGTATCAACGAGTGTTCGTTGACATCACAATTTTTTTTTTA
>OZ038493.1:46025251-46032751 GCA_964036315.1 Acanthosepion esculentum | reverse complement strand
TCTATCTATCTATCTATCTATCTATCTATCTATCTGTGTATCTATCTCAGACTTTTCATCTCTATCAATATAAATATATTACTTCATTTAAATCTTTCAACATCTTTATCCCTCTAATTATCTATGTTAGATCCGATCTAACTACGAAGCGTCGTTGAAAAGTTCTCATGACTTAGCTAAATTAGTAATATATTGGCAAAACCCCAAAATACTGGTTTTCTTTCTTTCTTTCTTTCTTTCTTTCTTTCTTTCTTTCTTTCTTTCTGGTATGGTTTTCACACTGTTGTTCTCTTTCATTTAACGGCACCCTCAGCAATGCTCCAACAGACAGAGATGTCAACTCTCCGTGCGTTCCTCAAGCAAACATATTTGTTTTGTCCGTCCTCACAGTCGACCATGAGTAAACCTTGCAAAATCGATAGTAACAGATTCTCACTATTCAACGGGAAATTCTCCTAAACGGTCGACATATCTAGGAAACATATATTGCTTAACACGACTTCCCACCGTTGTAAAACCCATCTTGACTGTTTTCACAAAAGCGAAATACAACTTATGCTCGGAGAGGAAATAACACATTCTCTTGTGATATTTATTTGGCGTTTCTTTATAAAAATGTGTTTAAAACTGGGAATTTGATGCATAACTTGTATTTTATGTACGTGTTTTATATACTGATCGATATATACTGATCAATATATATGCTATGAACGCCTTGTCTTATACCTTAGGATATAGATGTATTTGCGATCATTCACGTAATTTGAATATTTTCAGTATAAAAATGTGTACCGCTAATAAAATTTATGCAGGTAACAAAAAGGTTTAATTCTCGTAATTTGAATAATTTCAGAATAAACACAGTACCTCTAATAAAATTTATATAGATAACGAAAAGGTTTAATTCTCGTAATTTTAATCTTTTCAGAATAAACACCTGTACCTCTAATAAAATATATGTAGGTAAAAAATGGTTTAATTCTCGTAATTTGAATCTTTACAGAATAAACACTGTAACTCTAATAAAATGTATACATGTAACGAAAAGGTTTAATTCTCGTAATTTGAATCTTTTCAGAATAAAAATCTGTACCTCTAATAAAATTTATCCACGTAACAAAAAGGTTTAATTCTCGTAATTTGTATCTTTTCAGTATAAACACTGTACCTCTAATAAAATTTATACAGGTAACGAAAAGGTTTAATTCTCGTAATTTGAATCTTTTCAGAATAAAAATCTCTACCTCTAATAAAATTTATGCAGGTAACAAAAAGGTTTAATTCTCGTAATTTGTATCTTTTCAGTATAAACACTGTACCTCTAATGAAATTTATGCAGGTAACAAAAAGGTTTAATACCCGTAATTTGAATCTTTTCAGAATAAAAATCTGTACCTGTAATGAAATTTATGCAGGTAGCAAAAAGTTTTAATTCTCGTAATTTGAATCTTTTCAGAATAAAAATCTCTACCTCTAATAAAATTTATGCAGGTAACAAAAAAGTTTAATTCTCGTAATTTGAATATTTTTAGAAGAAACACTGTACCTCTAATAAAATTTATGCAGGTAACAAAAAGGTTTAATTCTCGTAATTTGTATCTTTTCAGTATAAACACTGTACCTCTAATAAAATTTATTTATGTAACGAAAAGGTTTAATTCTCGTAATTTGAATCTTTTCAGAATAAAAATCTGTACCTCTAATAAAATTTATGCACGTAACCAAAAGGTCTAAATATCGTTATTTGAATCTTTTCTGAATAAAAATCTGTACCTCTAATAAAATTCATGCTGGTAAGAAAAAGTTTTAATTCTCGTAATTTGAGTCTTTTTAGAATAAAAATCTGTACCGCTAATAAAATTTATGCCGGTAACGAAAAGTTTTAATTCTCGAAATTTGAATCTTTTCAGTATAAATATCTGCACCTCTAATACAATTTGTGCAGAAAAAAGAACGTGTTCATTTCATTTACTTGGAGACTGCAATGTATTTTTGAATATCTTCAAAAAGTTATCAGTATACAAGGACCTTGAAATCGAATTTTCAAAAATGTGACACATGGGAACATCAACAATCCCTGTTGTAGTTGGAGCACTCGCATTATTTGGAAAACATTCCAGTAGACTCATTGAAGGGATTCCTGGTAGCCATGCATTAAAGAATTACAGAAAATTGTTCTCATGAGTACACACCTTACAAAGGGCTTTATCTATGTAAAATATTTTTTTTTTTCGTCAGTGGAAAATGTCATGATGCCATTTCTAACCTTAGGACGGATAATATTACTTATTCTTCTTTGGGTCTAATCAACGATCTCTGGATATATAACAGGCGCACCAGATCATATGTGGCAGCAATATTTTAAGCATGGGCGAATGGTAGAATTAAAGATATGTAAGATAGATTCTGGAGGGAAAAGTGTTTAGCACGACAAATAAATCAACATTCTTATCGGCTGACTTAACAATGGATTCAATATAGACTTTCCGCTAAATGTCAGCGGAGAGCTTTAGCCCGAGACGATCACTCTTGTGGGAGTTAGCATCAGCTATGCTGACAGAAGGCAGATAGGCGTCTCTCAGATGAGTAACAGAGAGAAGATTAGTTGTAGAGGTGTTAAAATTAACAAGCCACCCTCTGTCCCAGTTAACAACAGACTAATGGTCGGTTTTGACATAAGCCCCCAATTTGGCCTTATCGAGCGGATCGGAGTTACTATCGAGACAAAAGCAAATAGTTGGAAAACTATTTTACTACAAGACTCAGTTATATCCAAAAATCGAAATAAACTCTGAGGGTGTTTGTAAAAATACCTATATGAATGTGCCTTACTTTATTTATACCTCATGCGGCTTCTAATTTTTATGAAATTGGTAAAAAGCCAAAATATGGAGCTTTTTTGATCTGGGCTTTATTTTTTTGCGTTTTGACGAGTTTCTTGTTCAACATAAACACGAAGCCATTGATTTATCTTCGAATACGTGCGTAGATGTCTCTTGAATTGCTTTCGAATTAAAACTGAGGCTACTATCTTCCCTGAGCGAAATTTTATTTCTTTTTATTATTTCAAGTTGGCCGACTTTGCTGTCACAATATTCCTGTATTTACTTTTTATCTATTTTTTTTCCGATGTAGGTAAAAACTAAATTCAACGTAGTATGTCTAAAGGCTTAAAAATAGATTATCCAAGGAGAATCGAACTTATAATCAATTGCTAAAAATTGATAACACTAGTTTTAATATTAAGGCAAGTTTTCCTTTTTTTTTAACATTTCACGACAATTAAACGCCACTATGACGAAGGAGAACAATAAAAGAACAGTAAGAGAATTCCATTCAAATCCATTACATTTACTTACGTACTATTACCCTTGGGAAAGGTATGAATACTCTTCTTCTCCCAGCTATAGGTAAATACCAGGACAGACCGGGTTTTATAGCCTTGGATGGCAGCTGGTATACAGTAGAAAGAAATGGCATCGTACCGCGGGAAAAAATCTGCCTCGTCAGTCTTGTATCAAAACATACATGATCGCCTAAGCGTTTATCACGCATAGCGCATGACTGACTGAATCAAGAGATAGACGATGGAAGATCGTAGTTTCCAGGAAAGCAAGAAACTAAAAGAGATTTCCATAAACGGGGAGTGCCTGAGAAGAGACTGACAGCAGAGAACTCATGTAAATAATTAGCAAAGGCCTCCAATTATACTTTATAGTAATTTACACACATGGCTGGGCACATCTTCAGTATAATTTTCTCAGTTGCCCCTGAGTGCACTCTGCCCAAAGACAGAGACGCAACTGAGAGATGATAAGCAGACGTGTAACTACTCAAAAATAGTAAGACAGAGGACAGTAAGTCCGACACTGAAGAATGTTAACAACAAATACTTTTTCACATCCAACCCAGTTCTGCGGAATCAGAATCAACGTTGAGTTTAAGCAAGCGAATGAGCCAATCGGAGTAAAGTGCCATGCGGATTTAAATTTTTCCCACTTGTGACGAATGCAGCTATCGATTTCTTTTGCATGCTAGCATGCTAGTTAACATTCGTGTCAGTCAGCTGTTGGCTCTCATGCTGGCCAATAGAATCTTCCTGCCTATTCGTGGCAGAAGAGGCTCTCACTCTGGCCAGTAGAAAATGGCCGCAAACTACATGAAAACTGCCGTAGAAGCATGAAAATAATCGATTATTTCCACTATCGCTGGGAGTTGGTAAATGCAAAGTCGGTCTTGGCTTTATTACTAAATTGGAGCATGTGCATGTAAATGTGTGTGCAAATCCGTCCAAAATTGCGGCCGTGCATTCGTCACACACACACACACACACACACACACACACACACACACACACACACACACACACACACACACACACACATCTTGCCTTTCATAGATTGAGATTGGGAAATTTCTTTATTTGTTTTAAGAACGTTTCTAATTTGCGCTCATTTTTCCTCGTGAGATATAACAGATGACAAATGTGCAAACATGCAAAGACGTTTGAGAAGTGAGAATGAGTTTATTAAAGATTTACGAAGGTTTAATCAAAAAGTATCGGGACTGTTGCTATGGTAACGGAGCTAAAATGAAGTCGCTCGGAACAGATTTGACTTTGAACTTTGTAGCGCATACACATTAAGTTGTAACTTTCTCGCTCACTTCCGTCGTTTATAGTTGTGCTTGGAAGGAAGTGTGCATAGTGTGGTCATGTGATCACACAATGGACGTTCCATCAGGGACCATGGATTGTGCAGCAGTGTAACATTCTCCGGTTTCGACATTGACCATGCCGCCCCCGATTTCTTCCATTGCGAATTTTCCTCTTCAATGATCAAATGCCATTTGAAAGGAACACAATTTCAAAACGTCGAGGAAGTTCAAGAGAATGAGAGGAAGAAGTTCGCTATCACAAACTTTTGAGTCCCAGGAATGAGTCCATCGATAGAAACGACACTGGATAAAGTGCGTGTCTTCAGAAGGGGACTGTTTCAAAGGAGACTAAATATCGAATTGATGTCTTGGAGTTGTCTTTTTATAGCACCAGTCTCGACACTTTTTGGTTAAGCGTCGTTTCTTATCTTTTTTTTCGTGGTATTTTATTAACACTTTTGAGGAAGTTAAGAATATTAATAGATGTGGGCTTACCAACAGGAAATGACGAATTCTGTGGCTTACCTGCAAAAAAAAAAACAAATAAATATAATTAGATAGGATATATAATATGGAAAAGCTTTCACAAAAAGAGAAAAAAGCATAAAGAAAAGTATACATAATTTTATTCATTTGCTAGTCCGTCTAAGCCATGAAAATTGACGTCGTATTTTTTGTTATTATTTATTAAATGGTGCAGTATAATTAATATTATAAAGAAGTACTCATACAAAGAATAAACCAGTAAAGTTAATGTAATTAATGGCGAATTCACTTCGCTAACAAATTTTATAAAACATTACCTTACTAACCACTCGCTGTTTTTAAAAATTGTAAAATGGATTAGATGTTTAATTCATTTGCAAGTACTTTCGATAAATCCTTTTAGCATCTTCAGGCATGGATATAATTTTTCAATTTCAGATAATTTCAGGTAACTTCGGAGATGTAAATAAATGTAACATAGGTCGAAAGATGTTTTTTCAAAGAGTGTTATTATTAACAGTTACAAAATTTTGGAGCATGCAGTGTCGCAGCTCTAGAGTTTTATTTTGAATATTGTCAGTTCGAACATTTTTGAAAATAGTAATGTGGCAATTAACGAATTTTATTCTTTTAAGTTTTTTTTCCAGATAACTTGACATGGACTAACTGGTCCAATAATTATTAGAACAATTATATCTTAACGTAAACAAAGACCATTTCTGTCTTCCTGGTATATGTATGTATACATATATCATTCTAGTTTTCACTCTGTGTGCCTTATCTTTCTGCCAAATTCATATAAAATCAACCAATGGTGAATATATTATACATTATTGATTTCGGTCGATGTACACTCCGGCCTTCTTCAATTGATATTTTTCGGAATTTCGAACCGAACCTAGAATAAGCAATCTTTATGTTGGTGGGTCTGGAATTTTGTTCGATGGCGTTTGTGTAGACGTTCTTTCCATGTTCATTTCCTGAAATGGAGTGAAATATAACATTCACATTCCAGGGTCGCACTGAGGATATATTCCATTTCCTCTACCCACCGCTTACAAACATCGCGCCGGGGATTGGAAAATATCATGTCCTTTACCCCAATGTTCGTTGTTGCCCTGCTATTCATAGATGAGAATTGCAATTCCAATGCAGAATCTGTTACCTTTATTTTGTTGCTTTGTGTGTCGGTGTACAATGGGTACGCCATAGATGTTTTCAAAATTTACATAGCCATTGCTAAGAATGCAGTCTGTGCTTGTTGATTTGCTGCACTTTAGGACTTGAAAAAAATTGAATTTTCTAAATCTTTTGTTGGCTTCAGACGGCACAACATCGCAGCTCGTCTGCTTCGTATCGAGAGTACCGTTTTCATTATTAAGACATTCCACTAATTACATTATTATTATTATGAATACAATATGGGAACCAGTAAAAAGGAGTGCCACAGAAAAGCAATAATAACAATGAAAATTTCAACATGAGCTCTGGTAAAAAACATACAATGATAACAGCAAAAAATTGCAATATGAGCACTGGTAAAAAAATAATGGCTGAAGACTTTAGGTTTATAATACCCAGAAATTCATACACAGATGTCCTCAAAGACACATGACAGTTAGATCCAGTGACAGGACCCAAAAGAGTGTGTGTTCAATACCCGGTTAAGGCAGTGGAAGACTTGGAGAGGGGAATTAACAGGAGATAACTGTCAACTGACATCCATTAAAACATGGCACGTGGAACTAAAACAGTCTACCGCAGTGAGCGAAATAAAGGGTTCAGTTCGACATTCCAATCACGTGAAGAAGGCCGGAGCTTACAACGGCCGAAACGTGGTGATAAATATGGCAACAAATATGAGGGCAATAGACAGAATAATGTAAATAGTGTAAATAATATCTCATTTCAGATATATAGACAGTTTATATATCAATTATGAAAACCACTTAACCAAATTTACTTCACGTCATCAGCTCCATACCCAAATTCCTTTATATTATTTAATTTCTAAAACTTATATTTTTTACTAATGCAGAAAATTCGGTCATTGAATTTCGTGTAGAAAATTATATAAAGATTACTTGATAATAAGGGTACTATTTTCATTATATTGTTAGAGCGTAGGTTTTTCAATCAACCGGTCAAGGGTCAAATCTCCCCATTGTCATTTCGTCAAAGAGATGTGCAAGAAATGCTCCCGTCTTGACCCGAAAATAACGAAACCGTTTCCGCCACAAGCAGGCTGAAGCCACCATCTCCAAGGTGACATGCATTTTGCCTGAACCCGGATATAGACAGCGCTGGCGGTCACATGAACAAGTTGGTTGGTAAGATTTGCGGGTGGTAATTAACTGG
>OZ038493.1:46010251-46017751 GCA_964036315.1 Acanthosepion esculentum | reverse complement strand
AAACTCTTGACTACAGAGTCTCCATACCCATACTCTTCCACTGTCGGAAAATAATGCGAATCTTGACTCATCAGAGAAAATGACAGTGGTCCAAAAGGTCACATTTCTCTCCATCATCTCATGTGCCCAATCCTTTCTGCGTTTGATATTGACTGGACGGAGAAGTGGTTTCCTTCTTACAGCTCTGGCATAGTAGCCCAGACTGTGAAGATACCTGACAGCTGTTCTGGGACTGACATCAACTTGTGTTGCTATGTCAGAAGCCTTGCAAAGTGGATCCTGTTCAACATTTCTTTTGACAAGACGCATGGTTCTTTCAGAGGGCCCAGGGCGGCCTGGATGACGTTTTGTGCACTTCTTGCCCTCTCTGGTGAATTGTATGATCACTCTATTGACAGTAGAAAGGGGTATTGAAAGATTTTCAGATATTTTTCTTTGACTAAGACCACCTTCATGATGGCCCACGATACGTCCTCGCTGAAATTCGGTTAGGTCTGATGCTCCTTTGGTTCGTGGCATGTTCCAGTATTGTTATCTGCAATTTTAATCAAATAATCTAAGTTAATTTATCTTGGTTATTAAAAAAATCTAAGTTAATTTATCTTGATTATTAAAAAAAATCAGAAATAAAATTTATCTTGGTGTCTATTCAATTCTGTCATGTCTGTGTATATATAAATTATATGTATAAATATACGTATATATATTATACGTATATATATATATATAATTATATGTATATATATAATTATGCGTATATATATATATATATATATATATATATATATATATATATATATATATATATATATATATATATATATATATATAATTACGTGTTACCAATTTATAGTTGGAAGGGATAATTCCAAGGAGAGGTGAGCTCAATGTAGACTACACAGCATTATAATGATAATAAGATGACGGAGACTTTAATTATTCATTTCGTTTATTATTTTTATTTCGTGGACACCGAGATATTCAGCACATCAGCTGCAGATAACCCCTGACGAGTGATTGCCGGAGAGTCCGTCTACGAAACTCTGGATTCGCGATGATGTATTTAACAGCCATCAGGTAACCGACACACCTTTAATTTCTATGATTTCTCTCTCTCTCTCTCTCTCTCTCTCTCTCTCTCTCTATATATATATATATATATATATATATATATATATATATATATAATCATATATATATATATGCCCAAGTTTAGGATTGGTATATACGGAGTGAGATCCAATAACCAACAATTAATATTCTTTAAAGAGTGCTCAATACAGAGTAGAGCAGATATAATTATTTATTTGAATATTACAACATAAATATGTTATAAAATCACGACAAAAGTAGCCATTTTGTTTCAACACTTCTAGTGTCTTTTCAAGTGACGATGTAGAATATAGAATAAATGGTTTTCATATATATATATATATGGTTTTCATATATATATATATATATATATATGAAAGGTGTGATGGTTTTCATATATATATATATATGAAAGGTGTGAATCCTCTTCTTCTCCCTCCAACTATGGGTAAATAGCAGGACAGACTGGGTTCTATAGCCTTGGATGGCAACTGGTCTAGGAGAAGGACAACTCTGAATTCAAAACCTGCGGAGGGTCGTTTGGGGACCTTGTGACATCCGTTGCACCAGGTCCCTGTATTCGTCCCTCCAAAAAGTGTGGATGGCCCTGCACAAAGCCTACACCACTATAATCAAATCTCATGTGTCGGTGTCGGGCTTTCAGTTTCTAGGAACTGATCTACCTGACCCTCATATGTCGAATTCGACGGGAGAGTCGATCATATATATATATATATATATATATATATATATATATATATATATATATATATATATATATATATATATATATATATATATTATAAAGAGATAATCATACATTGAATCAATTAGCAATATTAATGCAATTAATGGCGAATTCTCTTCGCTAATAGACTTAATATAAGCATTAACCTACTAACAATCCACTCAATGATGCGATCCTTATATATAGAATTGTTGACTGATGGATCTGGTGTATTTTTAGAGCAGCAAATACTTTTAAAAACTTCTTGTTTTCATCTGTAAGGCTGTAATTTTTGTTCCTTTAAAATCAAAACTCGAAGACGAAATAAATGTGTTATGGACCGAAAGATGTTTTTTTTTTAAGAATGTGTTATTTATAAGCGGTTATATAATATTGGAAGGTGCAAGTCGCAACGCTAAAGTTCAAATATTTCAAGTGAGATTTTTAAAAAAATTAATATTGCTAACTGATTCAATGTAATGTATGTATGTATGTATGTATGTATGTATGTATGTATGTGTGTATTTGTATGAGTCTGTGTGTGTATAGAGGGAGAGGGAGAGAGAGATATTTGAAGACCCACCTTTAACAGGCCTTAAATGAAAGCTGATCTTATTTTACGAGGTATTCCTCAAATTTTAACATTGTTATTTCTTTTCCAGGCCTTTCGAAGCCATTAAGGTGACAGTTTCTGGTTGAAGAAATAGAAAGGCTCACCGTCCTCATGGTCCTAATCGGCACCATCAGCGGCGCTGTGCCATTCAGATTATTCCATATGCCCATGCCATTCAATTTCAAGATCCTTCAGGTGGAGATGTCTCGTTAGTCAAGATTAACACATCTTCTAGTTGGTCAGAGGTCTTAAGTACTCTCGAGTTCGTGAAGCTGGCTTAAGGATATCCTTAGCCCATTCCTCCTGCATGTCTATCATCAATTCTACTGCAATGTGATGGGAACTTTGAACAAGTCATGATCTTGTAATCTCCATCAGATATCTTTGATATGAATCCCTTGAATGAGAGAGATAGATAGGTAGAGAGAGAGAGAGAGAGAGAGAGAGAGAGAGAGAGAGAGTGAGAGAGGCTGTTACGTCCTAAAAAACGACTCTTTGTTGACACTGTTATGATGACAACGTATACCAGAGAACCCGCTTTTTGAGACCCAATTTTTTCAGTTGTGTGCATGGATAATTCATTATTCACAAGGCCGCGTAGAAGCATTTGAACTACATATCAAGACAGGAAAGTTAGCCCTGGACAGCCCCACCCCAGATGTGGCAGCAATATTCCATTTAAAAAAAATCTAATCTGGCTCTTGTAAAGATAAAGTACAACAGAGTGGAGTCAGGTGCTTACTGCAGTGGTACACTCAACTATTATTTTTCAAGCATTCTTAGCAAGTGATCTGATGTATGAGTTTCATTTGGGATCCAGGGCGATCTTGAGTCCTAATAGACATCCAAGGGAAGATTTGAGCGAAGACCCATCAATCATAGTAGGTGAAAGTACGTAGTCTGCTCGATGGCGGTGTAAGGTTACTAATTTCGCGTTGAAAATTTGATGGTATTTCTTTTTGAATTCTGTCTAATGGGAAAATTGACAAAAATCTCATTGCTGACAGGTGACAACGTTTGAAAGGACAAACGACTGACACTTTATTCCTATATAACAGCAAGCGACCGTGCAATACCAAGAACTCGTTGTTAGTTGCATCGCGAACGTATGGCCGAATGAGACGTCAAATTGTTTTTAGATCAGCTGCCAATTTCACCTTATCACACCATTAAGATTAAGTAAATAGTTGTGTCCTTGAGAAGGTCGTTAATAGAAATATAATTAATTTTAAACAGTAAGTATTTCTTCTTATTATAAACGTTATTTCTATTGGGGACATTTGTTTCGGGTGCTATCGTTGTTAATAATCCTATATAACAGCAGCAAGCCACCGGGCAATGCCAAGTAATCCATTACGCATAATCAGCTAAGGTTTGTAATATCACATCTCTTCGAGAGTTCATTATATCTTTTCTTTTCTTCTTCTGTGAATTCGGATAGACAGTGGAGTGGTTTTCGTTGCGTTCAAATTAGTTTTAGAAATCAAAGTTTATTTCTTTTAAACTGATCTCCGCTCATGGCTAGAGAATACAGTTGAAACTATTATATAGAAGGAAAAGAGACAGCTTCAAGGGCACTTGTTTAAAAAGAATATGCAACATCCTAGCTACGGTACAGGCACATCCACAGCTTTGGTAAAATAAAAGGGTAAACTGGGATATCTAATCGAAAGAAAGATTTGAATTCAAAATCGTGGTGAAGCAGCCACTATCCTTCCGAGGCCAGGCTAATTAACATGTTGTTGTGGTAGGATCCACCTAATTTGCATAGTGGAGTACCGACTATATAAATATGGTTGGTACCGGGAAGACAGGGAGGCGAATCAAGAGATTCAACTAGAGACTCTGCCCGACTGCGACTTAGTCAACACATTATCCAGGAACGGTCTTCCCAGGAATATACAAAAGACTATATGTAAATATTGTGTACACTTTCTTGTTTCAATACATTTTGTTCTAAGTACATTTTGTGTTGCATTATTATTCCATGCATTAGTCAAGTTTCAACACATGTGGAGAGAGATGATCACCTACATCCTGAGGGGACCTGACTGAGACAGTAAAGAGATTTTCCAAGCGTAGCTTAGATGTGGCACAAGGCCGAAAATATGGGACACCCAGTGATGATTGAACTCACTACACAGTCGTAATTGTTCTGGGAGACAAGCTTGCTAACCATTACACCGCCTCGAGGTGACCAAATGATTTTCTAAGCGTAGCTTAGATGTGGCACAAGGCCGAAAATATGGGACACCCAGTGACCGTCGAACTCACTACTCAGTCTTAATTGTTCTAGCGAGACAAGTTTGTTAATCGTTACACCGCCTCGAGGTGACCAAATGATTTTCTAAGCGTAGCTTAGATGTGGCACAAAGCCGAAAGTATGGATCACCCAGTGAGGACTGAGAGAGTATAAGTTGATAATCCGTTTGCTAAATTAAAAAAAAAACAAAAAAAAAACAATTCAAACATCAAAATATGCAATCACGCGTGTCGAGAAAGTCGAACATTTGCTCATTGGTCTCGCCAAGAATTATTTGAGATGTTCCCGTGTGCTTATCTGAGACAGAGTTGTGTTTTCTTAATTAGCGAGTTCTCTAGAATACCTATCACCGCACGAGTTTAAATGAACAAGAAACAGTTTTCTTCTTCGTTCATTTCCCTTTTGGCTTTCCAATTATACTTATCAACACTTACTTTATTAAACTGAATTAAATTAAACTAACTAGTAAATCATTTTTAAAAATGTTTTGATGACAGAAATTCATCTTGTTACGAAAGAAGAAGAAATAAAATAAAATTGTCAAAATGTCTTCATACTGCTGTCGTAAATTCTATCAGCTGCAGTTCAGTTAATGAATTTACGCCGCCACCGAAAAGCTGTTATCGCTTACCTCCCTTGCTGTCATGAAACTTGATTGTGACATTTTACGAAATTTTAATTATTTTTTTCTAATTTATCGTTTTCTTTTGTTAATTATTTTTTAAATCAATTTTAAAATATCATTAATATCTTATACTTAAACATTTGCTGTTTGATAAGAGATGACTTTTATATAAATCGATTTCATTTATTACGACAGAAACGTTTCAGATAAACGGTTCGATGTTGCTCTCTGTCGTAACGCAATGGTCAAATACAAGAATTTAAAAGTTCACGGTTTGAGGTAATCGAACGCTTATAACATTGTTCATATATATATATATATATATATATATATATGAGTGTTTCCATAACTTCTGTCTCTTCTTGACCTTCCTTGACCCAGTAAATCAAATTTAAGGAGTGGCGTATTTACGTCTGCAGGTTTAGTTCTGTATTTTCACCCACACGTCCTACATAATAAGAACATTATAAATTTGGTGAAGTCCTTTCAACGGACAAAACGCGTTACATAAATATTTTATTTCTATTTTGTCATTCAATTACGTATCATAATTTTGATATATGGGTTTTATATATCAACTCTGCCATATGATTTCTTTTTATAAATATTCAAGAAAATCAAGAAGTTTCATTTTCAGCTTAGAAAGAATAAAATCAATAAAAATTTACCAATTTTTTTCGAATTGTCAACTCATCAATTTCTTAACTGATTGCAAAATTAAAAATGTACGAAGGAAAATTAAATTAGCCCAGATATATTTATTTCAGAGAAGCGCTGAGGTATCGTAGACAAGACTAAATAACCTTGCTAGCAGATGAAAGCAATCTCGGATTCAGAATGTCTTTTTATTTTACTGATCGGATCTTATGACAGAACGCAGCACCGACGCCTTAATCTTCTCGTCGTCTTTGGAAACCGTTGCAAAATAAGCAGAGATGAAAAAGAACTGACCAAAGAGATTATGAGATTACAAACTGGATTATCTTCTATGACCTGAATCATTTGATAAGGCAATCAGATTAGAGAATCTCTTATTATCAGAGTGAAAGATCATTTCCCGTCACTACAACGACGCCGGGAATAAGCACGACGACTGCTACTACGACTGCCTTTTAAATATTATTTTCGCGCCAAAACAATTGTTGATTTTAATGGAAATAAAGTGAACGAGATTCTCCTCATTATTACAGTTTCTCTTCAAATGAATTAGTAATCTCTCTCTCTCTCTATATATATATGGTGATATATATATATATATATATGATATATAAGAAGATATATATATAAGATATATAAGAAGATATGATGATATATACATATATATATATATATGGTTATATATATATATACATATATATATATATATATATATATATATATATATATATATATATATATATATATAATATATAAATGGTGAGGTCATCCCGTCTCAAACAGGAAATATTCATTGACTGAACAGTGTTTCAGTCACTATGTACTTTATTCGGACTATTATTCTCACCTTTGTCGCCATATTTATTATAACGTTTCGGCCGTAGTACGCTCCGGCCTTCTTCAGATGGTTGTAATGTCGAACTGAACAGTTTTTTTCGCTCACTGGGGTATACGGTTGTAGTTCCACGTGCCATGTCTAATGGATGTCAGTTATCAGTTATCTCCTGTTAATTGCCCTCTCCATAGCGACAAAGATGAGGACAATAGTCCTAATAATGTAAATAGTGTACGCAAAACCTCATCTCAGAAATATAGACAGAGTGTTTCAGTCAGTTGAAATTTATAAAATCTTTTTATGAAATGTTTTTGTTAAGAAATTGCATTTCTCAAATCCACTACATGTTATAGGTCTTTCTAATACTGAGGAGTCGCCTTCCAAACTATTTATTTTTAGTACTATGGAAATATTCAGCATTCATTGACCGAATTAGGTTACATTGAATTTTCAAAAAAATAATAACTGATTTTGTCAATGATATAGGTTGTTTTAATTAATGCCGTTTTCTGGATGTATGAACGTTTCTTCTATTTGCCAGTTCTTCCAAGTTGGCTCTTCAGAAAAAGTTCCCAACGACAAGGACGTCATCGGTTATGGTCTGAACATGAGAAGAATCGTTACCACTAGGCCAACTTACCGACATCCTTCAATAAAAGGATAAATACTTCCCCAACTTTCAACCTAT
>OZ038493.1:45975251-46005251 GCA_964036315.1 Acanthosepion esculentum | reverse complement strand
TTCTTCCACCATTCTTCGTTTTTATCTCTTTCTTTCTTTCTTTCTTTCTTTCTTTCTTTCTTTCTTTCTTTCTTTCTTTCTTCTTTCTTTCTTTTCAACACTTCCTTCTTTCCACCATTCTTCGTTTTTATCTCTTTCTTTCTTTCTTTCTTTCTTTCTTTCTTTCTTTCTTTCTTTCTTTTCAACACTTCCTTCTTTCCACCATTCTTCGTTTTTATCTCTTTCTTTCTTTCTTTCTTTCTTTCTTTCTTTCTTTCTTTCTTTCTTCTTTCTTTCTTTCTTTTCAACACTTCCTTCTTTCCACCATTCTTCGTTTTTATCTCTTCTTCTTTCTTTCTTTCTTTCTTTCTTTCTTTCTTTCTTTCTTTCTTTCTTTCTTTCTTTCTTTTCAACACTTCCTTCTTTCCACCATTCTTCGTTTTTATCTCTTTCTTTCTTTCTTTCTTTCTTTCTTTCTTTCTTCTTTCTTTTCAACACTTCCTTCTTTCCACCATTCTTCGTTTTATCTCTTTCTTTCTTTCTTTCTTTCTTTCTTTCTTTCTTCTTTCTTTCTTTCTTTTCAACACTTCCTTCTTTCCACCATTCTTCGTTTTTATCTCTTTCTTTCTTTCTTTCTTTCTTTCTTTCTTTCTTTCTTTCTTTCTTTCTTTCTTTCTTTCTTTCTTTTCAACACTTCCTTCTTTCCACATTCTTCGTTTTTATCTCTTTCTTTCTTTCTTTCTTTCTTTCTTTCTTTCTTTCTTTCTTTCTTTCTTTCACACTTCCTTCTTTCCACCATTCTTCGTTTTATCTCTTTCTTTCTTTCTTTCTTTCTTTCTTTCTTTCTTTCTTTCTTTCTTTCTTTCTTTCTTTCTTTCTTTTCAACACTTCCTTCTTTCCACCATTCTTCGTTTTTATCTCTTTCTTTCTTTCTTCTTTCTTTCTTTCTTTCTTTCTTTCTTTCTTTTCAACACTTCCTTCTTTCCACCATTCTTCGTTTTTATCTCTTTCTTTCTTTCTTTCTTTCTTTCTTTCTTTCTTTCTTTCTTTCTTTCTTCTTTCTTCTTCTTTCTTTCTTTTCAACACTTCCTTCTTTCCACCATTCTTCGTTTTTATCTCTTTCTTTCTTTCTTTCTTTCTTTCTTTCTTTCTTTCTTTCTTTCTTTTCAACACTTCCTTCTTTCCACCATTCTTCGTTTTTATCTCTTTCTTCTTTCTTTCTTTCTTTCTTTCTTTCTTTCTTTCTTTCTTTCTTTCTTTTCAACACTTCCTTCTTTCCACCATTCTTCGTTTTTATCTCTTTCTTTCTTTCTTTCTTGTCTTTCTTTCTTTCTTTCTTTCTTTCTTTCTTTCTTTCTTTCTTTTCAACACTTCCTTCTTTCCACCATTCTTCGTTTTTATCTCTTTCTTTCTTTCTTTCTTTCTTTCTTTCTTTCTTTCTTTCTTTTCAACACTTCCTTCTTTCCACCATTCTTCGTTTTTATCTCTTTCTTTCTTTCTTTCTTTCTTTCTTTCTTTCTTTCTTTCTTTCTTTCTTTCTTTCAACACTTCCTTCTTTCCACCATTCTTCGTTTTTATCTCTTTCTTTCTTTCTTTCTTTCTTTCTTCTTTCTTTCTTTCTTTCTTTCTTTCTTTCTTTTCAACACTTCCTTCTTTCCACCATTCTTCGTTTTTATCTCTTTCTTTCTTCTTTCTTTCTTTCTTTCTTTCTTTCTTTCTTTCTTTTCAACACTTCCTTCTTTCCACCATTCTTCGTTTTTATCTCTTTCTTTCTTTCTTTCTTTCTTTCTTTCTTTCTTTCTTTCTTTCTTTCTTTCTTTCTTTTCAACACTTCCTTCTTTCCACCATTCTTCGTTTTTATCTCTTTCTTTCTTTCTTTCTTTCTTTCTTTCTTTCTTTCTTTCTTTTCAACACTTCCTTCTTTCCACCATTCTTCGTTTTTATCTCTTTCTTCTTTCTTTCTTTCTTTCTTCTTTCTTTCTTTCTTTCTTTCTTTCTTTCTTTCTTTCTTTTCAACACTTCCTTCTTTCCACCATTCTTCGTTTTTATCTCTTTCTTTCTTTCTTTCTTTCTTTCTTTCTTTCTTTCTTTCTTTCTTTCTTTTCAACACTTCCTTCTTTCCACCATTCTTCGTTTTTATCTCTTTCTTTCTTTCTTTCTTTCTTTCTTTCTTTCTTTCTTTCTTTCTTTCTTTCTTTCTTTCTTTCTTTCTTTCTTTTCAACACTTCCTTCTTTCCACCATTCTTCGTTTTTATCTCTTTCTTTCTTTCTTTCTTTCTTTCTTTCTTCTTTCTTTCTTTCTTTCTTTTCAACACTTCCTTCTTTCCACCATTCTTCGTTTTTATCTCTTTCTTTCTTTCTTTCTTTCTTTCTTTCTTTCTTTCTTTCTTTCTTTCTTTCTTTCTTTTCAACACTTCCTTCTTTCCACCATTCTTCGTTTTTATCTCTTTCTTTCTTTCTTTCTTTCTTTCTTTCTTTCTTTCTTTCTTTTCAACACTTCCTTCTTTCCACCATTCTTCGTTTTTATCTCTTTCTTTCTTTCTTTCTTTCTTTTCTTCTTTCTTCTTTCTTTCTTTCTTCTTTCTTTCTTCTTCTTTCTTTTCAACACTTCCTTCTTTCCACCAATCTTCGTTTTATCTCTTCTTCTTTCTTCTTTCTTTCTTTCTTTCTTTCTTTCTTCTTTCTTTCTTTCTTTCAACACTTCCTTCTTTCCACCATTCTTCGTTTTATCTCTTTCTTTCTTTCTTTCTTTCTTTCTTTCTTTCTTTCTTTCTTTTCAACACTTCCTTCTTTCCACCATTCTTCGTTTTTATCTCTTTCTTTCTTTCTTTCTTCTTCTTTCTTTCTTTCTTTCTTTCTTTCTTTCTTTCTTTTCAACACTTCCTTCTTTCCACCATTCTTCGTTTTTATCTCTTCTTTCTTTCTTTCTTTCTTTCTTTCTTTCTTTCTTTCTTTCTTTCTTTCTTTCTTTTCAACACTTCCTTCTTTCCACCATTCTTCGTTTTTATCTCTTTTCTTTCTTTCTTTCTTTCTTTCTTTCTTTCTTTCTTTCTTTCTTTCTTTTCAACACTTCCTTCTTTCCACCATTCTTCGTTTTTATCTCTTTCTTTCTTTCTTTCTTCTTTCTTTCTTCTTTCTTTCTTTCTTTCTTTCTTCTTTCTTTCTTTTCAACACTTCCTTCTTTCCACCATTCTTCGTTTTTATCTCTTTCTTTCTTTCTTTCTTTCTTTCTTTCTTTCTTTCTTTCTTTCTTTCTTTTCAACACTTCCTTCTTTCCACCATTCTTCGTTTTTATCTCTTTCTTTCTTTCTTTCTTTCTTTCTTTCTTTCTTTCTTTCTTTCTTTCTTTCTTTCTTTTCACACTTCCTTCTTTCCACCATTCTTCGTTTTTATCTCTTTCTTTCTTTCTTTCTTTCTTTCTTTCTTTCTTTCTTTCTTTCTTTTCAACACTTCCTTCTTTCCACCATTCTTCGTTTTTATCTCTTTCTTTCTTTCTTTCTTTCTTTCTTTCTTTCTTTCTTTCTTTCTTTCTTTTCAACACTTCCTTCTTTCCACCATTCTTCGTTTTTATCTCTTTCTTTCTTTCTTTCTTCTTTCTTTCTTTCTTTCTTCTTTCTTTTCAACACTTCCTTCTTTCCACCATTCTTCGTTTTTATCTTTCTTTCTTTCTTTCTTTCTTTCTTTCTTTCTTTCTTTCTTTCACCTTTCTTCGTTTCTTTCTTTCTTTCTTTCTTTCTTTCTTTCTTTTCAACACTTCCTTCTTTCCACCATTCTTCGTTTTTATCTCTTTCTTTCTTTCTTTCTTTCTTTCTTCTTTCTTTCTTTCTTTCTTTCTTTTCAACACTTCCTTCTTTCCACCATTCTTCGTTTTTATCTCTTTCTTTCTTTCTTTCTTTCTTCTTTTCAACACTTCCTTCTTTCCACCATTCTTCGTTTTTATCTCTTTCTTTCTTTCTTTCTTTCTTTCTTTTCAACACTTCCTTCTTTCCACCATTCTTCGTTTTTATCTCTTCTTTCTTTCTTTCTTTCTTTCTTTTCAACACTTCCTTCTTTCCACCATTCTTCGTTTTTATCTCTTTCTTTCTTTCTTTCTTTCTTTCTTTTCAACACTTCCTTCTTTCCACCATTCTTCGTTTTATCTCTTTCTTTCGATCACACCTCGTTTTTAATGTCTTTTGTTTGTTTGTTTGTTGTTTTTTAATATCTTTTGTTTGTTTTTTGTTTTTCGGTCTTTCTTTCATCTTTCCTTCCTTCTATCACTCCTCGTTTTTTAATATCTTTTGTTTGTTTTTCTTTCTTTCTTTCTTTCTTTCTTTCTTTCTTTCTTACTGCGACAGACATTTTGTTTGATATCTGAAATTTAGCCTACCATTGCTTTATGTTTTTATTCTTACCATTTATTTATTTTTTTACGCTTACTATTTCATAGAACTAATTTCTTATTCTCCAAAGATAAGGACAAAAGCGCCGAGAAATATTATTTGACGCCACGTGAAGCATCTGCGCAAAACACCCGACATCAAATAGAACTAGAGCAAGTAACTTGCAGGCTTTCAATCCGATTCGATATATTAGAAAAATGGAGAGAAAAAAAGAATGCAGCAAATGTAAATCACGTTTTTAATGAAGTCCAAAATGACAAGACTAATGTTGTCTTCATAGGTTTTTTTTCACTATTTCTTATAATTTTATTGATGTTTTAAAAAATTTGAACGCGTAAATGTCTGGCATATTGTGTCTGATTATTCCGACAATTGAGACGCTGGCGCATCCACACTCATAAGACTGAAACTATTAATTATAAAAATAGGAAACGCTAATGACTATGGTGTTATTTAAATATTAAGAATAGTGTGAATGGCCGTTCGTTTATTATTATCTCTGTCTGCTAGGGACGCTAGATAATTCCAGTTGCAGACACTTTCTCAGACAAGTTGCTGTTTCTTCAACATATAGAAAGTCAACCGTTGGATTATACTCCAGCTATGCTGTACAGAATTTAGTAAATAAAATTCTAGAATAGAGTGTCTAATTTGGCTGAGATATCCAGTTTGAAAAAGTCCAATAGTCACAAACCATCTGTTACGATCTGTGTGACTTAAGACTTGTTCTAAAATTGAAGGCTACTGAAGAGTTTCTGGTAACCAATTTAAGGCGTGAATCAATCTGTGGTATGTTTTTAACGCACTTTGTAATAGGGTCTTCTCCCCTGGTCAAAATTATTATAGTAACCTCCGTTAAAAATAGGTGATCTGAAAAAGCGTCGGAATGCTAATGTAGTAACCACTCGACTTTACGTCTACTTTAATAATAATAATAATAATAATAATAATAATAATAATAATAATAATAATAATATTTTTTTCAGTGGAAAGTGTCATGATACCATTTCAAACCTTAGGTCCCTGGGCGGGACCCGAAAAGAAATGTGTAAACAGCAGATATCAAAGGAAATAATAATAATAATAAAATTCATGTACTTTGATAAATAAAGAGAGCAAAGACAAATGCAACCGACTAGATACAGAAACAATGGCAAAATAAACCGCTTCATGGCCAATACTCTGCCCGTACCAAACAAGCTGACGTAGACAAAACCCGTACCCAACAGTGGCTACGTAATGCAGGGTTGAAAGCTGAAACTGAAGGTTTTCTCCTTGCTGCACAAGACCAATGCTTGTTAACTAGAAATTATCAAGAAAATATACTAAAATATTGTGTTAGCCCAAAATGCAGATTCTGTTATAAATATCCAGAAACAATTGATCATGTTGTATCAGGTTGCAAGGTATTGGCACCCACTGAGTATAAAATCCGGCACGACAGAGTGGGCCAAAATCTGCACTGGAAAATTTGCAACTTTTACGATAAGGAAACTGAAAGAGATCGGTATGAACACCACCCAGACCCGGTTACGGAAATAAGACCTGTTACAATTTTATAGGACTACACAATACACACAGACGGAACAATCAAAGCTAACGGCCCAGACATTGTTATTAGAGACCGCAATAAAAAAAGTGCCTTCTCATTGATATGGTAGTCTCTGCAGACTGCAATGTATCTTTGAATATCTTCAAAAAGCTATCAAAATGAAAGGACCTTGAAATCGAAATTTCAAAAATATGACACATGAGAATTTCAACAATCTCTGTTGGAGTTTGAGCCTGTGTGTAAAAGACCGTTACCCAATGTGCCGGGAGACTTTGGGCGAACTTTTGAACCCGTGCGTCACACGTGGGAACAATATGAGAACTAAAAGTCAAGACAGAAAATCCAGTATCGTTATTCCAGTGGGTAAAAAGAGACCCCGTCGCTCAGGAGGGAACCTAACTAAGGGTGAAAAATCTGCCATAGGAACAAACTGCTATATAAATAATGAATCTTCAGGTCCCCACAACGACGATTATCTCAATGATGGCCAAGTGAATTCTCCACCTAGATCCGCAAGCATTCATTTAAAGAAAGAAATGGTAAAGTGGTTTCGTGAGGAGTACAAACTCGTTATGACTGCATTCTATGAAGCGTTGTAGAAACTTCAGTTAAACAGCACTCGCTAAACATGACATTTGGTGAGAAATGGCTGAACAATCAATTAGAAAATACATTGACGAAAATAGCCATCATGAGAAATAACCGATTGACAGATGCTGAAATTAAAGGAATACAACTGAAACCAGAATAGGGCGAATTAATAGAACATGAAAGGGAACCAGAAATGGATATAAAAAAGTACTAACATCGAACAAACCGGAGATCATAATGAAGACACTGAGATACACACCAATCACTGTGAAGATATTGCTTAAAGTTTCAAAGAGTTAGAAAAGCTATTGAAAAAAATGACGTCAAAAGACATTGAATCGAATTATTATAAGGAAAATAAGAACAGTATAAAAGAAGCCAATGAGGAAAGCATAAGGTATACAAGTCAGACAAATATATTGCGATGGAGGAACGAAAACAACTCCCGAAATTACAATCAACAAAGCATAACCTCAAAACTATTAAACTCTACAATGTAGCACTCAAATTCTGAAATAGACCAACATATAAGTCTCAAAGAAGCAATATATACAGTTGCGACCAGAACGGCATTGTTTTCGTCAGAAAAGTAGGTATAAGTTTTTATCAAAGTTGTTTTATATTCTATTATTTTCACAGACAATAAATCACTAAATCAGCCATAACTTTTGTATTATCCTCTCAAATTACACCAAAATCTCAGACAATAACAAATAATATCGTATTTATTGTCTGTGAAAATTATATAATATAAAACAACTTTAATAAAAAGTTATATCTACTTTTCTGACGAAAAAAATGCCGTTCTGAACATTTCGGCCGCAACTGTACATCAGGAATAGCAGCAACTAAAAAAAAAAATAACATAACAAAATGACAGTCTCACAGACATGAAGATCCCCCTTGGAAACAAAAATTAAAGAAATAAATTGAAGGACATTGAAGGGAATTATCACTACTGGATGAACTGTCAAGAGGAACATTGTGAGGGTTAGAAAATAGCAGAAAAGACAAAAGAAAATACAAAATTAGGAATGCAAATCAATTCCTATCAGCTAAAGAGAAAATAAATCAAACAATACAACTGAAAGGTAAAAGAATCAGACGCTATGAAAAATATGAAGGTTCTACAGACAGAACAAGATCATTCGAACCGATGCGAAGAACTTTTACAGAGAAATAGGCATACAAAAAATTGAAGTGACATGGGAAAAACATAGGCTTAACCTGAAGAACACAACAAAGAAGCAGATTGGATTACGGAAGTGGTAGAAGGAATGAAAAATAAACCAGAAAAAACATGGGCGGGAATCGCAGAAGAGGATGTTGAATGTGCACTGAAAAAAGTATACAAATGGAAATCTCCAAGAATAGATAAAATTCTTAACTTTTGGCCCTAATTTCTAAATACAGCACACAAAGAACTAACCAAAAAATTTCAACAAATGGTCACTGATCTTACTAAAATTCCGGCATTGATAACCAAAGGAATTACTTTCCTTCTACCCAAAAATAGCGACACAAATGTCCCTAAAAACTACAGACCAATTACATGCCTTCCTACTACTTACAAACTGTTGAAATATATTCTGACAAAACAGACATATTCCTTCTTAGAAAAAAAATGTCATACAGCCGCTTGATACCTTGTACATATATAAAGACTTTAAGAATAGGGTACACTATCGAATGCTTTACTGTATTCTATCCAGGAAATACTGAGATATTTCTTTGTACGGACGTAGTTTCCGAGATCATATTATGAATAAGTAATTGGTCTTCAGATCCGTAGGTGCTACGCACTAAGAACAACTTTGTCTATGTACCGCTGGTGATGGATTTAGAAAAACAAATCATGAATTGTAGCCATAACAACACACCATTATCTGCCTTGGGTCTTCCAGCAGACTTGGTAGGTAGAGTGACCATAGAAAAAAATCGAAATAATAATAATAATGATAATAATAACAATCCGAAATTCCGATTCTCTCATAAATATCCAGAAACGATTGACCATCTTGTATTAGATTTCACGATGTTATCATCCACTGAATATAAAACACGGCATGATAGATTGGGCCAATCTCTGTACTGGAAAATGCACACACAGAGAACAATCAAAGCTAATCGATCACACATCGGGACCAAAGACTATAAAAAACAGAATATACTTTCTTATTTATATAGCTGTCCCTGCAGATTATAATGTGTCATTGAAGATCTTCAAAAACTATCAAAATACGAGGATCTTGAAGTGAAAAAATCTAAACAAATATGGCACATGAGAACAACACTAATTTTCTGCGACTTGATCCGCAGCTATAATAATGAAAATAATAGAACACGCCCATAGAAATCAGCGCCTAGAAGCGACAGTCTGTTTCATGCATTCGTCAGGTCATATAATCTAGCCTCTTTCACTTGTTTTTCCTCTTTATCTACTAAAAAGAAGAAACGACAAAAACATTGGTCCGTAGGGACAAAAATATTATAACGAATACCGGACAATTTCCTCAGACATAAAAAACGTAGATTCGCGGGACCAGAGGGTTATGAATCAACATGAAAATGTTAATGGAACTATGGGGATAGAATGTGAGCTATAAGGAATTTTTAAGGAAAATAGAAACAAGAAATGACACTTCCACTAAATATCAGAAAGTGCCGGTTGAATAGTTTAAGAGGATTTGACACACAGAGGCTGTACAGAAGACAAGAGGGACGGCACGAAACACTGATTAACCTACGTAACCAGTTTGATTAAATAGATTGCAGAAGTGAGTAGAAAGAAGAGCAAAACAAATGAAAGAATTGCTTAGGGCAGCAATGGATAGGAAGTTGGAGAAAAACTTGTGCGACCATGTTCTGAAGGATATTGTATATATATATATATATATATATATATATATATATATATATATATATATAAAGAAATATTTTTAAAAAATCTCCCAAAATTAGAAATCGTGAAATGAAAGTAGACCTGAACGTCCACTCGTCTACATTCTTTCGTACTGACGCGGGTGTCCCCCAGGGCGCCATCCCGGGACCTACCCTGTTTTAAAACATCATTAATGAGCTTTCTGAACACATCAGTCCTGAACTTGGCATCTAGGCTGAGAGTACACAACAATTTACTAGTAAGGCTTATCAGTCTGACAATATCAAAATGGCAGCCGATACACAAATCGACATCAACACCGTTGTTTACTGGGGGGAAAAGATGTCTTGTCAATTTTAACGCCTCCAAAACTATACTTTTCCCCATCAATCATCTGAGAGGCTCCTCTCTGCCTTCCATCATCACGGCTGATGCTAAACTCCAGACTAACGTTCTCAGCTGACATGAGGTGAAAAGACTACATTGAAACTATCGCTAAGTCAACTGCTAAGAAAACCGCTTCACTGTGTCGGGCGAGACAATTTTTATCATGCGTATCTATAAGGCTACCATGCATCCATGCTCAAAATATTGCTGCCATATATGGTCCGATGCCCTTGCTAATTTCCCTGGAGCTCCTTGATGAGATCCAAAGAATAATCTGCAATATTATTGGTCCTGATCTGGTAGCTCGGCTTCAGTCATTTGGCCACCGTCATTTTTTAAAATAAATACTTTCATTGTAATTGTTCGTAAGAGCTCTTCGCTATGGTACCTAGATTGTATGAATTTAAGTGCAGTACTAGACTGACTGTGAGATATCATCAATTTACAGTTGAGCTGGCTAGATGTAGCCGGAAGTTCTATTCTTATCTCGCACTTCTCACTTGTGGAATACCTTCCCAGCTCCATGTTTTTCAACCAACTATAATCAGCAAACATTTAAGTGAAGTATCAATGAGTATCTACTGTTCTCCTAATTACTCTTTTCTTTCTCTAGTAATTACTAATATTTCTGTTTCTAAGTTGTCTACGCTCTGTAAACCCTTGCGTGGTAGTGGCTGTACTGCCTTGCCTGGGGTGACACTGATAAAAAAAAAACTCATTTTCGGACCCCTTCAGTCTTTATCAATATTTCTCTGTCACTTTTTAGCAAATTCCTGTCATAGAAAAATAATTTCACAACCTTGCTTTTTCTGCATTAACCCTACCCTCCCTCACGATGTGTTGTAACGCAGTGCTACTCAAAGTGGCGGTCCGCGGAACGGGCCCGGTACACGAACCATCAGCTACCGATACGCGGCCAGTGTCCAGGCCATGCTGAGGAATCATTTGTAAAGATTAAGGTTATATAATTGTTGTTTTGTGTTAATAAACTGCTTATTTTTTTTATTACTTTTTATGTTATTTGATTTTGTTGTTTTTTTGGCAAAATAAATGGAAGATAAAAAAATAGTCAACTTTTATTATATTCATTTTGTATATTGTTTCCGTTACAAATTAATATTACCATGAAATATTACAGGTACATGACACATTGAGGGAAAAAAATGCCTGTCCGCCATATTAGATAGTTTGAGAAGTACATCGGCTAGAAATAAATAGCGCTGCCTATACTATGTTCAATTCCGTCATTTTTTAAACTAAACTTGAATACTTATAAAGCTAAAAACATTACTTAATTATAAAGAGGCTTTCTGATTGATTGTAAATAATATTAATTTCATTAAACGCTTTATCTGAAAATTGATCGCAGTACGATTGGATTTCATTGTTAAATTTATGTTTATTGTTAAACGACATCTTCAAGTAACTGAAGTTCATTATCTGCCACTACTACATACCGATATAAAACTAGAACTATCTTGAGAGCAAACTATAAATATTAGCCGAACGACCTTTTATGTTAAAGCTGTGAAATTCAACACCAGATGGAAAAAAGGGTTCACATTATTGTCGTTAAGTGTCGCTTGCTATCATTGTGATGATGTGTCAACAGATTCAATTATGATTGGCGGGAATTATTAACATTTTCGAATATTCCGTGTTGTACTCTTTGGGAAACACTGGTGTATGAGATTTATTTTTCTTTTGTCCCTAGTGGTTCAGCCGAAGGAAATGTCTGATTGACTGGTGAAAAAGCAACGCGGCACAAAAGAAGAATAAAAGCGAACAGTACACCCCGTTCCCCAAACATTTGCCTTTATAAGTCCACAATCTAAACATTTCTGTTCTGCAATCGCGCCTACCACGAAAGAAAGTAATTTCGGGGTTTTATTTTCCCAGGTATGTTTTCCTTGTTTTACACTGTTGTTGCTTGACGCGACCCCGGTCTCGTATCAACAGGCCGGGCTGTCTCATTCAATCACTCTTAAAATGCCCAAAGATGTCTCGAGTGGGCGTATCTGTTAATGGTTGAAGGTAAACAGTCAGAAAAACAAAAGAAATGGTAATATAAACATTTGCCCATAAATCTTTCATAATTGCCTCACGATTCTTTTCGACTGAAAAAAATGTCTGTAAAAATATGTCGACACTATTCATATAATTCCAGTGTATTTTCTTCTAAATATTTATAACATACCAAAGAAAACGCTATTAAAAGATAAATATTAAACATGTTTGTGAAAAAATTTTCATTTTTTTCTTTAGATAGAAACCGACAAGTGATTAACAATATATATATATATATATATATATATATATATATATATATATATATATAGGTAAACATTGGTAGGTATATAATCCAAGTGAATCTTAATAATATAAAATATTAAAAGTGAACCAGAAAGAAGCCTCGATGTATTTATTAAAACAGAGCATATATAAGTTACATACACAGGAATTTCAAAAAAATTACTAGTAGTAGCTTTAAATTCTTGTTTATGTAAATTATATATATATATATCTATATATATATATAAATATATATATATATATATATATATATATATATATATATATATATATATATATATATATATATTTATATATATACATATATATGATGGGATAAAGGACAAGTTGTAAATTATATATATATATATATATATATATATATATATATATGGGATAAAGGACAAGTTGTAAATATATCGTCAGAGATCAAGACATAAATGATGACAATTTTTATCATTTCTATCTTGATCTCTGACGAATCTTTAATAAAGTGAAACATGTGGTTAACCCTGTACAAGGCACGGGAGTCACACGGGGTAGATGGATACAGAATAAGAGGTACAGTTTATGCGGATATATGGAGAAGGTAACTGTTAACTCTAGACTTGATCAAGATAAGATTGTAGTGATCAGGGATACGGTCTTGGAAGTCGGTTCCACAGAGCAGTGGTTCACGGTAAGAAGCTGCTCGAGTGGAACATCTCACCAGTGGGATACGCAGTGAACGAGTCTGGTTCGCTAAAATGTACGTGCCATGGTGGGTTCTAGAACTGGCAGAACTAATGAATGTAGTTCGTCTGAGCACTTTCGATGGAACAAGCAGGGTGTGGTTTAGTACATTCTGCCCGTGAGAGAGGGGTTGCAGGGTGGAAAATAATTCGTTTCCCACAAGGACTTCTATCGAGACTGTAAAGTGAGGACTGGGCAGCTCTTACCCAAATATGACAGCAAAACCCCGTTTTAGCTTTGATCTGGCTCTTGTAAAGCTAGAGGATAGTACGTGGAGTTAGTTACTTACTGGAGCGGTACAGGGAAGTGTACAGATATTCTTTACTCACACTCTTTCTTTGTATATATCTGTTCTTTCAATACACTTGTTCAACCTACCTTCCGTGTCTTTCTTTCTGGCACCTAATCAAGCCACAACAATAGTCCAGTTCAAAAGTCCCAACTAAACAGCTTTCGTCACACACATACGCGAAAAGGGTCTGAATCCAGAATTGACATTCTCCTAGACTAGCTGCCATCCAAGGCTAGAGTTTGCACTATGCTCTATTCTTAATCCATAGTTTAGAAAGACGAAATAGATTCATGCCTTTCCTAAGGCTGTTAGTGCGTATTGACCGTAACATCCAGAATTTGAACTCTGTTCATTCGTGTTTCAATGCGAATAACATTTATCCCCAGGAATCATTTAATTAACCAAGATTTGATCAAGAGGTTTTTCAAAATAAATATTTATATTTCTTGTAATCAGTTCTACAGAATCCTGTCCGGATGCCAATTTTTTTTTAATCATTTGAACATTTGATTAAAACATCTTGTTTTGCGTTGAAGTTCGGACCAGGTTTTTTGGCAAAGTGCAGTTTCTTTCAGTCAAACGATTGTGGCTTAAAAACTACCCCTTACCCAAATCGTTACCCAAAAACAAAACAATTTCTAGCAGTAAACCAGATTTTATTCTTGGGTTGTAACCTATTGCTATAAGCGAGCGGTATAGAGATGAGGTATGAGTGAGCGGTTTGGTGAACAGTCTAGCGGCTGTTTTCCCTGTCCGTTCTCCGAGTGTGCCTTTCGCAGGATGGTCAGCTTTATAGATAACAGTTTTCTTTGTCTTCTCATATTCATCTAAAAAGTAATTTATCTTATCAATTCTACAGATCTTCTTTTAATCTGATAAAATATATCAAAATATCTTCTGTGTGTCACGCCCGTTCAGGGTCCGCGATCATGGGTCTTTACAACTCTTAGCATTTTTTCTCTCCCTGCTAAGGCATCCGACTCCCGTACCGATATCTTCAGACAAGCTTGTCTGATAAGTGGTTTGCTGATTTTCCCTTTTCCTCTTCCCTTCATTATGCCCCATGTGTGTTAAGTTTTCGAAACCAATAAACTTCATTATGTGTCTTTTCTGATTTTGAATATATATATATATATATATATATATATATATATATATATATATATATATATATATATATATATATATATATTCTTTCTTTCTGATACCATTTTATTTAAGATTTACTTGTTGCTTATCCATCAAATTTTCAGTAACCTTATGTAGAACCACGTTTCTGCTATTCTTAATTATTTTTTTCTCATCCCTACGGAAATTATCAGACGTTCACTGGCGTATAAGAAGACAGATACCACATAGCAATCCACCACTATTTTCTTTGTTCCTCACTTAATTTTACACTTTTTAAAATACACCCTAGATCTATGAGAATCGGTTAACAAGTCGAACATGATGTGGAACGTTTATATTTAAACAATTGATAGGTTTGACAAGAGGAAATTTGGCGCGTTGTGTCATGCTAGACAACTTTATATGTCTACCATTAGTCCATGCACTGGTCTGGTAATTCTGATGTATCTAGAGATTCGTGATATCATCTGTTGTGGATTCCGGGATGAATCCGATATCAATGAATAACAAACACCAGGAATGGATAAGGAAAATAAATGTATTAACGTAATAATACAAACTGGTAATAAGGTTTAGTAGATCCATGAATGCGGGTTAGTAGCAATAATATATATACAGTCTTGGTATTGAAGTATCGTGGTATGACTCCTTACTGAGTCTACGTGCTCGCTCACTTGTGCTACCCTCCTCTAATACTACTCTGATACGACTCGATTATAGACTCCGATACTACTCCGATACTACTCTCCGGATATTCACTGGTAGTAGTATATGTATACCTCGGTTGAGTCCATTTGTGTGAAAAGGGGAGACCCCTTAACATCATCCAAAGAGGAGTCTGCAATGTTATCGACCCTTTTTCCACCATCCTAACGTCGTATCCCTGTGTCTTTCCTATAAATATTTTTATGGTAATTGTCTTGATGAAGTTTCCTTTTCGGTACCTTGACTTAATTAATTTAAGCAGGACTGGATGGGCTGTTATGTCTCATAATTTTGGTGTTGTAATTGCTAATTGTACCCATAGTTTTATTCTAATAGTTCCTTTTCTCACACTTATGGAAATCTCTTCCGTCAGCTTCTTGATTTCCTGTCAAATACGATTTTCAAAAATTAAAATTAAAATATAGCTTCAGTCGTCATCATCTGTATGTTGTCTTCTCTCCTCAATAGTGTTCTCCGTTTTCTATCACTCTCAGTAACTCCTTGCGTATTGGTTGCTATATCGCCTTGCTTGGGGGTGAATGATTAGGAAATAAAACAAAGAAAAAAGCGTTTTCTTGCATTTTTATGTAATTTCACTGTGTAGCAAAGAAAGGGTTCGCTATTTCATAACCGAACGAAGCGTATAATGCGATCTGATTTTAGGTTGGTTCCGTAATATATGAAAATTATCCCCTCGCTTATTTTTACTAGTGTGGCACTATTTAACATTGGAGATGTTTAACGCTGGAAAATAAGGGGGTTAAAAGATATAAAGATGGATAGACTGATCAGCTACACTGAAGAAAATTAAAGATTTTAATTTTAAGAAGAAATTAAGATACTCAGAGAATGCGAATGGCAGAAAGGATAATGTTACGATAAAACAGTGTGGCAAGTGTGAGAGTAATTAATTACGAAAGGCGCTGGAGATAATCCAGATAAGCTGACTCAGCCAGGAAAATGGTCAGAGGACCTGAAGCTGAGAACTATAGAGTCTTAAGTTTATGCAACGAGAAAGTGCGTAAACTGTAATTTTGCAAATAGGCAATCTTGACGATTGATGCATGATGGTCGTGAAAAATTATGGTTATCAAAACAAAATGGAAAGCAGACGGGCGAGAAATAGGAATGATATTCTCAGATATGATGGCATTGTAAAATGCCAATTTGGCATTGTTGTATGACGGTTGTTATAAAGCGAACAGATTCTTCGTAAACAAGTACAGAATTCAGGCAACGGCCTATCAAGAAAAGCCATGTGTTAAATACCAGATTTTGATAAAATAAGGGAAAAAAAAAACTTGCGTAGGTAAATTTTCAAATGATAATTTTAATTCTTAGTTGTGACAAGCCGGAAAACCCTACATAAGCAAAAACGTCGAGAAGATTAGGTCTTCTACTTGATGAGTCGCGGCAAGACGATCGAGAAGCCATTGGCCGGGTGGTAGCCATAGTGGCCGGTGCAGTTAAGACAACGGGAGAGGTGGAGAAAGATAGGTGAGAGAGGGAGTATGGGCGGATCGATATCCCGCGAAAGAAGAGGTCGTATCAAAAATTGCAAACGTAAGCAATTTTAAAACAATGTACGGTTGTTGGATTTGGGGGACTCGCAGATGCCCAGTCCGGCGTCATGTCGCACGTCGGTGTTGAGTAAGGGCCCATATAAGCAAACGCACGAGGTCGAGAAGACAGTTCACTTTGGAGTTCGCCTTACAGATTGTTCCAGAGTCCGTATTGGGGACCGACCAGCTCGCTGAGACTGCCCACGTGATTCCTGCCAAGTACAAGAACTCCGACTTTGAAGAAAATCTACGCTAAGACAAAGAAGTAATCTTCACTCTTGTACCAACAAAGTTAATCTAAAAAGCACCTCGGAGTTTACACCGAAAAACAGAACACGTTAATATCGAAAAACAGAATTCAGATAACACCCAAAAGCAGAAATACACTGAGGTCAAAACAGAACTAACATCATATTAAAAATAGAATTTCGTAATCCAGCTCTGAGAACTTGCCCAAGTGTTACACCCATTTAAGACGGGTTGGGACAATAATTGTTGCAAACCAAAGGACCAACATAAAGGTGAACTTTTTTATTAACTGTGCGTCATATTTTGTATTATTTTTCATTTTTATTGGTGTGCACATTCACCCCAGCGGATCGACTTGGTACCAAAGATTCCGACAGCAACCGGATATGACCATCCTATGATTAAGGGCTCGGATGTCCCACGCTAAACTCGGCCTTGTGCCACATCTACCCTCGTGGGGGGTAAGTAAATACCGTCCTATGATTAGAAATTCACAACATGTGATAGGACAAAGTTTGGGGCGGAACGGATTGCTTCAGTAATTTACTGTGGCATCATACATCCTAGACGAGCCCGATGGCTTGGGCGGTACATATTTGGATCCGACCAAATACTTTCGAACACAGAAAGTTGTACGTTATTGATCTCCTGATCGAAGGAGGCCAAAGGTACCACACTATTAGTGACCGTGACCAAGGTTCAGCCCCCAGAAGGTGTTACACTAGGAGTTCACGATTGGCAAACCACATTACGTGTGGCATGAACAATTCAGCGTGTCATCTGAATAACTCCAAGGTTATTGCGATTTAGGAAATCCTCATGAAAAAAAGGGTGAAAAGGTCGAGTCTAAAAATGGTTAATATTTTTTTAATAATTAAAAATGCTAACTCGATGCTGATTAGTATTAATTAAAACAGAAACCCAGTCATGGCAATTACGGGCAAAAAAAAAAATACTATAATCAGTATTCTGAAGTATCTGATAGAACAAGAATTATAATTAATACGAATGAAAATTCGAATAAATATTCCAGAATTAAATTAAAAGAAAATAGTATAATGAGGGTTAAAATTACAAGATTATTTTGAAAGTGGATTCGAATGACAATAAGAATCCGAATAAGAATTTTTAATATAAGTTGGAATAGAAATAAAGAAATGTAACAATAAAGAACTAATTAGAATTAAAATCGGAATAAAACCCTGAAGAATAGAATTAGAATAAAAATGAGAATAATTGGTAACAAGAAATCATTATTTGCCGCACGCACCATGTCCAATATCAGTCCTCATTATGCATGAGAATAAAATGCAGCCAGAAGGTATCGGCACTAATATTGGGGATAGGCAGAACACAACCACTTGACTCACACGCCAAAGTATCTCCTTTTTTTATTTTGATAAAGCAATAATTTGAATTCACTCGCCACAAAAGAATGTTCGACGCATTTGTCCCACAATTTTTAATGAGATTGACGCATATTGCGTTAACACAAAATCCGTGGAATTCTGCCAAATTTGATTCAATAAAACAAATGCATAAATTTGCAAACTTAAACCTTTAAGATCACTTACTCCAGTTGATCTTTCCTGATAAAATATTTTCTAAGAATCACATTTTGGAGACATGAACTACAATTTGAAAAAAGTGAAAATAATCTTTATTCAGTAGAATCTTAATAAAAGGTCCCTGTTTCGTTCTTAATACGAAACAAAAATACAGGGTGCCCATAAAGTTCGCGTGAACTTTAAAAAAAATTATAACTTTATTTGTATTTGCGATAGAAATAATCTGTAAAAAATGTTATAAAGTTTAATGTACCTAGTTTTAAGTATAGCTTAAATAACTAATGTGAATTCAGGCATTACTGTAAATCAGTTGGCAAATGTTTTCCGTGAACTGCAAAATCGTATTACCCTTTCTATTGCTAATGATGGAGAACATGTGGAAACTTTAATAAAATTTCAATAAAACCTTAAAAAATATAGATTTACTTCTTTCTAATGCTTTTTACAAATTATTTCTATCGCAAATACAAATAAAGTTATAATTTTAAAAAAAATATAGATTTACTTCTTTCTAATCCTTTTTACAAATTATTTCTATCGCAAATACAAATAAAGTTATAATTTTTTAAATGTGAGCACGAACTTGATGGACAACCTAGATTGAAATTAATACAGCTGTCTTAACCTTTGAAATTACGGGGATTTTAACATGATAAATTTGAGCACCCAGTTAAAAAAAAATAAAGACAATGTCGAATTTGTTCAGCACTCTATACGAGGGGTGGACGGCTCGCGAGACACATATGGCTTTTTGCCCGTTAATATGCAGCCTGTGAAAACATGTTAGTTTAGCTAAATTTTTCATCATATTTAACATAAAAAGTAAGTAAGAAAAATTCAAGTTTTATAATTATTTATGGGGTATGAATTGAGACACCACTGGATTAAAACTTAAGTTTAATGTTAATGTGTATGTAACAAAAACGGATATATAAGTTTTGTTCATCTGAATATGGGTGACATTAAGACAAGTTTCGCCACTTTTAAGATCACTTACCGATGATATCTCTATTCAGTGTCGTAATACATGTATGTTCACGTTTTAACAAGCCTTTTTTCCTTCTGATCTCAGTTTCTTTAAATTTCCCATCATTGGAACATTCTGTGAAAAATGTAAGAATGAAAACGCCGGCAAAGTACATTTCTCTTCGTCTCTATTGCCTCTTTGAAATGCATGTTGCTTTAATTCTTTTTGATTTCTAATTCCTAGACAAGCTAGCGTGGTATGTTTTGTATGTAATAATTCAACGGACACTGGCGTTTACATAGGTTACTTATTGCATAGCAGCAGTACTTAAAATGGTTAATAAAAACATCTATAAAAAGCGAATTATTATTATTTTTAAAAATTTATATTCGTATAAACGCCTGCAGATAATACGAAATTATACCCTTCGAAAAAATAAAAGACTACATTTCTAGGGAAGTCTGAATTCTAGAACCGTGTTGGATGTCAAGTCTAGGAGAATGGCAATGTTAATATTAGCCGTTTCTTTATAAGGAAATATTCGACATACACCGACCGAGCTGCCAATGTGGCTGTCGGTTTAAATTCAGAAATTCTTGAAAATTTAAATTCATAAAATCTTTTGTTTCTTGCAACAATTTTTCAGGAAAATAGGTCTCGCAATTTTAGAAGCGGTTATCATTCTTTTCGGTAATAGGGGGATTTTTTCCTAAATTCTTTCTAAAATTGTGTCGAAGGTCGGTCTTTTGATTATGTCATTGTTTTCTCTTTCAGTTATATATGATATCCATTTTATTCATTGTTAAAGTCCTCAGGTGGTTTGGATTCTGATATCTGGTACAGTTCTTTTTTTGTTGTGATGCTGTATCTAATGTTCGAACAAGTGTGGTCCTCGCCAAGATACGCAGACTTTACTCGCTCGCATTCGTTTGTACCATTGATCTCTTAGAAAGTGATGATATGCAACTGACAGTTTTGATATTTCCGAATGGGTTGGAACCATGTATGAAATCCATACGACTTTCTCAATCTGGCGAGGCTATTTAAGAACCTGAGTTGAGTTTTCCGACTAATGCTTTGGTTTTGTAGCTTTTTGAGGTGTTGGGTGAAACTACCTCAAACACAGTCTATTTTATGCCCATTCCTGATATCGTTTATTTTTATGATGGATTCAGGATCTGTATTGTCACGCAGTTAGTTAAGTGCCCAACATGATACCCGTTTGACGATCATGTTTCTTTCGATAAATGACTGACGAGGCAGAAGATTTTTTTCCCGCAGTAGCTTGGTATTTCTTTCTGTGGTAGACTGGTTGCCAACCAAGGCTAAAAGATTCAGTCTGCCTTGCTATTTAACCCATATATGAGGGAGAAAAGATGAATTCATACCTTTCCCAAATGATTTTGTGCGTAAGTATATATAACGAACTCGAGTGGAATTCGAACTCAGCTCAGAACTGATTCCAATTCATCGCTTCTGCTTTGGAAAGGTTTATGTTGAATCTTATTTCTTGGAACACTTGGTTGAGGATGTTGACGTTTGTTGTTCAAGGACATTTTCATCTCACGTGTTACTCTGAATTCAACGTCAAGTAGAACCCAGAGGGAAACCTCGCTACTATCTTACCTAAGTGGTCATGGCGAATCACAGATAATAAAAAAAAGGAAGCGATAGGGAGATATGGTCGAGAAAAACCCTGAAGGGATATGGTATTAAAATTATCGCAATTTATATTTTGCCGGATGGATCGATGCTGTTATATAGCTTGTGACGAGCGGACAGTATTTTGAAATTCACTAATTAGGCTCCCAGAGATGAGGTGAGATACGGAAGAACGTCAGCGAAATGAGTTAGACAAGACATAGCATTTCTACTCTGTACTTCTTCCTACTCTTTTCCCACTCTTTTTATTGTCTCTTCCCACCCCTTTCATTATTGTATACAATATGCACTTCTCGATTTTTCCCTCATTCTTTCTTCCTCTTCTTTCTGCACCTCCCATCTTCTTCTAATTGTGCACCTGAAATAACATCAGCACGAAATAAGCTACTGTATAGCCGATTTCGAATTCCAGTAAATTTCATTACATTCACTTACACGCGCATGCTCTTGGATATAGATATGAATACATATCTTGTCGCTGTCTATATCTCTGAGATGAGGTATTGTGATTACTTACGTTATTTAGATTATTCGGACTATTATCCTCCTCTTCATTGCAGTATTTACAACGTTTTGACCGTTGTACGCTCCGGCCTTCCTCGGGTGATTTGAATTTCGAACTGGACCCTTTATTTCGTCCACCGGGGTAGATTGTTCTAGTTCCACGTGCCAAGCCACTTCCGCATGTCTCTGTTATTTCCCTTTAACTGAACCCTCCATGTTTTTGGTCCACACTGCTGTGGCCTGGTATTGAACTCACAACTCTTTGGATCTAGCCACTGGATCTAAGTAACGTCTTTAACCACTGGGCCATGTGTTATCGAGGACACGTGGAACTAGAACAATCAACCCGGGTGGACGAAATAAAGGGTTTGATCCGAAATTCCAGTCATCTGAAGAAGGCCAGAGAGTAAAACGACCGAAACGTTGTAAATACCGCAATGAAAATGATGATATAGTCCGAATAATCTAAATAAGTAAGTAATCATAATATCTTATCTCAGAGATATAAACAGTGACAAGATATGTATTCGTACCTATATCCAATATCTAACGTTGTGAATATGACAATGAAGATGAGGATAACAGTCCTAATAATATAAATTATCTCTTGTCGACTCCAGCCATGGGGTAAACAGTTTAATCTTTTTATGGAAAAATCATTTATACCACCAGGAAATTGTTAATGCAACATTTACTTGAAAAAAAAAAGAATTATTTTTAAAAATAAAAAGTATATTTAAGCGTTACATAACCTACAAAGTGTTCATAAACCATAGAAAATCATTCAAACAATCTCTCCACCCTCTTTTTCCTCTTCTCTTGTTTTCTTTTTCTCACTTTCCTCCTTCTACGTCTTTCGCTCTTCTTCTTCTTCCTTTCAACCCCCTCCTTTCTTATTGCACTCTTCTTTTCTTTTCCCACTTTTCGTTTCCTCTCGCTTTCCTCTTATATCCCCTTATCTTTGTTTTCTTTTTCGCTTTTACCACCCTCTCCCTATTTTGACTGATTTTTCATTATCCGTTTATCGCTTCCTCTCTACATATTCCTGCGCCTTCTACTCGTTTTCACTCTCACCTTCTCTCCCCTATCGTTCTACTTACTTTCCCTCTCCCCCGCATGCGCATTTATTCATGATTCATTTCTGACCAAATCTGGGTCATGGACAATTCACCTCTGCGATTTGCTTCGAATTAATCGATTAGCCATTTTGAAAGAAGCGGTTGACTCGGTCGATACCCGATTAAACGTTTGCTTCCAGGAAAATTTCCGATTATCTCATAAACAAGAGAAAAAAGACCGCAAGTTTCATAACAAAAAAATCATAAAAAAGGACAAAATAAAAAAAAAACACTTCGTAGCATAATCTGGCAATACATACATACAAACATATATATATATATATATATATATATATATATATATATATAAGTGTGTCTGTGTGTGCGTCTTTTTGTATGTATATATGTGTGTGCGTGTGTGTGTACATATATATATATATATATATATATATATATATATATATATATATATATATATATATATATATATATGTTTGGCTGAATAATCTGGGCATATGTCGAATTATTTTTTTAATCCTCTCGAATTCTCTGATTGACTTCTTACTGTTGATATTAAGGAAGGCGCATTTACAGTAATAAAATTTCACAATTACATTAATTTCTTGTCTTAGCAATTCACTCCTTAAGATGATCTCGGTTCAGATTGAAAGTACTTGGGGAAAATAAAAGAAATGAAAAAAACTACGGCGCCTTCCTTAACGAATTTCATATAAACATGAAAAAATCAGCCAGGGTATTCGAGAGCATTAAAAAATAAACAGACATAATATGTCCAGATTATTCAACCAAAAATGCTTGAAGGAAGATATGCTGCCTGAATATATATATATATGTGTGTGCGTGTGTGTGTAAGAGAGAGAGAGAGAGAGAGAGAGAGAGAGAGAGAGAGAGAGAGAGAGAGAGAGAGAGAGAGAGTGCGCGTGTGTGTACGCGTCTGTGTTTGTGTGTATAAAATAATATAAAATATTAACCTTGCCATTAATATACATAACATCATATAATTTAAAATAAATCTCGTTTAACACAATTTCTGGCAATGAAGTGCTCAATATTTGACTACAGCCATACTTAATAGATCACATATTATGAAGGACGATACTTATCGATGTTGAATCTGAGGTTTGTAATTTTCTCAATCATCTGTCTTCCGAACTTTCACTAAGCCATATAAGAGGGTATCATGAAAAAGGTGGATATGTAGAGGGGGTGCATGAAAAATGAAACAAACCAGCCTAGTTTAAATTCCTGCTGAGTAGTTTGTCTTCAATTCTTATTATTCATCTCAGAAAAACTGGAACCTCTATGTTTAACCATCAGATTTCCCAATGAAAAAAGGTCTTGCGACAATGGTAAGAAAATTAAAAGTATCTTGCTACAGTGGTAAGAAGATGAAAAGATCTTACTCCAGTGGTAAGAAGATGAAAAGGATCTTGCTAAAGTGGCAAGAAGATGAAAAGGATCTTGTTACAGTGGCAAGAAGATGAAAAGGATCTTGCTGTAGTGGTAAGAAGACGAAAAGGATCTTGTTACAGTGGTAAGAAGACGAAAAGGATCTTGTTACAGTGGTAAGAAGATGAAAAGGATCTTGCTGTAGTGGTAAGAAGACGAAACGGATCTTGTTACAGTGGTAAGAAGACGAAAAGGATCTTGTTACAGTGGTAAGAAGATGAAAAGGATCTTGCTGTAGTGGTAAGAAGACGAAACGGATCTTGTTACAGTGGTAAGAAGACGAAAAGGATCTTGTTACAGTGGTAAGAAGATGAAAAGGATCTTGCTGTAGTGGTAAGAAGACGAAACGGATCTTGTTACAGTGGTAAGAAGGCGAAATGGATCTTGTTACAGTGGTAAGAAGATGAAAAGGATCTTGTTACAGTGGTAAGAAGATGAAAAGGATCTTGTTACAGTGGTAAGAAGATGAAAATGATCTTGTTACAGTGGTAAGAAGATGAAAAGGATATTGTTACAATGGTAAGAAGATGAAAAGGATCTTGATGTAGTGGTAAGAAGGCGAAAAGGATCTTGTTACTGTGGTAAGAAGAGGAAAAGGATCTTGCTGTAGTGGTAAGAAGATGAAAAGGATCTTGTTACAGTTGTAAGAAGATGAAAAAAAGATCTTGCCACAATAGCTCAAGATGATAATGTCAAAATTCTTAAGTAAAGAGAGTTACTATCTCACTGGATATTTCTTAGTCGGCTTTTTCATAATATAACTTGGAGTATAGGACGATTATGTTATTGCTATGATTTCCGTAGCAAGTATGATTTTACCGGAAGTGATTTGTTAGTCCCATGGCCAAAGGGTTTGCTTTCAGAGATATTTTTATTTATTTTAGAGCGGCTACCAACCACAACATAAAGGGTGGACTTAGCCAGGAAATATCCATAGATATTACGCGACGAAAAGATGCATACATACCTCTCCAAAAATATTTGTGCCAATAAAGAAACCAAAACTCTTGACTAGAGTGTGAACAGAACTCCACCCGGTAATCAAACTTTTCGATAACCGCTACTCTACGCCTGCATCCTGACTTAAAGTTGATACAAATATATAGGTTACTATTTTGTCGAGAAATAGTAACTAAGTTGATGTTGCAGAGCATTGTTTTAGTTTTGTGATCGATCCTCATTGAGCAACCGGAAACTCTCGCTTTGAGTCTGCGCAAGTTATCTCGCGAAAAAATAGCAAAAGGAATTTATTGAAGAAAATCGGATATGATAACTGCAGAGGAAGAAAACAAAATTCAATGTTATAAATGAAATTGTATATATATCTATATATATATATATAATTATTTATTTGAATATTACAACGTAAATATGTTATAAAATCACGACAAAAGTAGCCATTTTGTTTCAACACTTCTAGTGTCTTATCAAGTGTATATATATATATATGTATATATATATATATATATGTATATATATATATATATATATATATATATATATATATATATATATATATATATATATATATATATATATATATATATATATATATATATATGTATGCTATAGGTTAAAAGTTTGAAGCAACCCCCAGAATTCAAATGGGATAAAATTGACAAAAGAGTGAAAAAAAAGGGTCTTAGAATCATTGAAAAAGAATGGAATATACTTTGTCAATCTTTGGCAGCGAATGCCAAGCATTTGTGCCGCAGTAATCAAGGGTAAAGGAGGATATTTTGACGAGAGCAAAATTTAATCATAAGATTTTTTTTCTTTTTACTTTTTGTCATAATAAAATTTCTTATAAGAATCATGTCTTCCTATTTTTTAACCATGTATAATAATTTTCTTTTATTTAAAGTACAAACAACTACTTTTGGAGCTAGTTTTAAAAAGATTAGCAGGTGTTTCCTCAAATTACTGAACTGTAGTGTATAAGTGTATATATATATATATATATATATATATATATATATATATATATATATATGATATAAAATTATGTACATATAGGCACATATACTTGCACGTACTTATATATTTATTTGTGATGTGTTATAAATATAGTGTTATATGTTATGTAAGGTAACAGAGCAATTAAGTATATATTAGTGAATATATATAATATCCAACGATGATAGCGTGACTCGGAGTTTCATGCAAATTTGCAATCTTCAGGTACTGTATAAAGACTGACCGTTTTGAAGTTCGCGTTCTCCTGGTGATGATTTAAAAGTATGTGTTAAGATTTCTTTGTTTTATTAATTTGTTGCAATTTCACTCTTGTGAGTATAAGGATAGGTCCCAAATATGTTAGATATATAGTCTTGGCCTATTATTTTATTAACACCGTGAATACTAAGTTTATTCCATGAGACAGTACTTTAAATGTTATGACAGTGGCATATTATGCTCCATGAGAGTTATCCCCCTTGATAGTTCGCGTTTTTACTTAATTTCTAATTTCAAATTTTTCATTTAAAATAATTTTTAATTCTTATTTTTTAATTCTTTCTCTTCTCAACTTAGAATGATATAAATTATAATTAATTAATTAATAAATTATAAAATTTTAGGCAACAATAATAAAATAAACATTTTTAACACGCAATTTTAAAGTACCTGAAGATTGTAATTTTTTGTGAAACTCCGAGTCGTATTATCGACGTTGGATATTATGTATATTCACAAATATATATATATATATATATATATATATATATATGTATATATATATATATATATATATATATATATATATATATATATATATATATAGATGGAGAGAGAGAGATAGATAGATAGGTATACATTTTATATTTTACATGTACAATATATGTACTTTTATGAAAAATGGAATATCTGAAAGAATATTGAAAATCAAGCACGTAAAAAACTTTTGACATTCAACTGAAATTCGTTTGATTATCTCCGACAGAATGTAGTAAAGGAAAAGAAGGACTAAAAACCAGTTTTAAAACAGAATGCGTGGTTGTTAGCAAAAAAGGAAGAGCACAATATGTGAATTACAAATTGGGGACACCAAAACAATTTAAATAACTAGCAAGTGTTTGAACAAAGAATGGACAGTGTGACACAGACATCTAAAAGCGCATTGGCATAGTGAAAGATGCCTTCAAAAAGATAAGCAAAGTATTATGAAACAGGAAAATATCGTTAGAAACAAAGAAATGACTATTTACATTGTTCGGACTATCATCCTCATCTTTGTTGCCATATTTATCATCACACGTTTCGGCCATTGTACGCTCCGGCCTTCTTCAGGTGGTTGGAGTAATGAAATGCTATGTAATATTGCCGTAAATATAGACGGATAAATAAAATAAATAAATATTAAAGATGAATATTTACACGAAGTAAAAATGGAAACGAGATTTAAAAAAAAAAAATGAAATTATCTAAAATACTTGAATCTTTCACAATAAAATTAAGTAAAAATTAAATGTCCAGTCGATTATCGAGATTTAAGTTTTGTTTCCTTAAAATAGATTTTGCTAGAGTGAAATAAAATTATTTGCCTGGTGTCGCCATGTCATCGATGAAATATGACAAAGCCGAAGGTTTTTTTTTTTTTTAAATGATAAACCTGGCAATCTTCCGCAAACCTATTGGTGCACACATGCAAAATTTATTAGTAATCAGAGATTTTATTGGTATAACTGAAAAATATCGATTATGACTTTCCATTGTGCGGATTTCAGATTGGAATAAAAACGGTCGACGCGGCCGATAAAAAAAATTTATGGAATGCGATAGTGATAAATGTATTGAACAACACCGAAAATGTGTTCAAGAACTCTTCGATTGAAAGCAAAAAAAAAAAAAATACACCATTTAGAATTTTTAGTAATGAGTATATAAACTGGCTATACGAATTTTTTTAAAAATATGTCACATGTTTGCATTATGTTTCAGCAAATGAACATATGAAAAGGAGAGATCTATACTTGCACTATATAGTATAATAAAAAGGAAGCCATTAGCGAAGAGGACATATTTCTGAATGAACAAATTAGAAATAAAGGCGTTTTTTTTTAGTTATTGAATATGAATATTTGAAATTTATGTAGCGAGTGATATTTACTGAGCAAGTACATTAAATCTTTTCTTCACCTTGCATTGAATGTTGTATATTAAACGCGACCGCATTTGAAAGCCATAAGGAATCTTTTCTCATAACTTCCCGTTGGTTTTCCCGCCATTTCTTCAATTTTTCTAATTATTTTTTGTTGGTGAAGCAGTGAACATTGCAAAGTTAGATCTCGTATCATTTAGTAAGTTTCGACAATGTATATTGTCTCACTGATTGGGAAATAAGAGACGTTCAAGAGGCATGGAAAGATGTAAGAGCGACTGATGAAATAGCACCAATAAAGGCTGTTCCAATAACTTGGACCGAATTTAAATGTAAATTAAGCTCAAGCGTAAAATGATTTTTTAAAAATTTTTCTTTAAGATTTAACAACTTAAGTCTTTGGCAATTTCAACCATGGAAAGATTAACAATCAAACAACGTGTAAAGTTTATCGAAGCCTATTACGAAAATGGACGTTCAAACAGAAATGCCTTTCGCGCACTTCACGATATTTTTGGTTAACGTAATCGACCAACCGAGACTGCAATTAAAAAATGATATAACGTTGTTGTGGAGAGGTTCAACTCCTGCGCTTGATGACGAATAGAGGTGTCTAGATTTTCGGCCACATTCTCGTGCACTGCAGCAATGTTTTCATCTGAACGGCGTAAACGAGCACGCAATGGTGTTTTCACATCTGCAACCGACCCAGTCTGTTTGAATTTACGAACATTTTTTCCAATTGCACTCTTGAAACTTTAACACGTTGTTTGATTGTTAATCTTTCCAGGGTTGAAGTTGCCAAAGACTTAAGTTGTTAAATCTGAAAGAAAAAGAAAGAAATCATTAGACGCTTAAACTTAATTCCCATCTAAAATCCGTCTAAGTTATTGGAAAAGCCTTTATATGGATTATGTCAATGCACTGAAGATGATTTGACTTGAGAAATGGACGCAAATTTTTTTTTTTTTAAGAAATGCTTCGAAAATGAAGAAGAAGAATGATTAGCAATTGCCGGAAATTACGTTTCATTTACATAATAATCCCCTTAAAGGTAACAGCGGGAACCATTTTGAATATTTCAAGAATCAGTTATATAGCAATGGCATAGTTTTGCAAAAGAGATGAGAAATTATTCTGCAGACACGTGAAGTTAGTCATTTTGGCATTGATACGTTATACATCTACCTATGTATGGAATAGTTAGACGGTTCCCTTTCTCATTAGGAGACCCGTGGTCTAATCTCACTACGGCCGATTTGTCCGGGAGGCGATTTCTTGATACGATTCAAGCGTTAAGCGCCTTTGGAAAGTGCGCGAAGTGAAATTTGATAGACAGTGCCTGTCGTCGACGGTTGTGCAAGCACGAAATCAAAAGTTATCGCGACCGAATGTTTGAGAATGCTGTCGTTGTTTAAACTGTAGATCATGGTAGATTATGCGATTTCTCCCAGGAACCATAACTAAGGTTCGCTCTGCATAGTTGCAGTATAAAACTACAAGTGGGCTCTGTGGGTTTTGAACGAACAAGAGCAGGTGTATGCGACAGGAAATGGCTAGTCGCCCCAGTAGACAGGCGTGCCCAGAAACCAAGTATAGCCGGCCATTATCTATCTATCTATCTATCTATCTATCTATCTATCTATCTATCTTTTTTCATCTCGACTGGTTCAGTCTTTGATTTCCCCACGCCCTACTTTTATTTTTCAGCTCCCCCATTCCGTTAGAGAGTTAGCCGCTTGATTCTGTCTGATGACAGAATACAGCGGCAACTCTGAATCTTTGTGGGGCGGACGGGTCTTACTAACATCAATTATTTTCTATTAGTTTCTGTTTTATATCTATATTTTTTGTATTGGGATTTAGAATCCTCCCCATCATTTCACATCATCGTCAGATATATATATATATATATATATATATATATATACATATAT
>OZ038493.1:45922751-45970251 GCA_964036315.1 Acanthosepion esculentum | reverse complement strand
GTAAATTTTTTTTATTTCATGAGAGTTCTAAAAAAAAAGTACTATAAATAAAATCACCTGATTTTTTATGTAGCTGCTTTTTTAGCGCTCTCATAAAATAAAAATTATTACCTATCGGATTTAAAGTGTTTGATATTCTTTAATTAATAATAATAATAACAATTATAATGATATTAATATTAATAATAATAACAATATAATAATAATGATATTAATATTAATAATAATAATAATAATAATATATATATATATATATATATATATATATATATATATTATTTTAAAACAAGGAATTTATTAATGGTAATAGTCCCTAAGGCCCTTTTCGTCCAACATCTCATCAGGAGAAAATCGTTGGAAAAATTGATAAATTAAACGAAAAAAACCTCAACGAAAATGAAGAGCAAAAAAAAAAGTGGGGAAAACACGCTAAAATCAATAACATATAAGTATATATACTTATAACGAGGGGAGGGGAAATTGCATGTAAATAATTAACGAGGGAAAGTTAAAATAAAATAACCCCCAACAAATGATATATATATATATATATATATATATATATATATATATATATATATATATATATATATATATATATATGATAATTGTGTATTTGGGCAGCAATCACTCTTTTATAGAAGTCTCGTTAAAGACGACTGACAGGACACTGCGATTAAGCTTTTTATTTAATTTTTCTTGTGTTCGTACAAGTGTTTTATTTTCTGGACACTAAGTAGGTAAAACTGACCAAAAGTTCTACATATCCGAGTGCTTGCAGGTATTCTTTTAGTTATTACTAGCAGCATGGCCCGGCTTTGCCCGTGCTTGATTCAAAAATCGTACGAGTCATACAGCAAACGCTATCACTTGACTTAAAATATGACTTTGCTCTGCTGATGTTGCTACATGCCTTACTTCTTCCCTATCTCACACACAACCCAGTTTTTCGGAATCAGAATCAACGTTGAGTTTAAGGAAGGGAATGGGCCAATTGGGGTAAAGTGCCATGCAGATTTAAATTTTTCCCACATACAGCTATCGATTTTTTTGCATGCTAGTTAACATTCGTGTCAGTCAGCTGTTGGCTCTCACGCTGGTCAATAGAATCTTCCTGCCTATTCGTGGAAGCTAGCTCTAGGCTCTCACTCTGGCCAGTAGCAAATGGCCTCAAACTACATACCGTAGAAGCATAAAAAAATCGATTATTTCCATTATCGATGGAAGTTGGGAAATGCAAAGTCGGTCTTGGTCTTCTTGCTAACTTGGAGCATGTGCATGTAAATTTTGGTTCAAATCCGTCGAAAATTTCGGCCGTGCATTCGTCACACACACACACACACACACACACACACACACACACACACACACACACACACACACACACACACACATCCTGCCTTTTATAGATAGAGATTAAGGATGATATTTATTCTTTATTTTTAACTTCATCTCTGGGTTAGTTTGTATGCATTTGAAGTTATAGGAAAGTTTTCATTTTCAAACACGGCCAGCACGTTCTAGCTGTGTTCAGAGTTAATATTATTGAGTGTTAGCTTTTCTTTTTTTCTTTTTATTATTACTGCTTCCACTAAACACTTTTTAAGATCATAAGAAAAATTAAACGTATATATACCGTGTGTAACAGTAAAAATATCTAAATTGTGCAAAGGCAAAATTTTCTATTTGTTAGATTAAGATTTAAATCATTGTATCTTAGAAATGACTAAAGATATTTGGAATTCTCCGTTGTTTTTATAAAACTATTGGACTCTACTTTATGTAATAAGAATGTATAATTACACTTCAACCTTCAAAGATGAATCATCATGAAATCGGTCATAGCTAAAATGACATGTTCATCATTAATTATTCATAGCTAACTATGGGAAGCACACAAAAGATTTATATATATTTCAAATATATATATATATATATATATAGTGTGTGGGTTTGTAAACAGTGACTATTAAGGCTAATATAGCGTGACTCTTCGGCAAAAGCGAATTGAGTCCTGTGAATTTATCTAAAAAATAAATACGCTAAAATTCACCTTCATAGGTAGAATTCCCGACTGACGCCAATTCAGTCGTGTTTCGATCCTAGCTAAAGGCAACCGGACGTCTAGCCACACTGAAGAGCTGTGATACAGCGAAACAGTCTGTATGTACATGACAATAATATAGGCTATTTTTGTCCTGGAGTAACAAGTAGCCACACAGGTTTCACGTACGATTTCATTTTTTCACTGCTCTTTAGACTGTTATAGATGAAACACCTCTCTCCCAGGTCAAATGTATCATGATTTGGCTTTTTTTCTAATTGATCACATTAGCACAAGGTTGAAAAGATAATTCTTCTCCCAGTAGTGGCCTCCTGATCCAGTTTTCCTATATAGTATTCCCCCTGTTTTAAACTTATTCACCGTTCTCTTGATGCTTTTTTGAATGGACTTTAAAGATGGAAATCAACGTATGAATGTTTGTACCATTACTGAAGACTTGAATGAACTTTTTCCTCCCATCATTGCTCAGTTTATCCGGTTCTCTTTCCAGCTGGATACCCCAAAGGGTCTTTCGGTGATTCTTACCAAAAATGGTGTCAAGATGCCTACATGTCTTACCTGAAAACCTTGCAAAAAGAAACTCAATTAGTTTAGTGTATTTTTTAAATATTATATTATGTATATATGTATATTATAATATTTAAAAAAAATATGATTCCTTCGCTACATAAGAGTGCTCATGTTTCAAAAAGGAGAGCCGAAACCCTCAATATAATTATTGAAATTAAGTTGAATTAAGGCATCGCATGCCGTTTCATCCTCAAGCGAAAATGGAGCACTGTCTTTTTAAAAATAAAAACAAAAATACTAAAGAACTCCGGATTATTTACCTAACGTGTTCTTTCCTATTTTTCTGCATACCTGCACACACACACACACACACACACACACACACACATACACACACACACATATATATATATTTATTTATTCGAAAATTCTAGCATAAATATGTTATAAAATCATTACAAAAATAGCCGTCTTGTTTGAAAACGTCTAGTGTCTTATCAAGTGATGGTGCTGAATGACGATATAAATAATATATAAAATTTATAGGTTCTACATTCAGCGCCATCACTTGATAAGACACCAGAAGTCTTGAAACAAAATGGGTATTTTTGTAGTAATTTTATAACATATTTATGCTAGAATTTTCGAATAAATAATTATATTTGCTCTACTTTGAATTGAGCACTCTTTTAAGAATAGCATTTTTGGTTATTGGAATTCTCTCCGCATACACTTGGACATATATATATATATATATATATATATATATATATATATATATATATATATATGTCCAAGTGTATGCGGAAAGAATTCCAATAACCAAAAATTATATATATATATATATATATATATATATATATATATATATATATATATATATATATATATGAGTGTATGTATGTATGTATGTGTGTGTGTTTTGATTAATAAAATAGGCACATATTTTGAAATAGGCTTTCTAATTGATGGATTTGATTTCTATGTATTCGAATTCAAAATCAGACGCAAATATCCAAAATTAACCTGAAGATTTTTACTGCCTTGTTCAATAATTGCCAAGAAACAAAATAGATTTTTTTTAAAGATCTTAATTTCGTAACTTAGATTTGAAATATGATGAGCTTTTAATTTTGCAAAAATATTCGGTATCACGTGAACGCCATGTGATTGTTGGATTTAAATGTTTGTATTATCACATGAATGTAACGTAATATGTATTCTGCGAATTTAAATAAATATTAGGCACTATTTTTAAAATTCTATTTGCTAAACCATATTGAAACGAATATTTGCTGCCTACATAGACCATATATATATATATATATATATATATATATATATATATATATGTATATATATATATATATATATATATATATATATATATATGAAAGTGAAATAGAAGTCAACATTTAGAGGCGACAGTCTGTTTCATGCTAGATGCAATCGTCAGGCTACTAGTTGGCTGACTATTGCATCTAGGAGATAAAAAAAGAAAAGAAAAAAATAAGTGTTGACCTCTATGTTCACTTTTATATTTACAGACGCTCTATCTCTGATATTGAGCACTTTATGCCGTAAATATAGCACACTTTAAGACTATATTTCTTCATATATATATATATATATATATATATATATATATATATATATATATATATGCGTCTGTGTGTTGTGTGTATTTATGTAAAAATTCCAGATTGGGTATATTTGTAAAAGGGCACTGTGAATAAAGATAAAAAGGAGAATTTATCTTAGTCGCCACGTTTTGTCTTCTGTAGGACATTTACCTTAATAAAGTGCCTCAGAGGTCGAAGGGCATCGGCCAGATAATTTTCCATTTTCCTTTATTCATATATATGGTTCAATAGTTATAAGCATTCTTTCGTCTTTCAGATAACTTTGACAGTAAAATATCATCTCAGTTTCGTATTCGAAACGTAAACAAAGCAATTTCTAAAGAATTAATGGATTTTTATTTATGAATCCGACATATTTTTTTCATAATTTTACATTATTATAGTGGATACCCATATTTGAGTAGACCGTCCGTTTATTTTTAAACATTATTTTATTTCGTATCATCCCCACCTCTCTCTCTCTCTCTCTCTCTCTCTCTCTCTCTCTCTCTATATATATATATATATATATATATATATATATAAACATACATACATATACATATAAATATATATATATGTATGTATATGTATATATATATATATGTATATATATATGCAGAAATATAGTCTTAAAGTGTGCTATATTTATGGGGTAAAGTGCTCAATATCAGAGATAGAGCGTGTGTATATATATATATATATATATATATATATATATATATATATATATATATATATATATATATATATATATATATATATATATATATATATGTATATATATATATATATATATATATATATATATATGAAAGTGAAATAGAAGTCAACATTTAGAGGCGACAGTCTGTTTCATGCTAGATGCAATCGTCAGGCTACTAGTTGGCTGACTATTGCATCTAGGAGATAAAAAAAGAAAAGAAAAAAATAAGTGTTGACCTCTATGTTCACTTTTATATTTACAGACGCTCTATCTCTGATATTGAGCACTTTATGCCGTAAATATAGCACACTTTAAGACTATATTTCTTCATATATATATATATATATATATATATATATATATATATATATATATATATGCGTCTGTGTGTTGTGTGTATTTATGTAAAAATTCCAGATTGGGTATATTTGTAAAAGGGCACTGTGAATAAAGATAAAAAGGAGAATTTATCTTAGTCGCCACGTTTTGTCTTCTGTAGGACATTTACCTTAATAAAGTGCCTCAGAGGTCGAAGGGCATCGGCCAGATAATTTTCCATTTTCCTTTATTCATATATATGGTTCAATAGTTATAAGCATTCTTTCGTCTTTCAGATAACTTTGACAGTAAAATATCATCTCAGTTTCGTATTCGAAACGTAAACAAAGCAATTTCTAAAGAATTAATGGATTTTTATTTATGAATCCGACATATTTTTTTCATAATTTTACATTATTATAGTGGATACCCATATTTGAGTAGACCGTCCGTTTATTTTTAAACATTATTTTATTTCGTATCATCCCCACCTCTCTCTCTCTCTCTCTCTCTCTCTCTCTCTCTATATATATATATATATATATATATATATATATATATATATAAACATACATACATATACATATAAATATATATATATGTATGTATATGTATATATATATATATGTATATATATATGCAGAAATATAGTCTTAAAGTGTGCTATATTTATGGGGTAAAGTGCTCAATATCAGAGATAGAGCGTGTGTATATATATATATATATATATATATATATATATGTATATATATATATATATATATATATATATATATATATATATATATATATATATATATAAATGCTCTCTCTTTATATTCATAGCCTTGTGTCTCTGTAACCTAATTTAGCAAATCCGTAAAGAAATACACTAAATATGTTTGTCTCGAGCGCCCCTTCAAATTCTAGTTTCACCGATTCTCACTGGGGGTCTCCTATCTTTGGCCTAGTTCCTTAGGATGACAATCCTCATAAAAATGTATTCTATAAGGCAAGGTACGTAAATATGATGTTTAGAAATAATTGATTGAAATTAACTGAAATCGATTCTATTGATTTGTTGCCAATAGAAAGTCTAGGATTAAATTCAAGGAAAGAAAGAAAAAGTTTACATCAAATGAAATTAAATTGTTGATATTCAACGGAAAGAAAGTGTGAAAAAATAAAGCGAAAAGAAGTAAAGAAAGGAAGAATAGAATGAAGTGAACGAGAGGGAAAATAAAACGAACTGAAAAAGAAATGAAGGAATAAAAAAGAAAAGAAAAAAGAAGACATAAATGAGCAACATTAGAAAGAAAGAAAGAAACAAAGAAAGAAAGAAAGAAAGAAAATTAATGAAAAAGACCGAGAAAAGAAAGAAAGAAATTTAAGGAGGCAGGAAGAAAGGAAGACAAGAAGTAGGGAGCAGGGAAATAAAGACGGAAAAAGAACCCGACACAGAGAAAGAAAAAAAGAAAAGAAGATAAAAAAGAGGAAAAGAAATAAAATAAAGTAAAATAGATATTAACTAATAAGAAAATAAAAGAAAGTTATAAAAATTAATTAATTAATAATAAAAAGAAAAAAAAAGAGGAGAACATGACTAAAGACTGTGTGTACGCTATCCCGTGTAGCTGCGGAAAGAAATATAAAGGAGAGACAGGCCGCCCCCTTAAAATGAGGCTTCAAGAACACCAGAAATCTGTAACACGAGAGGAAGTGGAAAAATCAGGCGTGGCTGACCACATATGGAGAGAGAAGTGAGATCACCGCCCTCTGTGGGATCAGGTTGAGATCATAGACAAGTAACACCATTGGGAAATTCGTTAACTTAAGGAATAAGCACATATGCTAGGCAACAAAAATCTCCTGAGCCGTCCAAGCATAGAAATGAATACAATATGGGAACCAGTAATAAGGCGTGCCAGAGAAAAGCGATAATAACAACAGAATTTGCAATATGAGCTCTAGTAAAAACATGAAATGATAACAGTAAAAAATTGCAATATAAGCACTGGTAAAAATGGTTGCTGAAGACATTAGGTTTATAATACCCAGAAATTCATACACAGATGTCCTCAAGGACACATGACACAGTGGATAAAGGTGTTGGTTAGATTCAGTGACAGGAGTGTGAGTTCAATACAAGGTTAAGGCAGTGGAGAACTTTCAGAGTTCTGATAACTGACATCCATTACACATGTCACGTGGAACTAGAACAGTCTACCCCAGTGAGCGAAATAAAGGGTTCAGTTCGACATTCCAACCACCTGAAGAAGGCGGGAGCGTACAACGGCCGAAACGTTGTAATAAACATTGCGACAAAGATGAGGACAATAGTCCGAATAATGTACATAATACCTCATCTCAGAAATATAGACAGATAAGAAAAAAAAGAAAAAAAATGAAAAAAAATCAGTATCAAGAAAAACGTCAGAATATGGAGCAATAAAAAAAAGAAAAACAGAAATATAAAACGATTGAAAACAAAAAACTGAAACGAAACGAAAACGAAAAAAGTAAAAGAAAAAATCACCATGAATGAATCAAGGGGTTTAAGAAAAAAAAATGAAAGAAAGAAGGGGGGGAATCAGATGGTTTTGAAGAAATAAAGGAATAAAAAGAAAAGCAAATGAAAGAAAATTAGAAGTAATGAAATAACGAATTAAAATGGGAAATAATGAAGAAAAATTCTTAAATATTGGGAAAGAAAAAGAGATAAATTTCCTCAAGAAATGAGAAAAGGAGGAGGGAAAGGACTCCCAACTGAAAGAGAAATGGTAAGAAACAGTGAAGGATAAAATTATAATATGAAAACAAGTGAAGGAAATGTGAACGATAAAACAGGAAATGAAAAAAATATATCTTCGAAGTAATAAAAACCAAACGAATCACGACTTTTAAAAAAAGACAAAAAGATGAGGAGAATGATTAAAGATGAAAACAAAAACCCCAAAAAGAGTAAAAGATAGAAAAATATTTAAAAAACTAAAAAAGTATCGGGTGCTGACCTTGGAAAATATTCGGTCAGGAAGAAATAACAAATTAGTAAGAAAAAATTCAGTAGAAGAAAAGGAAAGAAGGAATGAAAAGAGTTTTTCTGTATAGAGAACTCTTTGGAAAATGATGCGGAGAAATAAAACTAATGCTTTTGAAGAACAGCAATGGAGACCGATTCGGCGTGTTGCTTGGAACAAGCATCGTGGGTGTTGCAGAAGTAATCTATCTATCTATCTATCTATCTATCTATCTATCTATCTATCTATCTATCTATCTATGTCAGCCTCTTCACATCTATCTATCTATCTATCTATCTATCTATCTATCTATCTATCTATCTATCTATATATGTCAACCTCTTCACATCTATCTATCTATCTATCTATCTATCTATCTATCTATCTATCTATATATCTATCTATCTATCTATGTCAACCTCTTCACTCTATCTATCTATCTATCGATGTCAACCTCTTCACATCTATTTATCTATCTATCTCAGCCTCATCACATCTATCTATCTATCTATCTATCTATCTATCTATCTATCTATCTATCTATCTCAGTCTCTTTACATCTATCTATCTATCTATCTATCTATCTATCTATCTATCTATCTATCTATCTATCTATCTCAGTCTCTTCACATCTATCTATCTATCTATCTATCTATCTATCTATGTCAATCTCTTCACTGTATCTATCTATCTATAGATGTCAACCTCTTCACATCTATCTATCTATCTATCGATCTATGTCAACCTCTTCACTCTATCTATCTATCTATCTATCTATCTATCGATGTCAACCTCTTCACATCTATTTATCTATCTATCTCAGCCTCATCACATCTATCTATCTATCTATCTATCTATCTATCTATCTATCTATCTATCTATCTCAGTCTCTTTACATCTATCTATCTATCTATCTATCTATCTATCTATCTATCTATCTATCTCAGTCTCTTCACATCTATCTATCTATCTATCTATCTATCGATCTATGTCAACCTCTTCACTCTATCTATCTATCTATCTATCTATAGATGTCAACCTCTTCACATCTATCTATCTATCTATCTATCTATCTCAGCCTCATCACATCAATCTATCTATCTATCTATCTATCTATCTATCTATCTATCTATCTAGCTAGCTATCTATATAAGTCTCTTCACATCTATCTATCTAGCTAGCTAGCTAGCTAGCTAGCTAGCTATCTTAGTCTCTTCACATCTATCTATCTATCTATCTATCTATCTATCTATCTATCTATCTATCTATCTATCTATCTATCTATCTATCGATGTCAACCTGTTCACATCTATCTATTTATTTATCCATCTATGTAAATAAGTTCCTGATCTAACATTGTACATACAAATATCTTTGGTTACCCAAAACGATCGTTGGCTTATTCACTGGAACATTTACTTAATAAACCGAAGGAACATTTTGACCAACGCAATAGAATCTAGACCAATCGGCCTTAGTCGGCCGTCAGCGTGTCTGCAGTCGGCGTAAACAGCCCACTTCATAAATCTTCGTCCGCGATGCCAGTCCAAGAAGCGGCATATACATATATATATATATATATATATATATATATATATATATATATATATATATATATATATATATATATATATATATATATATATATATAAAAAGAATGATACAGAGAATGGCTCATTCGGCCATAAGTAACGGAAAAATAATTAAACTTAACTGGAGCAAATATAGAAAGTAATTTCAGTTTGTTTTAATTAAAGAAGAAAAGTAGAAATTATACGAAATGCAAAATAAAAATTATTAAATGCGTATAAGGTATGCAACATAAAAAAAATGAAGGTCTGTGAATGCCAAGGTTGAGTTTGGCTTTTTTCATTCGATTAGAATAGAACTCGATATCCATCTAGATTCTCGCCGGGAGGAACGAGAGTCGCAAGTGTTACTCTCGCTCATTACAGAGACTGATTAAATAATTAATGTCTAATTAGCCGATTAACACACAACCATACATTCTCAGAGATATAGATACATATTTAGACATATGGAATATAGTATACACAAATATAAATACACGTACATATATACACAGACGCATAGATACATAAACATAGTAATATATAACAGACTCAGGGCATTAGTCGCTAATCGTATAAAGTCTGGTCATAACGTCGTCTTAAAAATGCTGCTTTAATTAAAAGAGAAGGCAATTGATTAAAGCGGGCGGTTATAGAATGTGCTTTGATTGCAAGATCATCCGTGGTAAATTTACATATAGATTCGTATAATATTTCACCTTTCTTTGCAGGCCTTCTGTTATCACAATGTGGGACTCTAAATTATCCACGGTAAAGGTTATATAGGAATAAAGTGTCGCTGCCGACACTTGAGTTTGAACATAGATCGCCGGTGAGCAAACACGGGCGATCCCATTATTGAATTAATTAAACCACTTGACCATAGAGGAAACGCATATATAGGAAGTCCCGTGACGTATAAATGATTGCTAGTTCTAGACTATCTTCTATTACTATACGGAACGCTATTCTCTACTCTATTCACTATACTATTTCTCTATTCGGATTACTATTCAAGCGAGTATTATCGAGCAAGTACTGTTTAGTGCGATTGTTATTCGAAGGCTTCTATTCACTTCAGGACTCTTGTCAAATTAATGGCGGCCAAATCGAGGGTATGTGGTTCAGTTTTTTCTTCGTATATACGATCTTGCGGGAATTTGAGAGATACGTTTTCTCTTCTCGTCGCGTGGGCATTTATAGAAATTTCTTTTGCCGGTATTCATGCCTATGTATATGCTAAGTTCAGGTGGGTACAATTCCATGTTTACCTTGGTACAACCACTGGCATTGTACGATGCCCGATTCTGCCCTTGATTGCTTTGAAGCCATCTTCTAGATCATCTCTTGGATCATCTATACCTTTTGACATTCTGACTTGACAGAATTTACTTTGGTATCTCTTACTTTGACATTATTAACAAATCACCCTCCTTATTATATGGGATTAGTGTCGCTGCTGACGCTTGAGTTTGGACATAGATCGCTAGTGAGCAAGCACAGGCGATCCCATTATTGAATTCAGTAGACCACCTGGCCATAGAGGAAACGCATATATAGGAAGTCGCGTGACGTATAAATTATCGTTAGTTCTTGTCTATCCTCTATTACTATACGGAACGCTATTATCTATTCTAATCACTATACTATTTCTCTATTTGGATCACTATACGGATTACTATTCAAGCGAGTATTATCGAGCAAGTACTATTAATACGAGTGTTATTCGAAGGCGCCTGGCACCAGCATTGTTCAACGGCGTTACTATAGTTGTATCTGCGATTACAAAGTCTCTACTGCAACGAGCATTAAGTGACAACGAATATTCTTTCACATTACAAAAGTAGCAACGAGTGTTCGTTGACATCACAAAAGTAAATTTGCTTATAGATTCGTATCGTATTTGCCCTTTCATAGCAGATCATCTATTATCACAATGTGGAATGCTAGATAATCCACGATAAATTTACGTCCAAGTTCTTACAATATTTAACGCTTTTTGAGTGTCTTCTATTTTGACAATGTAGGATATTTAATGATAAAATAAAAAAAGCAAACCTCAGAAAAAATTGAATGAGATTACATGTTTCTCATCTGAAAAAAAGAATTAAAAATTTAACTTTCCAATATCTTCATTTCCTGTCGGTGCATTGTTTATAACCGACGCTTTGTATTTTTATATCTCCCCTCCCATTCCTACACATATATAATTCCATCAACAACAAAAATATTATTTTAGTCTGATGAAGTCCCTCTAGAGGTCGTTTCGACTTTTAGAATGACCTCATCAGACTAAAGTATTTAGTTACAGAGACGTTTTTCCATATTGTCAGATATATAGTAATTCATATTTAACATATAACGAAAGAAACAATACAATCTTACTTTGAATTCGGAATGTCATTGTTGTTTACAAAGCTTAGATTAATCTTGCGGAAGATCAACCTAATGAAAATCGGTCTACGATTTTTCAGACCAACCAAATTTCTGAAAACTGATTTGATTTTGTCTTTAAAAATAAAGAGCCATCTCAAACGTGAGGCAGCAGCTATGGAATCTGTCTACTTTAGGTTAGTTTACATCGGGGTTAATGCTGAGAAGGGTCAAAGTAAGATAGTGTTGCGCGATATTTCTTGGTAGATTCAACCTGTTGTATAAGTAAGCAAACTTTGTAAGCAGCAATTACATTCCGACTTCAAAGGTAAGTTTGTATTGTTTCTTTCATTAGCCCTCAATATCCTTATTGATTTTTTTACGGCTTATCAACCTTACACAGGTTATTTAAAGTCAGAAAATATTTTTAGATTATAAGGTATTCTTTTTAGATAATAATGATTTACTGATACAAATCCTACTAATTAATCCATAGCTGAGTTATTCATAGTCCTACATGTTCTAATAATTAACCCATAGAGATGTATTCATGCCTGTTGTAACCGGGAACTACGGAAACGGAAGTACCGCTTCAGTTATTTTTCAGACACGAAAGTAACGTTTCGGCCATATTGTTGTTTGAATAAAATGCAGGAGTATCACTTCTTCATACAGAGAAGTCACCAGACTAAAACTGTGTTGTCATTATTATTACGGATCGCCTTAAGAAATTGTGACAATATTATTCCCAACCGTCCTGGGTATGACGATAAACTATGTCCAACAGCAAGGCCTCTGACCAGGAGGCTTTGAGGAGCGTGGAACCTCTTCTTAATTGCTGGTGTTCCCAGAACCACCCTGACCCGGGGAGGTAGCACCTGTTAGGGTACCAGCTATGGGAAAATAGTTTACCCCGAAACTGAGGTAAAATGCGTTACGAAAGTGTAAAAATATGTTTTAATACTAGAAATACTTTGTAAAAAATTATTATCAGAAATAAATTTTTGAAGACAAAAAACTATTACCAGCAATACGTTTTTGAAAAAATTAATATTACCAGCTATACATTTTTGAGGAAAAAAATATTAACAGAAATAAATTTTTGACAAAACAAAAATGTTACCAGAAAAAAAAAAAATTTAAAAATTGCTGGCATTAAATGACCCATTGAGGTTGATATGCTGTAAAACAAAACAAACCAAACGAAACCAAACCATTCGCAAGAGTGTTTGCGCGTTAGTAAATATTCCTGAGTCGGTAACCGTTACACCTCCTGCACATTCAAGCTTATAACACCTGGTATTCTTAAGCGGTCTCCCATCTAGGTCTTGAGTAAGCTCGACGTTCGTTAACTACGGTGATAGTAAGAGAACCGGTGTTTCAACGTAATATAAGATCGGTTAATGTTTTTTCTTACTACGCTCTATTAAATGTGATACTTGGAAAGAAGTCTTGACTTTATTGGTTGTCTGTGCTGCGTGACGAATATCAACGCAGGGAGTGAAATAGGCGTTCCGCGTTTCTCACCGAGAGAAACTCCGCCGCGTCTCCTCCTCCAGGGGGTTCGGCGGTTGAGAAGACAAGTCCAGGCGCGAGTTCGATTCACACCAATGAAAGAAATAAGGCACGAACCATCCTCCTCCTGCAAGGAGTTAAGTCGTCTATTTATACTTGTGTGGGCAATTAATTTAAGCGAATGACAAATCTGAATCGAAGTGTAAGCCTGAAGAGAAATCAGTTCAGTCACACCATCTCTGCCATAGACACAACAAGTAGAGTAGGATACATGAATCGTTACCTTAATTAAGCTAGATACGCTGACCGCTGCTATTGTTGAAATTTCCTTTCTTCCTGTACACGCACTACGTGGTATTGTTTCAGGCCAAGTTTATGTAAAATAATTCAAGAAAAATATAATGAAAAAAAAAAAAAAAAGAATAGAAAAATGAAGACGTCATTGAATATCCGGACAAAGAAAGGAGATAAGAACACATTGTTTAAAATCGAATCATTATCATTATTTGCTTCAACCCATTAGCGATGTGACCTGCAAGATGGACTTGTTAACCATACCAATAAGCCCAAGGGAATGTAGAACAGAGGAGTTGAGAAGATTGAAAGCGGGCTAATAAAAGAATAAGCAGGGCGAGATTTAATGAGAGACAAATGATTCTTATCGAAAAAGAATAACAAAAAAAAAGAAAGAAAGAAAAAAAGGGAAAAATGAAGAAAGAGAAAACACAGTGGCTAAACACAGAGAAGAAGAAAAAGAAAAAGGAGAAAATATGCAAAAATAGAAGAAAGGCAAAAGAAGGTGAAAAAACAAAATGAAATAAAGCATAAAGTAAAAAAAAGAAGGTTAAAGAAAAAGAAGAGAAAGAATTAGTAAAGAATAAACAGAAGTAAAAAGAGGAAAAAAGAAAGGGATAATGAAAAAGAAGAAACAATGTATGCTTCTGTATGAAAAAGCAAGCAAAGTATTAAGAAAAGAAGTGGAAAGAAGCAGAAAAAGAAAAAGAAGGAGAAAATCATTAGAGAAGAAAAAGAAAAAAGAGGAAAAAATGTGAAAAATGTCAGAAATAAAAAAAAAGAAATACGTAAACGCAAAATAGAATAAAGTAATAAGAAAAGATATGAAAGACAGAGGAAGAGAAATAGAGAGAGCTGGTAAAATAAACGGAAATACAAAGAGAAGAAGAAGAAGAAGAGGAAGAAGATCTAGTAGAAGAAGAATACGTATACGACTGAATGAAAAAGGAAACAAAAGAATAAGATAAGAAGAGAGAAAGCGAAACGCAGTGGTCGTTATTTTAATGTCATAAGAATCAGAAGACAAGGCAACGAAAAACAAAGGAAATCATCAAGTAAAAATCAATGCTCCTAATAAGAATAAACTTATCATGGCGGACGCAGATTCTTAGAGCGATTTGTGCACAAACGAGAAATGTAAGAAAATATACCATCACTTTGTTTTAGTTCGTCCAACCTTGCGTTTGATATAATGTTAAATATCGATGTGGTAATTGCTGGTTGTCCCATTCTTTTTATTTTCACTTCACATAGCGGTGACAAAATCTTAGTTTGAGCGATGGTGAATCGTGCTTTGAAGGCGTGGTATTATCTTGGGTTGAATTAGTGTTAAACTATGAATGATCTAGACGATTCTCCTATGATTCTTTTTTATGAATGAAACTGGAACAAACCCAGACTACGGTTTCGTGTTTATACCAATATCCACTTAGAATATCATTTGTGGAACTGGTAGTAATGAAAAAGGAAACCAGTTTCCTAGAACGATGAAGTGGAGGCAAACAAAGTTAACATATCATTTGAAATTTTAAGAGTTAGATCTTAATATACTGTTGGCATCTTCTGGAGAATTAGAAAAAAAAACCCTCTTTTTCATATCTTGTTAAGATTTTCCACATCTGTAAATCCATACATAGCAGATGACCAGAATAAAAAAAAGTATAAAACCGAGGAACTGAAGAGGAAAATGATATAATTCTTCTTATATTAGCCGTATTCTGAGATAAATACAAATCATAAAGAAAACTCCCTGCAATGGAATGGATTGACAACAAAAGGCCTACGATTTGGCAACTATAGCTAGATACTCAAATGTCTCAAAATAATCTACACACGTATATAATATAATTTTCAATTTCAACGCTCTGTGGAGAGATTTTCGCATGAACGAAACCAGAATACCCCTCAGTTGAAGGACGCCGTTCGGAGAGCCTTTACAACAATCAACAAAGCACAGCTTGGTTAAATATCACGCAGGACATGGCGCCGCATCATTCTGTGCCATGAAAAAGATGGTGTTCATACAGACCTTTTCGATCTGTGTACAGCGGCAATGAAAGTGAATAAATTGAATCCAGTGCATGGGCTTTGCATTACTGTATTACTTGTTCTTCTATTGTTCTCATTAGAGGGTCACAAGACCTTCGGACCACAAATATAGCGGAAAGTGTTCCCTGTATAACGGGATCGTAGTGTGGTACCAAGGATTTCTGTTGGTGGTACCCGGGATCCTTTCAAATTCGTTCGACCTTGTTTATATTTTCCGGTGTCTCGGCTGGGTTCGTGTCATACGTGTGGCGTTACCGTGTGGAATTTTTGTTTGTGCCCTTACAGTCGTGATCCAGTGTTTGATTTCGGTGCAGAAGCCTAACCAATAAGAAGAAAATCTACATCAAATCTCTGCTAAAATCCATAGGCAACTCTATGAGAAATGACCCTGGCCGAAAGTGAAGATTCCTTAAAAGAGGCCACTATCAAAGAATGGATTACGCAGAGGCATTTATGATAGTACTTAAAAAAAAACTGCAAAGGATACCGATTCTCTAACAAGGGTAGGCGATGTTAACTTTCTTAGGCACGTAGAAGATATAAAATTTTAAACAAAAAAAAAGAACTTTAAACACATAAATTACATCAGAATTCTATTTGGGATATCGCAATATTAGTATTTTGATATATCGGAATAGACATTGCACTCAAACTTCAAATCAAACCGTCAAAAGAAACTTGTGTTTAATCCCAGTCATTGAATGTAGAATATAATCTCTTTCAAGGTCGATGGGTAAAGGTGACTTAGTTTCCTGAAAATTTGTTTAAACAGGAATATTTTTTAAAATCTCAATCTTAGTACTGGCTGCTTTGATGATGAATACCAAATGTTTCTCTATAAGCAAATGGTTACTATTACCGAATGTGAATAAATGAAATAAGAAGACATGAAGTAACAAACATGAAGAAAGGTACATGTTCAGATAATATGGAAAATGCTTCAAACCAAACTGAATTGCAGACAGAACCTGACAAAAGCGATACAGATCTAAGAGATTCGTTTGCTCAGTTGATTGAAAGAGGAACTCACTGAATCGAAGACTGGGAAAATCATGACCGTTCGCAACGATTTACATCCCAAAGAAACACAGATTATGGTAATTTTTAAGCATAACTTAGATGTGGCACAAGGCCGAATGTATGGGTAACCCAGTGGGAACGAACTTATTAATCACTTGGAATTGTTCTATCCAAACAAACTTGTTAACCATTACACTACGTCGGGCTGCCGTACGGTGATTTTCTAAACGTATCTTAGGTGTGGCACAAGGCTGAATGTATAGGGGCTCCCAGTGAGGTCAAAACTCACTGTTCAGTCGTAATTGATCTAGTGAGGCTAGATTGCTAACCATTAACATTACGTCGAGGTGTCCAGTATGTTTTTCTATACGTGACTTAGATTTGCCGCAAAACCGAAAATGTAGAGCACCCAGTGGGAATCGAACTCACAAATCAATTTTAATTGATCTGGCGAGGCAGGCCTGCCAACCATTACATCGCGTTGAACTATCAAGTAAATGCCTAGCCTAGATGTGGCACAAGTCCTAAAGTATGGAGCAGCCAGTGAGCATCAAACTCACTACTCAGTTGTAATTGATCTAGGAAGATTGCGTTAAATGGAAGTAAAGTCGTTGCGGACTGATAAATATAGAAGATTGTCGCCAAAACTCTCGGAATAGAACGGGATAAATACATGGGAGAAGGAAATTGCAATATTTTGAAAAACAAAAACAAAATACTTTAAAATATTGCGTCAATTAAAAAGCGTAATATGGAAAGAGAAATTGGAAACGAAATAAAATGTACGGAGATTATAAATGACAGATAAATAATATCGTGGGAGACAAAATATGGACAGGGCTACGCAGAGGACACTTGAAAGAAGAAACAAAATCTCTGATCATCGCCGCTCAGAAAAAAGTGCATTGGGTTAAATTATGTCAACCTGAAGATTGATACAGCATAGAGAATTATGATCAGATATCGTCCTTCGGTAGAAAGAGATGAAACGGTGAATGTAGCACGCTGACTACAAAAATAAAAAAAAGAATGCAGAAGCAAGCACAAAAAGGGCGGTAACAGGGAATTGTTCTAAAAATCAAGTACCATTGACATACCTGCGATTACCTCTCTTTAAATCTCATGCTATTTATTTTTTAAACAATTTTTTTTGTTGCTATCCTCTGCCAGCCACAATGATGGAGAAAGCATTACCTTGAACCATCGCCAGTGAGATACGCTGAAAGAGCCACTCCGTTTCGCGAGGCTGTTCCCTTACCCGAGACGCAATCGCGCCAATCCTCCGAAGGAACGCCATCGAAAGAGGGCCAATAACCCCAGAAGTCTCCACTGCCACAGGAGTAAAAAAAAATCTATCAGTAAGAAAAGAATATTTAATTATTTTTTTATCTCTTCGTCCCGGGCGACGGACCCCGGCTCAACCTGATTTTTTTTTTATTACTCTACTTCCCAGACTTTGGTGTGCTGAAAGACGTCTACGCGGTCTTGTGGGTAATTGAATATTTTCCACTCTACAACTCCTTCAAATAGGCGAAACATCATAAGCTTTTTGTTGTTAGATCGCTATTTAAATGAAAATATTAGGACGAGATACATCCTCATCATCACCATCTTTCGACCTCACTATGGTTGGTCAAAACTCCATTGACAATTCCTTACCACACTGTTCGGTCCTGTATTGGTGTCCTCAGATCTCCAATGTCCAACTCTGTGTCCCGAGCTATGACGTGTGGAATTGTCAATTTTCGTAAGAAGACATTTCCAGAAGGAAGCCATAGAATAAGGATGAAAAAATTTCCTGTTCGCTCGGTGTCAGTGGCCGGCAAACTAATCGTTTTTGTTTAAATTTAAGAGATTGGTCTCAGTTCTCCGTAAATTGTGTTAAGCGTTGCATTGGATCTCCAAATTATGTTGTGGATTTTTCTAAGTAGATCTGTATATGTTTGATCCAGTCGTCTTTTTAAGACGAGCAGATAATGTCCAAGTTTCTGATCCATGCAGTAGGACTGGTTCAATTAATGTTCGAAATGTTAGGACTTTTAAGGAGGAAGGAAGGTCGAACGCCAAATCTTGAGAAGTTTGTGAAACGCATCCCATGCGTCGATAAGGAAGAGCTACATACATTAGTTCTACCAGCTCTGACCGTCGCAGCAAAAACTCACCATGCCACGTACTCATTATCATCCTCATTACCTTCGTTTTCCACCAGTAAGAAGGCAGTTCCGTTTGAACAAATGCCTGCGAGTATTCTTTCCCGATCTTTTACAATCTTAACCTTTTCAAGTCTAAGTTAACCGTTATCTTCCTTATATATCTTCAAAAGGTACACATCTCACCTACTCTCTCATATATATATATATATATATATATATATATATATATATATATATATGATAGATAGATAGATAGAGCAACCTCATTCAGTAACCCTTTACCTTGAGAGGATCTTTGCCGTTCTAATTTGCGAAAGATGATTTAATTTAAAAAATAAACAATCTGGCCTTGATTATACAAATAAAATTGTATTAAAATCAATTAGAAGATTTCATTTAAAATAAAAAAAAACAAAAAAAACTCAAAATATTTTTCGATATTAACCGCCTCACCTAAGCAACAAGTCTGATTTTTAGAGACGTGAAAGAGTTAGAAAATAAAGAACCCGTCAGATGGTAAATTAAGGCGTGCTCCAGGATCGAGAAGATGGTGAGACAGAAATGTAAGAAATGCCATGGGCGGGGGGGGGATAAAGCGTGAAAGAATCGTTACCATAATAGTAAGATAACAGGGATTGTGGCCAAATGACTTTAGATCAGATGAAAATCAGGGGATTGGTTTAGATTATACAGATCAGAATTTCACTGAGATCTGTGAGGATACCGCGAATCGTACTCTACATTTGAGCAGACCTGCTCCCACTAAATCAAACCAGAAATCTGGTGGAAACAGGCAAGTGAAGGAGGAGGAGGAATAATAATAATAATAATAATAATTCCTGTTCTAGTTGGAGCCCTTGGACTGGTTGGAAAAGATTCCAGTAGGCTGATTGAAGGGAGCCCTGGAAGTCCATGCCTCAAAGAGATACAAAAAATTGTTCTGACAAGTACAGCCCACACTTTACGAAGGGCTTTATCTATGTAATTATTTTTTTATTTTTTTTTGCAGTAGAAAGTGTCATGACGCCATTTCTAACCTTAGGTCCCTGGGCGGGACCCGGAAAGAAATGTGTAAACGCCAGATATCAAAGGAAATAAAAATAATAATAATAATGTATCAAAATACAAGGACCTTGAAACCGAAATCTCAAAAATTAGGCACATGGGAACATCAACAATTCCTGTTGTAGTTGGAGCCCTCGGATTGGTTGGAAAAGATTCCAATACACTAATTGAAGGGATTTCTGGTAGCCCATGCCTTAAAGAAATACAAAAAAGTCGTTCTCACGAATACAGCCCACACCGTACGGAAAGGTTTTTCTATGTAAAATATGTTTGTTTTTTTTTAGTGAAAAATGTCATGATGCCATTTTTAACCTTAGATCTCTGGGCGGGACCCGGAAAGAAATGTGTACACATCAGAAATCAAAGGAAATAAAATAAATAAATAAATAATAATAATAATAATAATTTATTATTATTATTATTATTTAATCTTGCACATACAATGGCTTTGCGTGTGAGGGCAATAAGAAAAACACAGTATTTGAAGACCCTTGTGCAAAGAATCTAGAGGCATCTGGTGTTAATATATCAGTCAGTCAGTTAAGCGCCACACGTGATATACGCTTGGGCGATCATGTATCTTTTGATGCATGACAGATGAGGCAGAAAATTTTCCCGCAGTAGGTTGCCATTTCTTTCTGCGGTAGCCTGGTTGCCAACCAAGGCTAAAGAGGCCAGTCTGTCCTGTAATTAAACCCATAGATGTCGGTAGAAGAACTGGATTTATACCTTTCTCAGGAGTCTTTATGCATATGAGAATATAACGAACTCTACTGGGATTCGAACTTGGCTCTCCAGTTTCTTATTACGAGCCGATACCCGTTAGCCAATCCGTTAATATATAAATACGCAAAATAGAAATATCAGTAAAAGATATATATATATATGGGAAGTTAATAATAATAATAATAATCGATATAATAATACTGCTTATCGTCTGCTTCCTTATTAAGCTTCTCAGTTTGCACGTCCATTACCCTCTTACAATACCTCATAAATAATGAACTATTCCGTTTTGATCACGCGGAAAGAGGGAAAAATACAGTACTTGGTCTCAGTGAGAAAAATGAAAGATAGAAAGAAAGAAAAAAGAAAGAAAGAACGGAAGAAAGATGCGTTTAACGACTGTTTCCTTGAAATGGAAAAAAAGTTCACATTTTCAAATCTTTTCTTTTCTACACCTTTCTTAAATGAACAACCAGCATTCATATTTATGATTTTTATTACTATAATTTTTTAAATGTGTTCAACTCAAATATGTAATGATGTGACCGGGGAATTTCTGTGTGCATTCTACTGTTATAGAACATTGTTAGATGTCCTGCACGTCATATGCGATGCACAGGACATGTGATTCCCGCATCCGTACATCATATGCGGTTCACACAAACCATGATTTTCAAAAGAGTGATAAAACTAAGGACGCTTAAGAAAAGAGTACCATTGAGCAGAAAATCTGGGGAAAAGCCTAATCTAATATTTTGTTCATCATATATGACCACTGGATGTTTGCAGGTTTTCAGATTTATAGCCATTGCAAGGCAACTCACATTATTTGGGAAAGAGAACGTGCTGATATATAGTGTTTCACATAATAAAAAAAGAACTTGTGATGTACAGAGTGTTGTGTAAATAATGTATGATTTGGCGTCTCGGATTGAGGAATCGGAGAGCCGAGTTCGAAATCCAGGCGAATCTATTACATTCACTCATGTATTGTTATCCTTGGGAAAGGTATGCATCGTCTTCTTCTCACCCCCTAGCTATGGGTAAATAGCAGGACAGACCGGGTTCTATAGCCTCGGGTGGCAACTGGTCTACCGCAGAAAAAAATGACAACATACCGCGGGAAAAAATCTGCCTCGTCGGTCATGGCTTGAAAGGTAGATGATCGTCTAAGTGTGTATCACACACAGCACACAACTGATTAACTGACTGACGTTTTATTTAGGTGAAACACTATATATCAGCACATTCTATTTGCTAAATAAGATGAGTTGCCTTGCAATAATTATAAATCTGGAATCAAGCATGAACGTTTGGATAGTACACAAGAAATTGCCTTGGACAGACAGAGGGTTAAGAATTAAAAATCATCAGAAAATTCAAATAGGAAAACAGTGGAATTTTCACGGGTCTTTCTAGTAACAATAATAAGACGAGAAATTCCAATCTGTTCATCAGCAATATCTTTTTAAAGATCGTTTTTAGTATTTGTACAGTGCTTTTTTTTTAATATTAAAAAAATGCTTTTAATAAAAAGAAACGTACAAAAATCCGAAAGACCTAAAAAGGAAACCATAAGAGGTTTTAATTGCTAAATAATTCATATGATTTCACTCTAGCTGTCCATCCAAGCTGGTGATGCTTTTTTTTCTCTCTCATAAATTGGGAAAGAAAAGTTCAAAATGATCAGAAGAATCATAAGGTAAGATCTCAGAGAAGTTTGAATGTGTTCCTGTAATTTCCAACTGAAAATTGTTACAAATAATTTGGGCCGAATTCCGAGCCATTTCTCTTTCCTGACCCCATCTGCTGTTACCAAGTGACATGGCAGAAAATGTAATGGCCGTTTATCTAACAAATCATAACGGAGAAGAGGAGATTGACAGAGAGAATGTGGATCGGAGCGAAAACATGAGGGGCCCGGAATGATTGACCTAAATGTCGAGCATGGAGGTCAGAGGTAGAATAATAACACGCGATACGACAGGGAACAAACCAAGGGCCACGCCAAAAGAGAAACTTGACAAATGGCGACCCACAAACTGATTCTGCGGTTTGACGTTACAGGAGAACTGTCAAACTGTCGGATCGCGAGTGCAAGCTAAAAATTACTCTTTTTGAGTAGTTACACGTCTACTTATCATCTCTCAGTTGCGTCTTCAGACAGAGGGAGCTGAGGGGCTTCTCTGTTAAAAGATAGAGGGGCAACTGAGAAAATTATACTGAGAGGTGCCCAGCCCTGGGGAACAGCTGCCCGAAGCCGCGCCCTGCCATTGCTCCAGAGGGAGGGATCAGTGCTCACACCGAGGCCAGCGCAACCGACGGTTGTGGCGGCTGAGGGGAATTTTTGTCCTTGCCCCGGGCGTACGCGCTGGGGTCCCTACCTAAAAATAGATCTTGTGTCACATCTCGTCCTAGTCGGGGGACAGAGTAAATACCAAGTGCAAGCAAAAAAAGAGCAATTGACGAGAAAATATTGTTGACACTTGACACACTCACCCCTCGTTGGAAGTGCCTATGTGATGTGGTAGGGACTTCATGAGTTCAAATCCACTATCAAGTTTGTTTTTGCCATGTTCTCAATTGGAAATTGGATTTCGGGACATTAAAAGGTTTCAAAATTATTTTCTAAAAAAAGATTCAAACTCCACCCTTGAGAATTTTTATTTAATTTACGACAGCAGCATATTTCTGTTCCTTTGACAATTATCGTGTCAGGGGTAACTTCCTTTTCTATTCCCTAATTATAATATGCCCTGTCGGAAGGGACATCAGAATACGCTGTCTGCACTTCTTCAGTGGGGAAAGACCCCCCACCACCACCAACGATGCGTCCAGGGTATGACGATAAACTACATCCGGCAGTAAGGCTTTCTGATCAGAAGGTTTTGAGGAGTGTGGAACCATCTTTTTAATGCTGGTGTTCCTTGGTGTACCCTGACCCGAGGTGGTAGCACCTGTTAGGGTCCCAGCCGTAGGCAAATAGTTAAACCCCAAACAGGAATCAAAACACTATGAAAATGTAAAAAATAGGTTTTTATGGTGAACATTCCAGAAATACATTTTTTGAAAACAATTATTACCAGCAATGCATTTGATTACCAACAAAAAAACATCATTAGAAAGATAAGTCAATGAAACTTGATCTACAAACTGATTTCTTATAATGTATACATATTAGCGTAATGTTGATATACCATAAAACAAAATAAGCCAAACCTTTATTCTATTCAGAGGAACCTATCCTAAAATTCTTGTCGGCATTAAATAACTCATTGAGGCTGATATCCCGTAAAACAATATAAATCAAACCTAACCTAATTATGCACCAATTTTGACCATTAATATGACCATTCATGGCCAATCAGGGAAGCTCTAGTCTGTCCGGAGAGGAATTTACCACGTTGGAAAAGAAAGAATTTTACAAATTTACGTGCTGGAATTGTAAGTAAAATAAGACTTTTGTAATATTCGCCAGTCATCTTATTTTGTGTTCTCGGTGAAGGCATAAAATATATTTCTAAATTTTAACCAGTTTTGATGGTATAAAATGAAACCATTTTCTACGCACTACCGACCTTTACGTAACCGTTATTGCTTTCAGTTTGGATAAATTGTCGTAACAATTGCTGGTACCATTGAGGCTGACCATATATATTGGCTAAGCCCTAACAGTAGTAACCGTCATATACAGGCAAGAGGGATTTGTCACCATTCGGGAGACGTCGAGAATAGTCCGTAAACAAGAACTCAAATATTCTATGGGCTGACATGACAATGACTTTCATCTTCAGCAACACAACACTCTTCAGAGTCTAGTAGTTGAGTTATTTGTTAAACGCTTAACAGCAAGTTATACAAAGCCTCCCCCCCGCAATGCTTATAAATAGTAAATCAAGATTTCTAGCGCCAATATCACACTTTATATCACAATTAAATAAGCTTAGTAAAAATGATATTTTTAAGACTTTGTCCTGGTGCTGAATAACGGTTGAGGAAAGACCATTGACCTTACTTCCGCTGCATCAGTGTGTGAGCGGAAATCGGAACTGGTGATAGCATAAACAGGAAATGTATCCAGTGGCTAAAATAAACAGGACGCACAGGTCCTCTGGGCCTTGACTAAACAGGTCGCACAGGTGTCCTAACCGGGAGGAAATGCGGGCTTGCGTGGGAGCATGCTGGAAGAGCCGTGGCCACATGAAGTTGCATAAGCGACATACCGGTAGAAGTCATAGCCATGTGAAGTAGCGTAGGTGTCCAAAAGTTATATAACCGGTCCGATTCTTGATCTGGAGAGAATATTCTCACTCACTCTACGCATTCGACACAACTCGAACAATAAAGATATTTATATATTATTATACATAAATGTTCGTCGCCTTATTTGTTCCGAACAGTATTATTTGTGTTCCTATAGTAATGTATGCTTGGGTTTTGTTTGACTAGTGTTTCAGATGTTGATTGTCAATTGCAGATGGACGTCATCTACCACCTTTACGTTCAAGACCCGTATCCCCACTGCGGAAATTCATCAATTATCCCCATACTCAAATGAGGTTACAAATGAGTCATTCATCCTTTGCTCTGATAATGTTGGCAGAAGTTTCAGAAGCGTTATGACCAAGCTTGAAGTCGTGCAAACTTTAAACGCGTCTCTTATTTTTAATGTTGTGGGTGAGGAGTTTATAATATATTAAGTTAAATTCTGAAAGAGCTTGTTATAAAATAAGCAAAAAAATAAACACAATATCAATAAGGAATGACCAATGTATATTAGGACAACAATTATAATAATATATCAGAACACAAAAGTTTTATTCTAAAATCGGGCATTATTTTAGTACAACTTAATAACATATAATTTCCATACTTCTGAATCTCGCCTTGAACAGGACATTATTTATTGTAACACTCTTTTTGTAACCGCAATAAATTACGATATGTCTGTATTTAATCGATCGAATACCATAAACGAACCTCTATTGAAATCGTTATCAATATCAGCTTTATTTGGCATTTTGCGCGTAAACGTTTGCCAAGGTTTGTTTTTGCCAGATACCTTCGGGAAATAATTTGACTAGCACTTGTTTTTATATTTACGTTTTCGAGAGCATGAAAATAAAAACAAAATATGAAATTCTTAGCCGAGTTCAATTACATCAAATCTTTGAATTTCTGCCCAAAATATTTCCCATTTTTTCCTTTTTAATTGTCAAAGAACAATACTACTATTACTATTACTGCTTCTGCTAATAATCATAGCAGTCTTTTGTAGACGAACAGGTCTTCGTTACGTATTTAACTTTGAATTTTTAGATGGATTTGCTACCAGACACAGGCGACGTGTGGACTAGAACATCACAGGTATCGGCGATCGGTTAGTATTTATGTTATAGTATTATTTGTGTTCCTATAGTAATGTATGCTTGAGCCATGGCTTTCTAAAACTTAGCTTCTTCGCGCGGTATCTGGTGAAGTCATTAAATTCGTTTGATAGCGCTGAACATATTGATGGAATCGTTGTAGCACTATTATGTTGACTTTACACTCAAAAAAATCTATCAGTTCGTGGACATGGCTATACATCTCTCTCTAATATCATGAGGAATATAGTTTATCGTAATGACTGGTGGAAGTAAGTTATTTTGGAACAGCTATTATAAAAAGTCATTTGCAATTATTAGCTGCATCAGGTGAGCTAGCAGCGTACCCAACGATAAAACTAAACTTGTATCATATTTCGCCAGAGTTCGGTGGGTAATAAACAGTGGACATTATTTTGATGCTAGAGCAAAACAAATCTCCTTTTCTCCTACTGTCCGTCCATTTCAAATAAGAACTATATATATCTGTTGATTAATGATTCCTCTGAGATAAATCTAATATACGCCCGTTAATGGTCAAGTACGAGCTTGGGCACGGTTTTCTGGGGACGTATACGATTTAGTTTCTAACCAGAAGATTGTGATCGTTTCGTTATTTTATTTTCATATATCAAATCACCATATCTAAATTTTATTTTAACATTTTTTATAAGCGTTTCACCCCAAGCATGGCGGAAAGCCACTAGCACGCAAGGGGTTACGGAGATTTGGAGCGAGAGCAAAGAGGAGTGATAGAGAAAAAGATGAATAGAAGGTTAGGCGATAGATCAAGGCCTCTGGAGACGTCGATTGACATTACATTTGAATAGTTGGAGATTATAGCTATCAGGGAATCAAGAAAAAGGGAGGGATTTCCACAGGAGAGAAGTGCGAGACATGAATGTATTGGAGTAGAAGAGACGCTTAAGTCTGGGAAGCAGTGAAAGCAGCTCATCGGAGCAGATACCGTGAAAGTATTTGTAAAAAAAGACAGAGGGAGGCAACGGCACGTCTGTGAGAGAGCGACTGATGACGAGATGCCAGATCAGAGCCAATTACATTGCATACACGTCTCTGGATTTTATCAAGGACCTTGAAACAGACAGAAGGGGCTCCAGACCATAAATGTCAGCAATGCTCCATGCAAAGACGAATGGTTGATTTGTAGATTTGAAGGATCGACTCCGTCGAGAAAAATTTCCTGGCGCGACACAGGGAGCCAACTTTTACCTATGTACAACTCTCTCTGAATTGTTATAGTTTTTTCTTAATCATTACACCACAGGCAAGACGATAAACCTACTATGATGCAAGGGGTTAGTTTACCAAAAGAAAAACAGAGAAAACATTGAGTAGAGATGACAATAAAGGAACACCATTCATGGAAAATGAAAATCACGACTGACGTTGCAGCTATCGTAATTGATATGAAAGCAAGGGTTTCACAAGCGGGAAGTGAGAGGAAGGAAACTATTTACGTAGAACTTACGGTTGCATCTAGCCACTTTAACAGTAAAATAATGAGACCTAGTTAATGAGATTAAATCTATTTTAAAATTTTATTAACACTTAATTTTTTCAAATTAACCACAGCATTTTTAAGTCGCAGTAATTAATTTTCCTTAGATTTTTTCAGGGATTTTTGAATGCTCTTGGAGAGCGAATGTTAATAAAATATTTAAAAATAATAATCTGTTTATATTTCTATGTATTCCAATAAAATTATTTAAATAATAATACTCTTTACTTTTTACTTTCAGACAGATTAGACCAAAATAAATTATGTTTGACGTCTCAGGGCTGGAGCTCATAATTCCTCGCATTGAAGTCTATGATAGAGTTCGTATTTGTTCACACCATCTTGTGGGCAAGATTTACTTTCCATTTGCAGCCATTTTTCCGCCACATACAATGCGTTTAGCTTATTGCTACCCTATCACTATTTCCATAGCAGATGAATTCATTTCTTTAGATCCCCCAGTTCAGACCATTTTATGCTAGGACACGCAATGCTATCACCACAGAGCCTTGTTGAAAGCTACAATTCTAACCACTTCAAATCAAGGGTCAATTATCATCCATCTTCCTTATCCTCAAACGTTACCGTTTTACCACCTCCTCTTCGATTCTTATTACACACTTCAATCGTCATAACAAAATTAACTGTAACCTCATCAACGATCTTCCTGATGTCATCAGTTCCCAAGTAATCACTGATGCAGATGATACTATTTACTCCTGTCTCAATAGTAAATCCGGCATTGTTGACAAAGCTAAACTTGGCTGTTGGTCTCGAAAAGGACCTCCAATCTGTGGTTGACTGGTGTCAGGAAATGACTTGTAAATTTAATGCCTCCAAAACGAAACATTTAGCCACCATAGAGGAACCCCCTGCCTCCTATCGGTATGGCCGATGTCCAACTCCACGAGAGCGTCTATCTGTTCCTTCTTGGTTTCACGTTTTCCACTGACCTGAGGTGGAACAACTACATTGAATCAATAGCTTCATCTACCACAAGGAAAGTTGCTTCTCTCTGTCGCGCCAGAAGGTTTTTCTCGGCTGAGTACGTCCTTCAAATCTACAAATGTACCATTTGTCCTTGCACTGAATACAGTTGCCATATATGATCTGGTACCCCCACCCCGTTCATCTCGAGGTCCTCGACAAAATCCAGAGACGGATATGCAATATGATAGGTCCTGTACTGGCATCTCGTCTAGAGTAATTTTCTCACAGCCGTGATGTGGCTTCCCTCTGTCTTTTCTACACATATTTTCATGGCAATTGCTCTGTCGAGCTACTTTCACTGGTACCGCAACTGCATGAATTTAAACGTGCTACTAGGTTGTCACTCCGGTCCCATCCTTTCACTGTCGAAACCGCCTTCAACAGATTCTTCTCTTTCACTTTCCTTCTGACTTAATCGATTTATTGAATCGTTTTCTTCGGCTTATCAACTCTTTGGGTGTTATTTAAACCCAGAAAATATTTTTAGATTGTAAACGTTTTTTTTTAAATATATAATAATCGTTTAGTGATAAAATCGTCACCAGTTAACCCATAGCTGGATTCATACATTTCCAAGTGGATTTTCGCATAAGCCAATACAATGAACCCAACTGGAATTGGAACTCGGCTTTTCGATACACAATTCCGTGTCATTATCCATTATACCACCGGAACATCCAAGTTTACGTCACCTGGTATTTTCCAGGTGGTTACCCATTTAGATAATGACCAGATTCGATATCGCTTAACTTTCGTGATCGTACGGAAACTGGTGTTTCTATATGATGTCGCAGTAAGCCCATCTTACTTGAGTGAAACACGAACGTTGTATCGGATGAATACTATCTTTAATAGTTGAATTGAAGACTTTTGTGGGAACAATATATATAAATTTCTTGCCGATTTGGAAAATATAATATTCACTGATCTTAGAATGTTTTTCACAGATTTTCTATCGATATTACTCGACGTATACAGAACAATAGTTATGTGAAATTGGAAATATTCTTGTCGAACAAGACAAGCCATAGGCCCACTCCCATCATCACGCGATTCTTTCGTCAAGCCCTAACAAAGCCTACTTTAATTTAGAATTATTTTTCTCGTTATTGAATTTCACGTCGATTCTCAAATGAATAGCAGGATCCTAGTGTCTTTTATTACGAAAAACAATAAAAAAACATGGAGCCAGTAAAAGAGAGGAAAATGGCATATTAAAATCAATATACAGAAACAATACGTGTTGCATGTTTTATCGTTATGAAAGTTTGTAATTTTATGAAGGAAGACAGTTTTTGAGGTTTATGGAAAAATACAGAAGAAAAACGAAACTTTCATAAAAAGGATTTTACAGTCGGAATTAATTTTCAATATCATATATAAAAACGACGTGTTGAAATAATACTCTATTGATAATTCTCATCATCTGTATCCCTCTCTCTATATCCCTCTCTCTTTCTCTCTCTCTCTCTCTCTCTCTCTCTCTCTATATATATATATATATATATATATATATATATATTATTATTATTATTTTCGTGAAGAACAATTGATCCGCGGTAAATAATTCTTGAGAAAAAACTACAAAGACATATCACTCTGTTAATTGAACTATCTACTTAGTTCATGTCATGTTAACTGAAAAACGCTTATAATAAAAAATTCGTGGATTTACCAAATTACAAAATTCAAAAAATTATCACTTGTAATATTTGAACTTTAGCGTTGCGATTTGCACGCTCCAACACTACATAGCCGTTAATAAATAGTTCATTCTTAAAAACATCTTTCGGTCGGAAAAACACATTTATTTCGTCTGCCAGTTTTGATTCTAAAGGAAAAAATACAGCCCGAAGATGAATACATGAAGCATTTGAAAGTACTAGCTGAATTAAAAATACACCATATCCATTTTATACATAAGGATCTCATCATTCAGTGGATTAGTAGTAGTATAATGCTTATAATGTTGTCTACTAGTGAAGGGATTTCGCTAATAATTGCATTAATATTGCTAATTGATTCAAGGTATGATTAACTCTTTGTAATATATGTATACATTATATATATATATATATATATATATATATATATATATATATATATATATATATATATATATACACACATTTTATTAAAAAAACACATTTCCAACAATAGCTCAATTAGATCTCATTTAAATATTCATGGAGACCTACCGGACACTATTCGGAACATACTTGTCGACAACACTAATATAATAGCATCATCCACTTGCAAAAAAGGCTAAAAATAATGGAGGCCTTATTAATAAAAACAAACAAACCAACACTTAATAATATTAACTTTGAACATGGACATAATATCTTGACCGTGTTTTGAAACAAAAAAAAATGAAACATTTTAGAAAACATACATATAACAAACTATTTCTAATTCCAACAGTTGAAATATAATCCTTGAAAATGGCTAAATGTATAGCCGAAAGCGCTCGGATAAAAAAGAACATTCGGACAGATTTTATGTAATTTATCATCTGAAAAGAAAAACATTATTAGATCGCACGAGAAATTATATTAAAAAACTAAATAAAAGCACCTTGTCAGTCGTTTTTAATGAAATGTGCATGAAAGAAGGATTGCTGCCTAAATACACAAATATATATATATATATATATATATATATATATATATATATATATATATATATATATATATATATATATACACTGGTAGTAATCTGTTGATATAATCCAAGCGAGTCCTATTAATACAATATAGAATTTTAAAACTGACTCCCAAAGAGCGCTCAATGTTTATTTTCATTAAACAGAGCAAAATATTTCATAAAATTGGAATTAAAATACCATTATCGAATGATCATTTTCACCCGCGAATTTGAAATTTAAAATTAGCAGAAAAAAAATCCTGGGAATTTTAAATTTAAAATTCGCGGGAGGAAATGATCATTCACTAATGGTAACTTAATTCCAATTGTATGATATATATATATATATATATATATATATATATATATATATATATATATATATATATATATATATATATATATATATATATATATATATATATATATATTGCTGGTCCACCTGTGGTTTATCCGGCAACTATGCTTAGTTACAGTTTCTGGGAGATTGCGCGTTATTTACCGAGATTAACAGTCCGAATAAGGTCAGCTCCCTCGGCCAGGATGACTTGTAACTAAGTGCTAGCATAACCATCGACGTATACCCAATGCCTACCCAATTTCCTTCACACTCGACTTTGTCCACTGTGCCATGTTTCCTAATAAAAGCGTTAGTTAGATCCAGTGACAGGACCCAAAGAGTGTGAGTTCAATACGTGGTGAAGGCGGTGGAGATCTTGGAGAGTGGAAATAACCGAAGATAACTGATAACTGACATCCATTAAACATGGCACGAGGAACTAGAACAGTCTATCCCAGTGAGCGAAATAAAGGGTTCAGTTCGACGTTCCAACCACCTGAAGAAGGCCGGAGCGTACAACGCCCGAAACGTTGTAATAAATAGGTCGACAAAGAAGAGGACAATAGTCCGAATAATGTAAATACCTCATCTCAGAAATATAGACAGATATATATATATCAAATATCAGGCATGAATATAACAGTATTAACAACATTTACCGGCCTGAATGTCCGAGAAACCCAATAACTATTTGGGTAATACAATAAACCTCGTTACCCATAATGCACCATTGACCCGTGTATATAAATCTTTCTATCCTTGTCGCGCTATGGCCAGTCTGAGTTTTTCTTCCCTTGACATTATGATTACCAAATGATTTTCATCACTTATTTCCGTATGGCCTGGAAAAGGTTTTTCTTCTCTCGTCTCCCTATAGCTAGTCAGAAATTTGATTCCCTTGTATCTCTGTGGTCAGATGTTTTCTTCCTTTGAGTCTCTGTGATGAGTCAGGGTCTTTCTCCCCCCACCTATGATGTCTCTATTGTATGTCTATTATCAATGATAATGTTTGTTCTTTTTATTCTTTCTAGACTTGTCTGTCTATGGTCTGTCAGAGGTTTCACTGTTTGTCAGAGGTTTTATTCTCTTGTCACTCTATGGTCTGTCAGAAGTTTTATTGTCGTATCGCTCTATGGTATGTCATAGCTTTTATTGTCATGTCGCTCTGTGGTCTGTCATGGCTTTTATTGTCAGAGGTTTTATTGTCTTGTCGCTCTATGGTCTGTCATAGTTTTATTGTCTTGTCTATTCATAGTCAGATGTTTTATTATGTTGTCATTTTATGGTCTGTCATAAATTCTATTGTCTTGTCTGTCTATGGTCAGTCAGAGGTGTTATTTTCTTGTCTGTCTACGGTCTGTCAGAGGTTATATTGTCTTGTCGCTCGATGGTCTGTAAGAGGTTTTATTGTTTGTCAGAGGTTTTATTGTCTTGTCACTCTATGGTCTGTCAGAAGTTTTATTGTCGTGTCGCTGTATGGTCTGTCAGAGTAGTAATTTTCTTGTCTGTCTACGGCCTGTCAGAGGTTTTATTGTCTTGTCTGTCTACGGTCTGTCAGAAGTTTTATGTCTTGTCGCTCTATGGTCTGTCATAGGTTTTATTGTCTTGTCTCTTCATAGTCAGTCAGATGTCTGATTGTCTTGTCGCTCTATGGTCTGTCATAGGTTTTATTGTCTTGTCTCTTCATAGTCAGTCAGATGTCTGATTATCTTGTCGCTCTATGGTCTGTCATAGGTTTTATTGTCTTGTCTCTTCATAGTCAGTCAGATGTCTGATTGTCTTGTCGCTCTATGGTCTGTCATAGGTTTTATTGTCTTGTCTCTTCATAGTCAGTCAGATGTCTGATTATCTTGTCGCTCTATGGTCTGTCATAGCTTTTATTGTCTTGTCTCTTCATAGTCAGTCAGATGTCTGATTGTCTTGTCGCTCTATGGTCTGTCAGAGTTGATATGCTCTTATCTGTCTATGATCTATCAGAGGTTTTATTATCTTGTCTCCCCGTGGTCGGTCAGCTGATTTATTGTCTTTTGCTCTATGGTCTGTAGGATGTTTTTTCTTTTCCAGCCTCTCTTTGGTCCAGAACGTATTTTCTTCTCTTACCTTTCTAAACTCACGCAACATTCCTCATCAGTTTGTTGTTTGCAACAACTTCAAAAATACCTAAAGAATTTTTCATGAATTTATAAAACAATTATTTTAAAGCCGCATATCAAAACGTATTGTGGAACGCGAAAGTCGCCATGACGTTTAAAAACATAACAGTTAAAAACAGTTCATTGCAACCGACGATTTAGTTAGATTATGACTAGTAACTTTGGTCTGTCAATAATGAACTTACTGATTAGCTATAGGGTCTATCATCGCAGGGCAATGCAACTTGGCCACGCTATACCATTGTTGCTGGTTTCGAATCTCATTAAGGAGAATGACTAAATATCTCCATGTTGCTAGCTGCACGTAGTCGGTATTAAAAACCAAATTTAAAATACCGACTTCCGAACCAAGCAAGCGCTTCTCCCTTGAAAAGACTGTCGTTGCATTTTCTTCATATTTCTGTTCTTCATTAGCAGATTTTACTGGCAAGGTGAAAAATAATGTTTTCCATTGTTTGATTTTATTCTTTTTCTTCGACTAAACGGTTTTCTCCTGTTTTGTCTTTTATCGAGTTCTCGACCACTGATCTTGCTTTGTGTGGTTGGTCGTGGACTTAGGATGGGAAGACGAAATGAATTGGTTCGTTTCGTTCAGACAGTTTTATTTGTGAATCCATTTATGCTTGCTCGGCCGCTCAACCCGAAGCGATGCGTAAATTGACAAGGTGGAATATGTCAGCATTTTCTTTTTAGATTTGTCGCCTGTTTTGCTATGTTGACAGCTTAATTATCAATACCCAGACTGATATTGATTGTACGGACGTCGCTGCATCGAGACAAGGGCCTGCCTCGTTTCGTAAAAATACAAGCCACGCGTACATGCAAGGGAATGGAGCAACCATTGGTCATAGAAGCAACAGAAACTATGGATGTAGGAAAGATGGCCGACGAGGAATGGAATTCGTATTTAGAATTGGAGACGGAAGAAAGGAATAAGAAGTGTTTAAATAAAAATTTGAATCCGGGGTAAATCAAATAAGCTGGTGAAAAATCAATAAAAGACAAACATAAACAATTAAAAGTTATGTGAAAGTGAAAGTGAAAGTAGAAAAATATGTGTTTATTTTCCCGACATGTAGTGAATGAAAACAATTCGAAGACTTCTTTCGACTTTTTAACAGGGAATTATATATATAAATCTCACAGGACAAAAAAACACAATGAAAATAGAGCTTTAATGTTACGATTTATGCATTTCATTATCATCAAGTAAATTTCCATAATGGACAAATAAGATTAATAATAACAGCGATTAAAACAGATATGTTAAAACAATAAAAGGAAAGACTATTAAGAAAGAGGTATCAGCAAAAATGTTTTAATTTGCTGATAAATAATAATATCATTAGAAACAATGACAGGTGTACTAAAATTCCTATGTAATTTAAATCGTCTCGTATAGCAATAAATGCCGAACAATCTCCTTGTAGATTAAGAGGAAACTGGAAACAACTGAAATATCGTTTTACAGAAGTATACTGAGAAATACCTGGACAGAGTGGGTAAGTAACGAGGAAATCGTAAAGAAAATGGTAAGAAAAGAAGCACGAATACTGAGAATCGCAAAGATCTTAGACACATAATGTAGAAGGAGAACTTGCGAAAATTAACAATCAAAAAGGCAGATTGAAGGCAAAGGAATAAGGCAAGGCAGCTTGTCACCATCTTGGGGAGTTTGTGTTGATGAATGTCGAAATAGTGGTAATCAGAAATGGGAAAGAAAAAACGTTGGTAACTTCTACAATGGGTAGGATTTGGGGGAAGAGGCACGATTACCTACGTCTTAAAAATGCACGCCACGTGGAAGAAGTTATATCGAGGGATTTATTCATTTTAACCAATATACCACTGCCCTCTAATCAGAGTCGTTTTCGGTACCTACACTTATGTATATATATCCTTGAGAAAGGTATGAATCCATCTTCTCCCGCTACTATGCTTGACATAGTAGAACTTGTATATATAAACAAATATTCTCTCAAAATTAATACAATATTCCCTCGCAAAAAAATAAAGAAATATAAAATAATTATTTTTACAATCTCAAATATGTTTCGGCTTTTAATAACCCACAAAGGGTTGATAAGCCTTAAAAAAAACTCAACCATTCAATTAATCTATCATCGGAGTTGAAGCGAGGACGAGAATGTATACAGTGGCTAGCACGAAAATAACCAATCACTCGATGTTACACAATAAATATAAAATCATCAGTGATTATAATATAGTCTAACAGTCAATCGTTTTGTTTACAGAGAAATGGCTGGCAGGACTTAAGATAAACAGTTTCTAAAACATTTAAATGATAATCAAAGTGAGCCTTACTCATTATGAGAAGATATCTACAATGAAGACTTTTCTCGGTGCTGAGGAAACCTGAATGTGATTTTCTCTTGAAATTTTGTATGAATTTATTTCTGTCGTATCACACACGGGTTATCTCGCTTGCTCTACTGAATTATTTAATAACTCATATCCTTTTCAGTACCACCGTAATATATATATATATATATATATATATATATATATATATATATATATATATATATGTGTGTGTGTGTGTGTGTGTGTGTGTGTGTGTGTGTGTGTAATATGAAGAGAAAGAAGAAAACAAGAAATTAAAGGAGTGAGACTGTTCCTAAAATACTGCAAAATACAAAGGAAATTAAACATTTAAAATGCGAGTTCGAGCGAGGCAAATATAAACAAAGATTAATAAAAAAAAGTATGACAGAAAATTCATGTAATAAGTAATTAAATAATATATATTGGAAAGAAAGAAAGAAAGAAAGAAAGAAAGAAAGAAAGAAAAATATAAAAGCGTGAAAACAAAAAAAGAAAAAATAGGAGATAAAAAGATAAATAAAAAGAAAATCATTGAGAGGGCTAAAAAAAGTATAGAAATCAGTAGAAAATGAATGAAGAAATACCAACAAAAAATAATAGAAATAAAAAAAATGTCGGTAAGCATAAAAGAAAACTGACAGACATTTCGGTAAGCAAGCAAAAATGCTAAAGGCAGAAAAATATCAGAACAAAGAGAAAATAAAAAATGGAAGTAAATTTGCAAGATTGTAAACACAAACTAACGATTGAAGAAAGAAAGAAAATACCGTGTAAATTAATAGGAAATGGATGGATTGCAAATAAAAGAAGAAGGAACAACAAGGAAAGATAGAAAGTGGAAACTTGGCTAAAAACAATGAAGAGATCGTATATATAAACTTTCCAGAAAGTTAAAGAGAAATGAAGAACAAATAGGAGAGAATAACAGACATGCAGTGAAAAATAACGAACAACATTTTTACGTTTATAATTGAAAAAAAAAAATAAAAAGCAGAATAGAGCAAGAAAGAAAAAGAAGAAAAACGCGAGGAAAACAATTGAAAGAATGAGAAAAATGCGGTGAGGAATAATTCAACAAAAATAAACTATTTGTTTGCCAAGTCTAATCAAAAAATTTCTAACACAGTCAAGCCAAGATCCGACATTTTGTGCTAGGTTGAACTTCCAAGAAATGTTCACTTCCGTTTCTCCGCCAAATGCAACTCCAATTGACCAGCCAACCCTGAATAGAAGCTGGCATATTCTACACTAAGATGCCAGCGCACGAGAACCTTCCTGGATATAAAAAAACTATGTCCACGCATACCAAAAGATTTTACGTTCTTAAGTACTTGTGTACTTGAGTTTGTTAGTAAAAAAAAAAAAGATAAGGTCTATTCATATTCCATTTTAACGAATGTCCTTTCGGAAAATGTTAAATGAGAAGAGAGAAAAAAACAGCGACTTCGTTTTCTTTAGAATTTCTTTTTAATTATGGCTTCAGTGAAATTTTTAATTATTAAAAGAAGGTTCTCACGAATGATTTGCGTTGAAAGTACCCCAAAAATGAGACAGGTTAAAAAACTGATATATATATGAATGGAGAAGTCTACAATGTCGGCTAACATTATTTGCTCTGCTATTCGTACCAGCACGTCATACGAAACAAGCCAAAAACCTAAAGAATAAATATGTAAAACTAAACGCTTCAAATATCTCAGTGTAGTTATGAGAAATTTAGTAGAGGAGATAAGGAAATTGAACAGAATAGAATATGAAGCAAAAAAACAAAACAAAAAAAACAAAAAAACTATAACCTTAAAATCCGAGTCGTTTTCTTCAATAATCTCGTCAGATCGAGACTTTAATATGGATGACATGCACGACACTGGACTCCCAGGTAAACTCTCAGCTGTAGGCAGTCACTTTCCAGGATCAAGGTTAAACATGGCTTCGAGCGAATGAAAACTGTATCTCTTACCGAGAACACGCCTTTAACTAATGTCGAATGTTTCCTAAGGAAACGGCTAATATTACTGCTACATTTTCCCTTTTATTATATTGCTAATTAATATTTCGTTTATTCCTTTACTTATATATATATATATATATATATATATATATATATATATATATATATATATATATATATATTAAAACAAAATTAATTAATTTATTCTTTCATCTATAATTCATTCGTTGAATTTTGAACCGCACCCTTTCCTCAATCCATGAATATAAAATATTTTCCTTCCGCTTTCCAGGAGATATCACCTATGAGTTTATATTCGCCAGTCTCATTTGTTACGACAATCTTCATCCAAGGGTCCCTGGAGGTAGAGGATTATTGGAAGGGCGCTTTTTTATGGACGTAAGATCCGCACATTTGTTTTATAAACACAAGAATTGTAGATCATGAAGATATGAAGGAGAGATAACGTCTGACCCAAGACATGCAGAGGTTAAGATTGTAGTAGTCGGCGAAGTATCTTCATGGGAGTCTGTTTCAAAAAGTAGCGAATCTTGGAATGTAATTCCTCGTTACCAATGAAATACGAAGAAAAAAAAGGTGGTTCGAATCTGTATACGTGACATCGTGGCTTTTAGCACTAAAACGCTTATCTGGTAGAACTCAGGAATATAGATCGTCAGAACATTTGCCCTGGAAACAGTGAGAGTATAGCGTGAGGCGTACGACGTTTCGACCGTGGAGAAAAGCGGTGTAGGGTCTGAACGCTCACGGCTGTGGTCTGTAGCAGCTGACTCGGGTAGTTCTTGCACATATTACTTGGGGGTTTACTTTTCGCTACCTGTTTGTTTCATCTAATTGCCTTGGGTCGTTTTTTTCATTTTTTGCATTGAACCAGAGAATGTTATTCAGTATATACGAACAGCAGATTACGACTAAAATACTGGTAGTATCATGAAAAATGTGAACATAATAAATAACCGTGCCTCGCTGAATGTTTCAGGGTTGTTTCGTGTCTGAGATATTTTTTTTATTTTAATTACTGGTCTCAATTTCCGTAAATACGTTTTTGTAAAAAAAAAAAAATGAAAAAAAAAATAAAAGAATGTTCTCAATAGTAATTTTAAAAGGAACACTCCCCGCACATTAAATTTTTGTAGCAAAATACGACTTTCCCCATTAAACGAACCGGGAGTGGAAGAATAACACTTTCATTATAATTAATAAAGCGAGGAGTATCTAACGATGAGGAGTATCTAACAATGAAGAGTATTGTTGGTAGTGCTGAGTGGTGTCGGTTGCTGCCAGCGGTACAAATGTTCTTGAACACCTTCCTTTTGCCATATTAATTAGATAAAAAAATTATACGTCACAGCTCCCAGCCCACACTCGGCCTAAATATCTGAGTCGTGACTGATCGGAGATAGATATGCGTTTTGAGGTTTTATGCGCAATTAAAGGATTATTCTAACACCCACAGCTCTTCAAATGAGCAAAATTGAATATTCCTACGAGATTCTAAAGTGTAGATTAGTCAGTTATGTGCCATGTGTGATACACGCTTAAGCGATCATGTATCTTTCGATACATGACTGACGAGGCAGATTTTTTTTTTACCGCAGTAGGTTGGCATTTCTTTCTGTGGTAGACCAGTTGCCACCAAAGGAACCTGTTCTACTATTTACCCATAGCTGAGGGGAGAGGAAGAGGATTCATACTTTTCCAAAGGGTAAGTGAATGTAATAGATCTGACTGGAATTCGAACTCGGCTCTCCGATTTCGCAACATGCTTTGATAATCAGAATTGAAAATCCTGGCCTTTAACTAGACTCGAACATCTACCATTTGGCATCCTAGTCAACAAGTAAAACTAGCAACATTAGAGTTCTCCTGAATATATAAATTATTTCAATCACTATTTTTCACACAACACTTTGTTTTATTATGTGCTTTCGTTTACAAGGTTTGCCAGATATTAATCACCTTTTCATGAAATATGTGTTTGAGTAGTGCCAAGAGTTTCTTTTATATGTTTCTATGTTTTATTAATGGCCTGAAAACCAGCACAGTTACGAAGAATTCTTCTTTTTTCAGGATTGAGATTATTTCTGACAGATGCATGCCGAGATCAGCAAAGGCCACGCTTGTCACATTCGATGATTTATAAAATGAAAAAATAAAATCGAGCTGTTTCTGCACTACATAATTTTTCTCCGTTCTCCTGGAAAATTTATTAAAACTAAACACAAAGTCAGTTTTGTCGATGTGAAACGCTAAAATAAATAAACAAGAATAAGAAAATAGGACGCCCGCGTAAAATAATTCTCACGTATAAAATCCCCCCCCACACACACGAATCAGACATCCAAAATGATGTATTGGAATTAAGAAAAACATAACCACAGATATTTTGATACTACGTGTACTTTAAGTTTAATCAGAAAATCTACTTAAAAAGAGAAGAAATTGATACAATCAAGATAAATTATAATTTACCGTATTTGACGGCGTATAAGACGCACCGTTTTTACTAAAAAATATCTTTTAAAATTCACCTGCGTCTTATATGCCATATGTAGGTTTAAAATTCGCCGAAATAGTCGGTCAAAATTAGCTACCTGGCAACTCCTATTAGCTTAGACATTAGAGTAACTTTTATATACCTATTATCATTATTTAAAAGGGTATTATGCAGATTAAAAGTGTTATCATTGATAATATTCATTATATTAATATCATTACGTTTAATATTAGTACTTTGTTTCACTGAAACAATAGATTCAAAATATATATTTGTAAAATATAATTGTTTCATTAATTTTTTTCTTGCGATAACTTCCGGTTGCATTAGTATAAATACAATCAGAATTTTTATATTCTAATTATTACACTAAGACCTTTACAAGACGCAGGTTGTACAGATCATATAAAGGAAATTATTTTTCTGAATTTTAATGGTAACTACTATTTTGCTCAACTGTAATAATTGCTTGATTTTTTATTTGGTTTTCTTACCTTTGGATATAATAAATTTTTTATAGGCTCGTGTTCTTTTTTTCCTATCATTTTTTGTTTACTTGTAATCATGGCTTGTTTAATCAAAATAATACCTCATAAACATAGCCTAGGCTGTACCATTTATTACTAATTTTACTAATTTTACTAATTATTAATTTTTGCTTGATTTACCTTGCTGAAATTGGTGTCCGTCTTATACATCCGTACGTCTTATATGCCGTCAAATACGGTAAATAAAATATTTCTGTGATAGGGTGTATCGTCAGTGGTAGTACCTTTGCAGCGAAGCGGTCGACCCTGTTTTACTCAGGTGAACTGGGATGTGGAACCGTACTAGTCCACGGTCTACATCAAACTCTCCCACATGGGAGTCAAGAAATCGCAAGGGGCACTGCGATGATCATACGCCAGTCAACCACATTGCCGGCTAGACAGTGTGAGGATAGTCGGAAGGGTTTCCCGACCCGACCAGTGAAGGGAAACGCTCTCACCAACCAACCTGTGCCAACCGCCCATAAGCCAGTCGCCAGCCTCAGGGTAGGAGGTGCGCATCAGTGGTTAACGGCTTTAACAGTGGGCACAGGAATTTCTGAGAGGTGGGACGGGTTAAAGACAAGCATTCCCCGGAGCAAAAGGAACCGGCAAGCCATTGAACTACTCTTCCTTGGATATAACCATGAACCGCATTTACAACAGAAAATGCGCTGAATAAACTAATGAATGATTTCCTATAATACATGTGCAGTTAATGTAACAATCATTGGTTCAAAAGAAGATTTTGGCAATCCGATTTCGAATTCTTGACGAGCTTATTACGCCCAATTTTTTAATCATTTCAACCCAAGCAAGGAAATATAGTCACTAAGGCGCAAGTAGTTACAGAGTGTAAAATAATATGTGAACAAGAAAAATATCATTAATCTGAGATAACAATAAAAGTCCACTAAATAAGAAGACATAAGATAACAATAGACATTGCATTTTAATTGTTTAAGATCAAAGTTGACGAGAAAGCAAGAAGCTGGAACAGAAATTCAAAATGGCGATTACTTAGAGAAGAAACTGTTAGCAAATTACTGTTACATCTAGCATATTGGAAGGTAAAACAATGACACCAAGCAGCCAATCAAGTACTGCGTTTAAATTCGTAAAGTTGAGGTACCAAAGATGAAATCGATATTTATTCTGTGTAAATTACAGAAATGTGGCAGAAGGCCGAAGGGGGATTGTGGAAAGGACGGTCTTTTTCTGTCTTAACTATAACTTAGCTAGTCTCAAACATTGACCCAATCGTACGAACAATATTCCTTACACCAAAACAACACATTCATACGTACCTTTCTTACTACAACCACCATAATACCTCAATGTCTCTATGAAAATACTAACTAGTCCCCATATTTACAATTCAGTGTCTTTGGGGGGAGGGGAATAAAATAACAATTCTAAAAACTATTTACAATATGAATACAAAATATTTACAAGAAACTAAATAAAAATAATATTAGAAATAAAACCCCCCACAATCACTAAATGTGGCAGAAATACCAGTTCACTGTCCGAAATCAATGCGGGACTATAATATTATAGAACATTCATTACCAAAGATGAAAGCTCATCAGAACAATTACCATGAAAATATTTATAGAAAAAACACATGGAATGTACATTACGGTGGTAGGAAAGCGATTGAAGATATCTGAAAATATTCTTGGGGAATACATGAAAACATATCTCTCCCCGCGCTATGGATTAAATAGAAAAGCTGACTGGCTTTCCCAACATTAGGTAGCAACTAATCTAGAAGAAGAAAAACACTGAATTAAAAAAACCGTGAGAAGGGTTGGACATCATCATGTGATCTTACCGAGATACACACGCTACTGCTGCTACTACGGTAACAGACCTGCTCTTTTTAACATTGTATGACTTGTTTAGACGAGTAAGACCGTTGGGAATCTTGAAAATTAAGATTGTCCATTATCACAAGCCTCTAGCTTTCTCTCACCTATTGCCTCTAACTTATCATTCTCCAACTTAACCCTTCCAATTTTTGTATTCCCATATTTTCTTTTGAATGTTACACATAAACTAAGATTTCTATGCGAAAATGGAATAAAAAACGCGCAAGATTTTCGGTTGCATCCTCTATGTTACCTTTCTGGTTCTCTATCTCTCCCCATATTGAATTTGACTCTATCGCAATTTTGGTATCTTTTCATTCCTATCTGCCTTTCGTGATATCAAGCCAGCACTTCTGTTCATATCTTTCCATTGTCTCTGTCCCATCACAATTCTTTTTTCACTATCAGTCTCTGTAATTAGTTTTTTTTTTAATATTTTCACCGGGTTTTCTTTGCATTTATCGTTAGTTTTATTTTAAATTTTCTCTTTCCCGCCACATTTCTCTTTCCCGCCACATTTCTCTTTCCCACCACACTTCTCTCTCCCGCCACACTTCGCTTTCCCGCTTCTATTCTCTTTCGCTTTTCCCAGTTCCTTCCAACTTAATATTATTTTGTAGGATTTCAGTAAGAGGGCGTAACGGATTCCAGTTCGACTGGGGATTGAACAGATAATACACATTGATCTTAACTAGCAAAGCATAATGGTTATATACACAAACAAACTGAATAAGGATACGGATTATTATTACATCATAATACACTAATCGCACTCTAGTGCAATGAACGCAAAAGTTTCTAAGGTCAAGACTTACGGACATATCCCGTGGTAACATCGGTACTAGTACGATCGCTGAAGTTAAGCAACGTTGAGCCTGGTCAGTATCTAGATGGGTGAGTGAGAATGCCAGCTGTTGTAAGCTTGGAAGGACAGTTGGTGTAACGGATAACGGCTCGGAATTGTAAATCGGAGAGCCGAGTTCCAATTCCAGTGGTGTTCATCATACGAACGAATAGCCTTGGGAAACACATGAATCCAATTCTTCACACCCAGCTAGGGGTTAATTAGTAGGACTAGTATTCGTAAATCATTATTATCTACAAAAAATTCTTAGTATCTCTGTATATTTCTGAGATGAGGTATTATGTACACTATTTACATTATTCGGACTATTGTCGTCATCTTTGTTGCCATATTTATCACAACGTTTCGGTTGTTGTACGCTCCGGCCTTCTTCAGGTGGTTGGAATGTCGAACTGAACCCTTTATTTCGCTCACTGGGGTAGACTGTACTATGCTATGTATAATGGATGTCAGTTATCAGTTATCTCCTGTTAATTCCCCTCTCCAAGTTCTCCCCGCCTTAACCAGATATTGAACTCACAATCTTTGGGTCTTGACACTTGATTTAACTAACGCCTTTATCCGCTGTGCCATGTGTTCTTGAGGAAACATGGCACAGTGGATCTATGAGGTAATAGTAAACCTCCAAACAAAACACTATGAAAATATAAAAATACATTTTAATAGTAAAAATACCAGCATTACATTTTTATATAAAAAGGACTAATAATACTTACTTATAGTAAAATGACCAACATTTTTAAAGCAAAATAACCAGCAATACATTTTATCTGTAGTTGAAAGGGAACATCTGCATTCAAAATATATTTCGTTGAAGCTATAAAATTAGTCATGTCTTCATATCACCTGCAAATGGTTGATAAGGTATAAAAACACAAAAGAAACTAAACAAATCAATCACTTCGACCCTTAATTTCCAAAGCAAAACATAAAATATCACTCCTCATTGCAAAAAATATTAATAGCACAATGCAGTTTACGAACTAATAGAGTAAACATCGATCTATCCGAGTGGGGTGAATTTAAAATCCAGCACACGTTAACGGTTTGTCTTTTTATATGTGCCGTCTCCCTTCAGGATCATGGCTCTCCATAACGTTCTCCCAGGAAAGCTTGTCCATTTACCATAGCTCACAAGTACACTGTTCCGGTATCCATTCAAACAAGCTCGTTATGAAGGTGGCTGGCTGCATTTCCATACATCTTTTGTCTCCGATATGTCCTCTGAGTGTTAAATTTTCCGAGCCCTCTATTCTCATTATGTATCTGAGATATTCCAGCTGCCTCTTTGTAATTCGCTGTATAAACGTCCTTTTTGCTTTCCATTTTCAGTACAAAAGAAAAAAACTCGGGTAGAAACATCTGATATATATATATATATATATATATATATATATATATATATATATATATATATATATATATATATATTACCTTTTCGCTATATTCCAACAGATTTTTCTCATATTATTCATCTCGCATTCTAATCTTAGGACACCTACAATGAGATGCAAAACAAGTAAATTATCTACTTTGTTTCAATAGCTTCACTTTTTTTTTCGGATATTCTTCTTCATCGAATAAATTCCCATAGATTATTATTATTTTCCATAATGTGGCGATTCGTGTATTTGGGGAGAGGCATTATTAACGTGTATTATTCGTTTGTTAATTTTTCGCCTCGAACAATTCCAGTCTTCAAAACTGACAGTCCTGGTATGACGATAAACTACATCCAGCAGCAAGACCTTTGATCGGGAGGTTTTGATGAACATGGGACCACCTCTTAATTGTTGTTGTTCCTAGAAATACCCTCACTCGGGTTGGTAGCACCTGTTAGAGCCCCATCTATGAGCTAATAGTAAACCTCCAACCAAAACACTATGAAAATATAAAAATACAATTTTAATAGTAAAAATATCAGCCATACATTTTTATATAAAAAGGACCAAGAATACTTACTTATAGTAACATGACCAACATTTTTAAAGTAAAATAACCAACTATATATTTTATCTGTAGTTGCAAAGAAACAATTGCATTCAAAATATATTTAGTTGAAGCCATAAATTTGTGTTCATCTTATTTAGATTTCAGTATTAAATAACCCATAGAGGTGTTGATATGCCGGTAAACAAAAGCAATCAAACTAACCACAGTGACTGAAAAGATTTCTTCAAACCGCTATTGATAAGGCCGATCGGAATACTGTGATCCAACCAGAAATCTTAATTTTGAATATAAAATGCACATGTCCTATGCCGTACTCTCTTAATAGTATATCAAATCGGTTTGATAATGTCGAATTGGCGGCCAATTTAAAAACTGACCTACATTCATATATTAACTGGGACAAAGAATGGCATGTTAATTTTAACGCCTCCAAAACTAAACCGCTTTCTAGTAATCGTCTAAGAGAACCGTTTCTGCATTCCATCTTCATGGCTGATGCTAACCTCCGGGAGAGTGACTCATTGGGTCTTCTCTGTCTAACTTTCTCTGCTGACATGAAAACTAAATATATTGAATTAATTGCTAGATCTGCAGCTAGAAACGTTGGTTCACTCTGTCGGGTTAGAGAATTTTTCTTTCTGTCCTGGAGTAACAAGATGACTCACATGTTTCCCGTACGATTTTATTTTCAAGTCTTTGTTCACTTCTCTTTGGACTGTCATAGCTGAAACTTTTCTCTCACTTGCCAAACGACTTATGGATTGAGGTGGATCATTCTTTTTAGCTTTAAGTTGAAATAATGATCCCATTTGCCTTTTGTGACCACCTGATCCGGTTTTCCTCACTACTGTTCCCTATTTTTTGAAATTATTCACCATTCTCTGGAGGGTTCATCAATGTATCAAAGCTAGAATCCAGAGTATGAATGTAGATACCATTACTAAAGGCCTGAATGATCTTTTTCCTATTACCATTGCTAATTTGAGAAGTCAGTGGGGCTGACACAAAACGATTTTAACCTGTTCTCTTTCTAGATGAATAAATCAAAACATTTTTCAGTGATTCTTACGACAAATGATGTTAAGATGCCTAAAAGTCTTCTCTGAAAACATGGAAAAAAGAAACTCAGTTTATTTTTTATTTTTTAGATATTAAAGATTTTTCGGGATGGACAGTTATGCTGTTACAGGATTTAATCAAGATTACTTAAATAGTGTCATTATTTTATGGCATTATTAAATGAACATATAAATAATATATCAAAATTAAATCTTAGATATTAAATACGAACATTCGAAAAAATTAGATATCACATTTTTTTTCACTGGCAAATATTGAGCTGCTATCATTCAAGTAGACATACAAAAGAGAAAGTAAATGACCCACTAAACACTGACTATATTTTCTACAGACGTGTACACTTTTGAAACGTATGTTTTCATATTATAGCCATAGAAAACAAACCTATA
>OZ038493.1:45900251-45920251 GCA_964036315.1 Acanthosepion esculentum | reverse complement strand
TCGGTGTGTTTCTGTGATGTGTGTATGCGTGTGCTTTCTCTGTCTTTTCATAATCTCAGTCTATTCATGGCAACCTTCCTTTCTTTTAGCTACTCTGAGTTCTGATCTATCTATCTATCTATCTATCTATCTATCTATCTATCTATCTATCTATCTATCTATCTATATATATATATATATATATATATATATATATAATTCTTATCTATCTAAACACTATCCATTATCTGATACATTATACATTATCCGTATATATCACCCTATTAAGATCTATCTATGATACAGATCTATCTATCTATCTATCTATCTATCTATCTATCTATCTATCTATCTATCTATCTATCTAAACCAGGGGTGGGCAAACTACGGCCCGCCAAACGATTTCGTGCTACCCGCTTTAAAAAAATGTTATTTATTAAAACTATATTTTTCCTTTAAAAGCCATTCATTTTGCCAATTTTAAATATCAATTATTTTGGTTTATATATATTATGCGGCCCAGTAAAATTATAAATTTTTAGAATGCGGCTCTTGTACTAAAAAGTTTGCCCACCCCTGATCTAAACACTATTCTTTATTTCTGATACATTCTTCATTATCCGTATATCTCAGCCTGTTATGATCTATCTATCTATCTATCTATCTATTTATCTATCTATCTATCTATCTATCTATCTCTCTCTATTTGTATTGATACCTGCTGATTCAAACTAAGTCAATAACAAATATATACGTAAATAAACATTATATATATATATATATATATTTATATATATATATATATGTTTGCGTATGCGTGTGTGTGTGTGCTCGGGCGTGTGTGCGTATAAGTGTTGCAGTGGAGCGTAATGATTTATATATAGGCAAATTTGCTTCGTGTTTTGACTTTTATGTACGAATAATTTTACGATAAATTTTCCTATGGAATTTCGATACACATATTTGGATTACGGTATTTGACACTCTGTCATTTCAAAGATTTAGTTGTTGGCCCAAAATGCTTTACTTCAACTTCAAATAACTTACATATATCAAATTTTGTAGACAAGATGTTTCCATCACATCAACTATATATATATATATATATATATATATATATATATATATATATATATAAATATTGTTGAAACTTGACTAATGCATGGAATAATAATGCAACACAAAATGTATTGAAACAAGAAAGTGTACACAATATTTACATATAGTCTTTTGTATATTCCTGGTAAGACCGTTCCTGGAGAATCTGTAGACTGAGTCGCAGTCGGGCAGAGTCTCTGGTTGGATCTCTTGATTCGTTACCTCTCTTCCCGGTACCAACCATATTTTTATGGTCGGTACTCCACTATGCAAATTAGGTGTATCCTACCACAACATATATATATATATATATATATATATATATATATATATATATATATATATATATATATATAGAGAGAGAGAGAGAGAGAGAGAGAGAGAGAGAGAGACAGAGAGAGAGAGAGAGACGCATACAAAATTTTTCATAGATTGGGCATCCTCCATATTTATAAATCTACCATTCGTCTATCCTTTGAATATTGTTGCCACAAATGATCCGGTGTTCCTGTTATCTATTTAGATATTCCTGATAAGATCCAAAGAAGAATACGCAATATTATTAGTAATGACGTGGAATCAGTCAATTTTCTAGCGACGTAATATCGCTTCCCTGTATCTTTTCTATACCAAAAACCAAAAATGTTTATTATGTTTGTAAAAATTATAATAAATAATTATTGCTCTAATTTTGTACTGAGCTCTGTTTTGAATTAATGCTATTAAAGTTAGAATTAATATTATTTTCGTTCTCATTACATTCGGATATATATATATATATATATATATATATATATATATATATATATATATATATATATTATGAAATGGACAAAGTCCGACAATTATTTAATGACATTTTTATGTTTAACGTTCTTTTTATAGATACAAGTATTTAAGCAAATGCTCTGTTTATAATAAACAGTATTGAATAACATTTACCGGCCTGAATGTCCGAGAATTTTTGATAGAAAATATTCGTCCTCCGACAGGATTCGCAATATTATTAGTATTCGAACCTGTATCCTATTCGGAACCGTCATATAGCCTGATGTGTCGTAACCGATTCGGCCATTGAGCAGATATGAATGTACGTGAGAGATTCATGGAAGACAGAAGTTTTTAAGCAGTAAATTCGACCTTGCCAAACGAATGATCCTCAGTAGGAGGACGAATATTTTCTATGAAAATTTCTCGGACATTCAGGCCGGTAAATGTCATTTAATACTGTTTATTATAAACAGAGCATTTGCTTACATACTTGTATCTATAAAAAGAATGTTAAACATGAAAAATGTCTTTATATACATATATATATATATATATATATATATATATATATATATATATATATATATATATATACATATATATATATAAATATATATATATATATATATTGAAGGCTGCCTCTCGACTGGTGAGAACCAAGAAGGTAACCATTTTTGCTTCTCACCAGTCAAGATGGAGCTGCATCGAGACAAGTATGAATTTTTTTAGTGAGCAAGCTTTTTTTTGTCCATATGTAAAAAATTGTATTAAATAATTATTACTCGTGGTATTGAGCTGTCTTTTGAATTAATGCTGTGAACGTTAGAATTTCGTTCTCATAACATTGTGGTGTATATATATATATATATATATATATATATATATATATATATATATATATATATATATATATGTATATATATATATATAATCTTATAAATATAAGCAGCTATACTCTTACGGAAAAACCTTGTAAATGTACAAACCAATACCCAAGTAAAAAAAAGAAATAAAAAAGAAAGAACTAAGAACATGTAATTCAGGCGAAAATAATGGTCGAGAAGCCAAGTTCAGAGTCCAAAGAAAAACAAAATCCCGACACTAGTAAAGTAAAAATAACTGAGCACTTTGCTCAATATACTAAGTAGAGCAATTCTAAGTCAACCTAAAGAGCCAGACAAACCTGCTTATGTTTCACCTACGCGGATCGTCAGCGTACCCTGACGATCCGCATAGGTGAAACCTAGTTAGGTTTGTCTGGCTCTTTAGGTTTACTCATATATATATATATATATATATATATATATAAATATAAACATAAAAGTGTACATGGAAGTCAGCACTTAGAGGCGACAGTCTGTTTCATGCTAGTGCAATCGTCGTTTACATATATATATATATATATATATATATATATATATATATATATATACATATAAATAATATAAATTATATATAAATAAATTGCATATATATATATATATATATATACATATTCATATTTATATACATACAAATTTCACATATATATATAGAGAGAGATAAAGAGATAGAGAGAGAGGTAGAGATAGATAGATAGCGAGCTAGCTAGATAGATAGATAGATAGTGGGGAAGAGGGAGAGTTATTTCATAGCTTGGCTGTAGTCGAAACTTGTGAATACGTCTATAAATTACTTTCAGCTCTTACAAGTGAAATATGAAAAGATATGTTATTAAATGCTATACATTAAACGTTTTAATTTGCAGACTAACGCAAATGGATTTTTACAGACGAGATAAAAATCGAAAAGAGACGTACTAAATAATACTAGTGTTTTTCTTCTAATTCCTATGGTAAAACAAATTAAAGGAAATACAACAACAAAAACAAAAAAAAAATAAAAGAAAGAAAAGGAAATAATTATCCAGTTTATTTTGTGCGTGTGCCCCCCGGTGATGTCATTGAGGATATTAGGCTTATATCGGAGATGAAGTGGAAGATGAAGGAGAGCGATTGAATTGTTCTTAGAGCTGGGGACACGATAATTTGAATTTCGGTTGAGGTTGATTTGGAACACTCAATAAGCGAATGGCGCACATTCGACTTACTGACAAAACTGCAACCAGAAAACGTCTTTATGAATATTGCATATGTCGGCTCTGTAGTCGTCTGTGTCTGCAGGATAGATTAATGATGCGTTCAGGTTCATGTTTATTGCACTTTGCTTTAATAAAATAAGATTGAAGCAATCGATAAGTTTTACTACTGTATATGTGGACATCTATCTATCTATCTAACTATCTATCTATCTATCTATCTATCTATCTATCTATCTATCTATCTATCTATCTATGATACTTTCTTATCTATCTATCTATCTATCTATCTATGATACTTTCTTATCTATCTATCTATCTATCTATCTATGATACTTTCTTATCTATCTATCTATCTATCATATTTTCTTATCTATCTATCATATTTTCTTATCTATCTATCTATCTATCTATCTATCTATCTATCTATCTATCTATCTATCTATCTATGATACTTTCTTATCTATCTATCTATCATATTTTCTTATCTATCTATCTATCTATCTATCTATCTATCTATCTATCTATCTATCTACCTATCTATCTATCTATCTATCTATCTATATATCTATCTATCTATGATACTTCTTACCTATCTATCTATCTATCTATCTATCTATCTATCAATCTGTCTGTCTATCTATCTATCTATCTATCTATCTATCTATCTATCTATCTATCTATCTATGATACTTCTTATCTATCTATCTATCTATCTATCTATCTATCTATCTATCTATCTATGATACTTCTTACCTATCTACCTATGATGCTTCATACCTATCTATCTATCTATCTATCTATCTATCTATCTATTTATCTCTCTATGATACTGATCTATCTATGATACTTATCTATCTATCTATCTATGATACTGATCTATCTATGATACTTCTTACCTATCTATCTATCTATCTATCTATGATACTTTCCTATTTATCTATCTATCTATCTATGATACTTTCTTATCTATCTATCTATCTATCTATCTATCTATCTATCTATCTATCTATCTATGATACTTCTTACCTATCTATCTATCTATGATACTTCTTACCTATCTATCTATCTATCTATCTATCTATCTATCTATCTATCTATCTATCTATCTATCTATCTATCTGTCTGTCTGTCTGTCTGTATTTGTATTGATCCTTGCTGATTCAAGCTATCTATGAATCTTTTTCACTATATGTCTATCAAAATATGTTCATATATCTATACACACATGTTCATATGTATTTGGGGCAAGTGCAAGTAATTATAGATTTCCATGCGACTGATGACGTCTCTGGTGACTCTTTAGTCCAGTGAGTAAACTATCCTTGAAGTCACAGGTTTTCTCAGTACTTGTTGCACTGGTATCAGGATACTGTGATTTGTAATGGCGGGTAAGTCATTATATGGACTAAGAATGTAGAAAATGTCCATAGCGATTATTTTCCCAAGCGCTTTCGGCCAACATCTGAGGCACAATAAATCATATAAAGTTTGTGTGGCTTTTCTTTTTACACATTTGCTAGATATAATATGTTGACCTAAAGCAGAAACCACATGTAATACACTCTTGTCCTAGGTAAAGTGAACATAGATTCCGACCCCATGTAATCTGCCTTTCTGTATTTAATTATTGACGGCTACTGCGCTGCGATATATATATATATATATATATATATATATATATATATATATATATATATATATATATATATATATCTGCATCTCTAGATACGTACACTAACCGAAAGAATGAAATAGAATTATATATATATACATATATATATATGTATATATATATATATATATATATATATATATATATATATATATATATATATATATATATATATGTGTGTGTGTGTGTGTGTATATATATATACAATATTAGTGGTAAATATACACATACATATGCAATTATATATACACATACATATATGTATAAAAGTAATTCCAAGAGGATATGATCCAGGTAGAACTCGATGTCCAGGACAGAGTAAGGATATAATAAAAAGACATAAAGTTTTTTGAATCTGTAGGTCTGATGAATTGGATCGTTCTTACGGTTCCAATGGAATAAATTATGACCATGGAATATTAGTGTTTAAGTCTTTTTATTATATATATATATATATATATATATATATATATATATATATATATATATATATATATTTATATACATACATATATATATATATCTATATATATATATATATATATATATATGTATATAATTCTATTTCATTCTTTCGGTTAGTGTACGTATCTACAGATGCAGATAGATACATAGATAGCCATACAGATATACCTGCCAATATCAGATAGAGGTTGAATATTAAAGTTAAAATACGAATATCTTGTCTGAATCCGTTCATTATGTATTTGCCTCACCATGGACTCAGACGAAAAAAAAATGGCTAAGTACATGGAAATAGCTTTTGGGGATATACGAGCTTATTTTTAATATTCTTTATCCGGAACATGTACGTAGTTTCAGGTCATTAACAAGAACGACTTTTGCTGCACGATCACGTAGATGGTAGCCAAGTTAGAGGTGGGACAAAAATATGCCAAAAGGTAGAATTGTAAGATCAGAAAAATGGCAACACGTCGTGGTAAATAGTAGTTATACATACGAGGTCTGAAATTTCCCGAAGTGAAAATCGTCGCTTGTCTGGGCACTTTCAAACTGCTCGAACTTCTCATACACATTTCCACGCGGTATTGCACTGTCGCCAATGAAGTTCAGCACCTGATACACTTTTCGATCAAAAAAATCGGATCACTGCTCTTTGTCCCCGCCCTTGTTGGACACTGCTAGCGGCGCGGGCATGTTTACACTGTGACACTGGTGCAATTAAGCACACATTTTGATGACGTGACCACAAGTCTAACAAATATAAGCAGGGTTGAGCAGACGACAGTGCGACAAACTAAAGATATATTACGGCGAAAGTAATGATAATTTTTTCACTTACCATTCTATGCATATATATATATATATATATATATATATATATATATATATATATATATATATATATATATATATATAATAGAAATTGTTAGGAGGATTTGATAATTATAATTAAGTAATTCATTGAGTCTGAAAGAAACCTCAACAGAATGCAGAAATCAGTGGACAGCCGTTTCGTCCTATATTTGGGACTACATCAGCAGTGCGCATCCACTACCGAGAATTGAAACCCTGACAGTTAGGTTGTCAAGCAAACATCATACCAACTGTTCCAATGGGCCTCGGCAACGAAGAGATAGCAAATCAGAATCAATATAGAGCTGCTCGCTCATATATTCCGTGGTGGAACGCAACTGAAATTCTCTGTAACCATAGGACTGTGCCCCACGGAGCCACGACTACTATCACTAAGCCGCTTAAACTGAAACATTAGAAGCCGGTTCAAGCAATGATATACAAATGATAGAAATTATTAGGAGGATTTGATAATTGTTCAATAATTATCAAATCCTCCTCAAATCAATTTCTGCCAGTGCTTTCTGCATTCTGTTGAGGTTTCTTTCAGACTCAATGAATTATATATATATATATATATATATATATATATATATATATATATATATGAATCCAAGGTTTGAATAAGCAACTCTAAATAGAGTCTGCCCAAAATTATTCCTCTGGCATAAAAGTGCTCTATGCCATAAAAATAACAGAGTATTTATATATTATTTCAGTAACCAGGGAGGCAATGACTGGCCACTACTTCATGAGTTACCCACAATCTTCAGGTATCCAGTTATATTTACCGATCTCCCCATGAGGTAGGATGTGGCATAAGGGCTAGTTTAATGTGGGGCATATCCAAACCCGTAAGCTCGGCCGAAAATTCCCCGTAAACCCTGCGTAACTGGGGTCGGGTCTGTCTACCTCCCCGGACAAGATTTTACCCTTCGGCATAGCCACGTCCGGGTTCCTCTCTGCCCGAAAGCAGAGAGTTCAACAAGAGCTAAGATCTTAGCACGGGTCCAGCTCAGCTGACTAACTGAATCTTCAAGTAGTCAGTAATATTATCGACCACCCCACGAGGTGGGATGTGGCACACGGCCGAGTTTAATGTGGGGTAATCCGAGCCCGTATTTTCGGCGTAAAAATTACCCGTAGAACCCGCATAGACGGAGTCGGGTCTGTCTACCTCCTCGGACGAGACTCTGTCCTTCGGCATAGCCTCGTCCGGCTTCCTCTCGGCCCAAAAGTAGAGCGTACCACAAAAGCTAAGAGCTGAGCATGTATCCAGCTTCACCTGCCTAACTACCTGATCTTCAGGTAGCCAGTAACTTGCAGTAATAAGATGATTACCTTATATATCACCGCACGAGTACACTTTAACAATCTTACCAAACTCGCACAGTGGGGAGGGTAGATCTTCCATCCAATCTCTAAAATGGAAACAAAATCAACCTGGAAATGCTTGCCAGTATACCAACATCGTTCAATAACAAGAGAAACTGATGTATGTTACAGGAGCTAAAGCATAAAGCCAAATTCACGCTAGAGCATATATGATTCCAAGGTTTGAAGATATATATATATATATATATATATATATATATATATATATATATATATATATATATATATATATATACAAGTTTAGGATTGGTATATACGGAATGAAATCCAATAACCAACAATCAATATTCTTTAAAGAGTGCTCAATACAGAGTAGAGCAGATATAATTATTTATTTGAATATTACAACATAAATATGTTATAAAATCACGACAAAAGTAGCCATTTTGTTTCAACACTTCTTGTGTCTTGTCAAGTGATAATATAGAATATAGAATAAACGGTTTTAAAAGTTTCAAATTAATCAACGATCCTTAGCTAAGAGTAAACGCTGTTACGTAAGCCAGAGTGGCCAATCAAAAAACAAGTATAGGATGATTCGAAAAATTTGACAACTAAGCAAGGCTATCTAGATATTAAAAGATTTATAAAATTTGAAATTAAAATTAAAAGTAAAAAATTATTTTTATTTTTAGATTTATTTATTTATTTATTTTTTTTTTTTTTTTTTTCTCCTTAGTAATTCTACAATTTAAAACTTAATAGAGATCTGTTTTAGATTTCTAAATAGGTAATTTTAATTTTTTACTTTTAATTTTAATTTCAAATTTTATAAATCTTTTAATATCTAGATAGCCTTGCTTAGTATCAAATTTTTCGAATCATCCTATACTTGTTTTTTGATTGGCCACTCTGGCTTACGTAACAGCGTTTACTCTTAGCTAAGGATCGTTGATTAATTTGAAACTTTTAAAACCGTTTATTCTATATTCTATATTATCACTTGACAAGACACAAGAAGTGTTGAAACAAAATGGCTACTTTTGTCGTGATTTTATAACATATTTATGTTGTAATATTCAAATAAATAATTATATATATATATATATATATATATATATATATATATATATATATATATATTTGTAAACAAAGGGAATGCTTGCTAGGTCTGAGTGTTATTGGACTCTGGTTTTCTTGAAGTTCATATTTTTTCCCTTCCATACTTTATATTAATTTAATTTACACGCTTATATATGTTTTATATCCCAGAAAAATAAACCTTATAAGGCAGGGACGAAACCGGTTGTTCTTTTTCACGGTTTTTAAAAATCCCATATAAATTTTGCCTTTTCCTAGCTATCGTTAAATTTTGTACCATAAAAAACTTATATATATATATATATATATATATATATATATAGGTTTATATCATGTTGATTCAAGAAAATCTTAGGACTTCCACTGATGATTTTTGACAACTCGTATCTATGTTAAATCATTAATTTGATACCCTTTTTTCCATTCAGTGCTGAAGTGTTTATTCTTTATTTTCATTTATAAGATTTAAAAATTAATTTATTATTCATTATTTCAACGCTTTGATAATGAGTGTTGGAAAAATTGCAATGAGAGACATTTTACGCTACCTGTGGAAAAAGATGAAATAGTGAAACAGTAGCGACAAATGGAATAAATTATTTAGAAGCCTCAAGATCTGTGAACAAACGTGTTGCTAAAAATTGGTTCAGAAAAGCCTCGAAGACAAATCAAGATCAGGGAAACCTTATGCTGTGGAAGGTGAGGTCTTGTTTGAAATCCTTGAACAGTCACCAAACACAAAGACTCGTGCATTCTCACCTCCATAAGCTCGGCCTTACGAACAGAATATGTCAAGACGTTCCCGGTGAAATGTTCAATGATCAGTGTCAACGACATGTGAATATTTGCAAACAGCTGATGACAAATCTCTATCTATAAAAGGCAGGATGTGTGTGTGTGTGTATGTGTGTATGTGGGTGTGTGTGTGTGTGTGTGTGTGTGTGTGTAACAAATGCACATGCTCCAAGTTAGCGGGAAGGCCAAGACTGACTTTGCATTACCCAACTCTCATCGATAGTGGAAATAATCGATTTTTTCAGGCTTCTACGGCAGTTTTCATGTAGTTTGCGGCCATTTTCTACTGGCCAGAGTAAGCGCCTATAGCTGGCCGCCACGAATAGGCAGGAAGATTCTATTGGCCAGCGTGAGAGCCAGCAGCTGACTGACACGAACATTAACTAGCATGCTAGCATGCAAAAAAATCGATAGCTGCATTCGCCACAAGTGGGAAAATTTAAATCTGCATGGCACTTTGCTCCAATTGGCTCATTCGCTTGCTTAACCTCAACGTTGATTCTGATTCCGCAGAATTGGGTTGGGTGTGAAAAAGTATTTGTTGTTAACATTCTTTTTTCATCCGGTTTTTCCATTTACGGGTCCTTTTTTAAAAACTGATCGTTTTGTGTTCATTTTGTTTAGTTCTTTTTTCGTAACATATTTAATGTTTAGTATAGAGCTTAGAAAAAATTCGCAGTGTGAGATAGGCAAGGAGTAAGGCATGTAGCAACATCAGCACGGCAAAGAGCACTCATTTAAAGGCAAGGAAGGGCAAAATATTTAAGTCAAGTGATAGCGATTGCTGTATGAGTCGTACGATTTTTGAATCAAGCACGGGCGACGATGGGACATGCTGCTAGTTCTCAATATGGCCGAATTTGGCATGGAATTTTATCTGATAATGGAAAGTGCATCTATTTTCGTATCTTAATAAGAGGAATATGTGGTTTTGTTTCAGTCGGGCTTAAGAACATGTCAAACAAAGGCGGCTTGAATAGAAGGTCATGCTGTGTGTTTGGGGAAATTTCGAGGCGATATTGCACAATGAGCCAGACCGTCACGCCGTGAATGCTGACCTTTATGCACAACTACCGCGAGTATATGATGTTTTGAACGTCCGCTATCTGACATTGGTCAATCGAAGATGCGCGCTCCAAGAGCATGACAATACCCCAGCATATATTGCCAATCTGACCCTGCGTAAACTTGAGGAACACGATGTTGACTCAACCTACCTACTGTCCAAACTTTTCATCATTAGATTACCATCAATTCCGAGCCATGGCTCATTTCCTACGCGGAAGTAAGTTCAATGACTTGGATGAGGCTGAAAACGCGTACAGGGATTTTTCGTTCCTCTACACCAGCCAAATATTATAGGCGTGGAAGTGGACGTCTAGAACAATGATGGCAACATATAAATTATATTTTGACGAATAAACACTTTTGGTATCTAAATCGTTTAAATTATTAATTGAAGCTTAAAATACAAAAAAAAATAATTGATAAAAAAAACGGTGTCAACCAATATATATATATATATATATATATATATATATATATATATATATATATGTGTGTGTGTGTGTGTGTGTGTGTGTATGTGCAGTTAAAACACCGGTTAATGAAATTTGAGGGCAATAAAGACAACAAAATGATAACACTATTGCCAATGTCATTAGCAATAGGGAAATTGCTGTTGTTGTCTTTGATGTTTATTTATGGTTATTGAACCGAAGACGTAATTCCGTGTCTGTTTCTTTAACATAATTGCCTCTTTTGCCTTTGTGGCAGAAAATCAAATATATAAGATTTAAACTGCCACATGTCAGAGCCGGTGGTTTGATTATATGAATGATAAAATATAATGTAGTTTTATGGTACGCTATATGAATGGGTTAAAATTTCTCAATATCAGAGATAGAGCTTATGTAAAAATAAAAATCTGCTTTTTGCTTAAACTCAATTAGGCCTGAATATTGTGTTAAACATGAAATAGACTGTTGCCGCTTGGTGCTGACTTCAATGTACAATTATAAATATATATATTTGTGTAATTAGGCAGCAATCCTTCTTTCATGCAGATTTCATTAAAAACGACTGACAAGATGCTTTTATTTAATTTTTTTATACAATTTCTCATGCGATCTAATAATGTTTTTCTTTTCGGATGATAACTTATATAACAAACTGTCTGAAGAATCATCTACATGCAAAAAAGGCTAAAAATAATGGAATCATTATTAATAAAATCAAACAAACCAACACTTAATATTAACTTTGAACATGGACATAATATCTTGACCGTGTTTTGAAACAAAAAATGAAACATTTTATAAAACATACATATAACAAACTATTTCTAATTCTAACAGTTAAAATATTTAATCCTTGAAAATGGCTAAATGTATAGCCGATAGCGCTCGGATAAAAAGAACATTCGGACAGTTTTTATATAATTTATCATCCGAAAAGAAAATCATTATTAGATCGCATGAAAAATTGTATAAAAAAATAAATAAAAGCACCTTGTCAGTCGTATGTATGTATATATATATGTATGTATATATATATGTATGTATATATATATGTATGTATATATATATATGTATGTATATATATATATGTATGTATATATATATATGTATGTATATATATATATGTATATATATATATATATGTATATATATATATGTATGTATATATATATATGTATGTATATATATATATGTATGTATATATATATGTATGTATATATATATATATATATATATCTATATATATATATATATACATATATATATATATATATATATATATATATATATATATATATATATGTATATATATATATGTGTGTGTGTGTGTGTGAGCTTCCAACTAAAACCAAATCATTTTTTTGATATTTTGTTATTAAAATACTGATTTTGAGAATTTCATTGAACTGAAAAGTTTCAAGCCCGCTTCCTACATAAATAAAGTCCGTTTTTATGAAAGTCATTAAAGTGAAAGTTCGGTTAAAATATTTTTCCTCGTACATATAATAAAAAAATTAATTTCCTCCGCTTTTTTTCGTCACTGATTTCCCCGTTTCCTGTTTAATTACATTCTGCTTCCAACAATCTATAAACAAACCAATATGCAGACATATTTGTTGCCTGTGTGCAAATTGTATTCCTGACAATATCCGATAACATTACAGTCTTAACGCATATAAGAATTGAAAAAGACAATTTTTATGGTGGCTTGGCTTGGTTTCCCTCCTTCTTTGCTTATCAACCAACGTCAGTCATGAGGGCACCTGTCTAATGAAACTAAGAAAGTATATTTTATCGACGTCGTTGTCTTTGAAGGAGAAACACTTGCAAAAATCTAATAAAAAAACATAAAATGGTTTGATTTAAAAAGAGCTACTATATAGAAAATTGCACTGAAGAAATAATCTGATCTACTAAATACAAAGATGAAATGATGCGGGGAAGAGGAGGATGAAAAAGATGAAAAAGATAAAATAAGGTAGGCTGGCTGAAGATGAAGGACACAAAGTACGGAAGAGCTGAATTAGAGGTAAGGAGACGTAGAGAGAGAGAGAAGAAGATAAGAGCGCAATAAGAGCACGAGATAAAGAGGAATAGGTAGAGAAAAAGAGAAAGAAGGAAAAATAAGGAGGATAATGAGAGGAAGCTAAAAAGAAGAGTAGGCGATATTTAGAAAGAAAGAAAGAAAGAAAAGAAAGAGCTGGAGAGTGGGGAGAAAGAAAGAAAGAGCTGGAGAGTGGGGAGAAAGAGAGCGGGTGAAGAGAGAATGATAGGATGTGAGAAAGAGAAATACGCAATGAGAAGATAAAGGGGAGTGTTTAAGAGAGAAGTGAAAGAAAGAGGAATAATAATGATGACGAAAGTGCACGGGATATAGAGGAATAAAGAGAAAGTGAAGAGAGATAGAAGGAAAAGTAAGTAGCAATATGAGAAGGCAGGACAAAATAAAAGAGAGGAAACGGAAAATAAGAAAGTGTGGTGAGAGAGATTATGAACAAAAGACAGAAAGAAAGAAAGAAAGAAAGATGTAGTAAAATAAAAAGAATAGAAAATATGGAAAAATAAAACGTAAAATGAGCATGAATCAAAGTTCTTGGCTGTAAGCAAGACAAGGTTGAAACGAGAGGAGCAGCTCAAGTAACGCTGATATATTTCTGCAACGTTACATAGCATTACTCGCCACGTTACATTGTACTGATGTAAACATTTTGTCGTGTAACGTTACATAACAGAAAATGTATAATAATTTCCAGAAAGATAGAACGTGACTTCATCATCTAAATTAGTGATGCTCAGTTGTAAAAACACAAGCTGTGTTAATAGCAGACTTAGAAAGGAAACTACAAGAATTCTTAGTAAAGGTCGAAAAGAACACGAGAAATAAGAACTAAAGATCAATTGTAATAAGACAGAATATATACTTGTTATCGAACGGAACGGCACAAAATGGGAACAAGAAATTCTTCTTCTTTAATGTGCCGTGTCATTTTGGGACGTTAGCTCTCCACAATTTCATATCCTTCATAACTCTTAATAAATGTTGCCTTTTTGTTATCTATCCTAAACGTTGTTCCGCCATTAATTTGGAATTGCAGGGGATAAAGGGAGGAAATCAGGGGGAGATAGAAGTAAAAATAAAAAAGGAACATGAGAAGGTGGGACAAAATATGAATTATAAAGAGAGGAAACGGAAAAGAAGAAAGTTTGGGAGAGATTAAGAAAGAAAGAAAGAAAGAAAGAAAGAAAGAAAGAAAGAAAGAAAGAAAGAAAGAAAGATGTAGTAAAATGAAGGGATTAGAGAATATGGAGAAAGAAAAGTTAAAATGAGGATGAATCGAAGTTCATGGCTGGAAGGAAGAGTAGAAAAGGAGACAAGGTTGAAACGAGAGGAGCAACTCAACTAACGCTGATATATTTCTGCAACGTTACATCGCGTTATTCGCAACCTTACATTGTAATGTTGCAAAAAGTTTGACTTGTAACGTTACAGGTAAAACGTGTATTGATCATCTAAATTAGTGATTCTCAGTAAAAAGAAAAAAGGGTGTGTTAATAGCAGACTTAGAAAGGAAAATGAATAACTTTTAGTAGAGGTCGTAAAGAAAAGCAAGGAATAATAACTAAAAATCAATTGTAATAAGACAGAATATATACTTGTTATCGAACGGAACTGCACAAAATGTGAACAAGAAATTATTCTTCTTTAATGTGTCGTGTCATTTTGGGACGTTGGCACTCCACAATTTCATATCCTTCATAACTCTTAATAAATGTTGCCTTTTTGTTATCTATCCTAAACGTTGTCAATTAATTCATCAATTGACTTCATCAATTTGAAATTGCAGGCGATAAAGAGAGAAAATCAAGGAGAGATAGAAGGAAAAATAAGTAGGAATAGTAGAAGTTAGGAAAAACACACACATATATATATATATATATACACACACACACACACACACACACATATATATATATATATATATATATATTTGTGTATTTAGGCAGCAATCCTTCTTTCATGCACATTTCATTAAAAACGACTGACAAGGTGCTTTTATTTCGTTTTTTATACAATTTCTCATGCGATCTAATAATGTTTTTCTTTTCGGATGATAAATTATATAAAAACTGTCCGAATTTCTAATTCTAAGAGTTAAAATATAATCCTTGAAAATGGCTAAATGTATAGCCGAAAGCGTTCGGATAAAAAGAACATTCGGACAGTTTTTATATAATTTATCATCCGAAAAGAAAATCATCATTAGATCTCATAAGAAATTGTATAAAAAACTAAATAAAAGAACCTTGACAGTCGTTTTTAATGAAATGTGCATATATATATATATATATATATATATATATATATATATATATATATATATATATATATATATATATATATATATATATATATATATATATATTATTATTATTATTATTATATTATAGTCTCTCTTAAACCTTGTTCTTCTATTTACCCAATGTCGCTATTTAGGCTATTCATTGTTTTCCACTGTCCTTCTTGCCTTCAATTTGTCCTGTGCGTATTAAATTTTCCAAGCTTTCTTTCCACATTATGTGTCCTAGAAATGTCAACTGTCTTTCCCTGATGTTCATAAGGCCCCTTTTGTTTCCATTTTATCTAAAACGTCGTCCTTGCTCACGTGTTTAGGCCATGGTATTCTCAGCATTCTTTTCTAGAAGCGCATTTTTGTTGCTTCAAATGTCTTCTTCATCTGTGAAAAGATTATTCAATTGGGGATACAAAAATCAACAATTTAAAATCAATAATATAAATAAGCCTGAAGTGTTTTGACAGAGATCGGAAAATGCGACTCCGAAATTGAAGAGGCACTGCGATTCGAACGATGGTTTCCAAAAGCTAAGCAAAATATTAAGGAACAGGAAACCCTCGTTAGAAACAAAGAAAGAATAATGAAATGTTTTGTAATATCGCTCCTCCTATATCAGCGGAGCGGGACAATCTCCTTTCAGATGAAGAAGTGACTTTTGGAAACAGAAATCTAGTTCTACAGAAGGATGTTGAGATTACCATGGACTGAACATGTGAGTAACGTCGAAATTTTAAGGGAAATTAAAACCAAAGGATAATTAATTTTAGAATCAGAAAAGAACACTGAAATTTCTCGGGCACATTATGAAAGATAATGTCTTAGAGAATTTGACATTCACAGGGCTTATTGATAAACATATAAGCGGCGGATAATCTACCTAACGAGCTTTTGGTTGACGGAATAGGGATTATCAGAGATGCAAAAAGACAAATCTTACACAATAACAGGAAGTAGTGGAGAGTAATGATCACCCACTTTCTGAAGAGACACAGCACATAGAAGAAAATCTATACTGTTGTGAAGAATATGTATTCTGATGCTATTTTGAATCGTGTGGGTCTTTTAGGCTATAGCACTTTGCGATTTTAGGATCAGTAAAATATCTGGGAAGCGTTCTGACAGAGGACGGTAAATACGACACGGAGATCTGTAGACGCATTGGAATGGCCAAAGACATATTCCAAAATCTGTGCAGAGTATTGCGAGACAGGGATTTCTTTGGTAACGAAGAAAAGAATATTGAGCTGTTAGGTGACATTTGTTTTTCTTTACGGCAGCGAATGTTGGACGATTTCCTCAAAGATGAAGAGTTTCGAGGCGACAGAGATGTGGTTCTACAGAACGATGCTAAGGATATCATGGCCCGAGCGTGTGAGCAATCACGAGTTCTTAGAAAGCTTGCAAGCAAGGAGAAGGCTTATACTTAACATCAGAAAGAGGCAGCTGAAGTTTCTGGGACACATGATGAGGAAGGATGGCCTGGAAAATCTGATACTCACGGGTCGAATAGAGGGAAAGAGAGCAAGGGAAAATAACGCGTGACATACCTGGCGGACTTAAGCAAGTGGATGACAGAACGTGGTCTGGGGGAGGAAGCAGAGGGAAGGAACTTGATGAGAGCTGCAAGGGATAGAGGGAGATGGAGAATCATGATCGCTTACGTCCTGAAAGACACGGTACATTGGACGAAAACCAAATAGTTGAAGTCAACATAACAGTCGGCACAGCATTCCATACCCACCAACCCAAATAAAACATGTCTGCAAAGTTTCAAGAATATTCCGTGTTAGTGGGGAGGGGAGAGGAGACAGGACATCCGAATGATTGACTGAGTGAGAAGAGTGCACCCCCCAAAAAAAACAGAGAAAATGTTTAATAAATAAAGGTATTACGCATGAAAGGGAGAGAGGTAATGAGAAAGAGTGTATGTATGTGAATAAAAGTGAAACGCAAAGGCTTAACGAAACATTCATGGGTATGACGATAAACTACATCCGGCAGCAAGGTTTTGATGAGTGTGGAACCATCTCTTGCTGTTTTTTCCCCAGATCCACCCCGAACCGGAGTGGTAGCACTTGTTATGATCCCAAATAAGGGAATATAGTGACCACACCAACCAAAAAAAAAAAAGTCAACATTACATTTATTATAATAAAATGAGCAAAAATAGATTTTTTATAACAAAATGACTATCAATGCAATAATAAAAAATTATAAAAATACATTTTTAGTTAACATTACCAGCAACACATTTTATGATCTACAAACTGTATATGTATAAAAAAATACTTTTATCCTGACCGTATAAAATTATGTATAAACTATCTATATATTTATCATTCAGCATGAATAACCCGTAGATGTTGATATGCTGCTAAACAAAATTAACCAAACGCCCAATCAACAAACCAAAAATTGGTTTGGTTTGGTTTAGTTCGGTTCGGTTTGATTTGTTCTACGGCATATCAACGTCAAAGGGTTGTTTAATGTCGACAAAGAGGCACGGTGGAATAACGGATTAAGGAATCGGAGAGACGAGTTCGAATTCCACTCGAATCGATTACATTCATTTCCGTGCTAATACCCTTGGGAAAGGTATGAATCCTATTCTCCCCCCTAGCTATGGGTAAATAGCAGGACAGACTGGGTTCTATAGCCTTGGATTTCAACTGGTCTACCGCAGAAAGAAATGGCAACCTATTGCGGGAAAAAAAACTCCTTCGTCAGTCATGTATTGAAAGATAAAAAAATTTATTGCTGGTAATATTTCTTTCCAAAAATCTGTTGATGGTAATATTTTTTCCTTCAAGAATCTATTGCTGGTAATGTTTTTTCCTTCAAGAATCTATTGCTGGTAATGTTTTTCCTTCAAGAATCTATTGCTGGTAATGTTTTTTCCTTCAAGAATCTATTGCTGGTAATGTTTTTTTCCTTCAAGAATCTATTGCTGGTAATGTTTTTTCTTTCAAAAATCTATTGCTGGTAATATTTCTGTTCAAAAAATTTATAGCTGGTAATTTTCTTTTCAAAAATGTATTACTGGTAATAATTTTTTATAAAAAATATTTCTGGTATTAAAACCTATTTTTAATCTCTCATAGTGTTATGACCCCAATTTAGGGGTTAACAGTTAACCTTGGTTCACAGTGAACCTTGGAACACCAGCAATGTAAAGGCGGTTCCACGCTCCTCAAAACCTCCCGTTCAGAGGCCCTGCTGTCGGACGCAGTTCATGGGCCCACCCAGGATGAGGATGTAGTTTATCGTCATACTCAGGCCGACCAAAAATTGATTATTGAAATTCAGAGGTAAATGCTAGAAACTAGATCCAAGTAGTCGGTATATGGATAAACAGAAGTTGATTATTACAGTTTCTTGGAGATACTGCGTTGAAAAAAATGCGGAATCTCGACTGATGGAAATATTTTCTAGTTCGGCTCAGGAAGACAAAAGGAAAAGGAAAAGGAAAAAAGATAACAACGTTGAATAAAAAAGAAAAATATATTCTGTAATTGAAAGAGCAAAAAATAATGAGAAAAATAGGAACTATGATGAATAAAGTCGTCAGGAAGAAATAAAAAAAGTAATTAAAGAAAAAGAAAAGAAAAAAAATCAAGGAAATCAATGAAAAACTAAATGATGAATAAAAGAATGAAATGAAATCAGGAAGGAAGAGGTGGAAAGAAATGACGAAGAGAATGAAACAATAAAACAAAAAAATCAAGTAAAGAGAAAAAACTGGAGAATAAAGTTACAAAATAAAGAACAAGTATTCGGTCGGTGCATAATTATGAAGCGTTTTTAACAATATTTATTATGAAAAAAGAAACATGAAAAATAACATTCTTAAACGATTATTCTGGGGCATATCGACACGAATTTCTATAACCTGAAAATAAAGTAATATCTTTATAAAAACAAGTAAACAAAACAGCAATTTTTATTAACAAATAACTCGGCTATAAAAACGCCTGATA
>OZ038493.1:45847751-45890251 GCA_964036315.1 Acanthosepion esculentum | reverse complement strand
GAGTTACTCAAGTTAGAGAGTTATAGAAGAGAATGTGGTACAAAGTGATAATCATGAGGATAACGATTTAATTTTGACATGAAGAGATCAAGACTGAAGTGTTCCGTGAAGCACTCAGTCATGGTTTGGTTCGAAAAAGCGCCAGTTATAAACGCACTATCCTGACGGGCTTAATCACAAATTTAACAATATAGAAAGTATTAATATATAACCCCGCAAATCAGGACCTACCGACATTTTTCACCCACACAAGACAGACATGCTTACGGACATGCTGAGGGCTCACACTTATACACACACCAACACGAATATACACACTTACACACATCATACTCACTCACTCCCTAATGAGCCAAATGATAACACACACCCATAGTAATATACACGCTTACACATATCATACTCCCTAAGAACCAAACACTTAACAAAGACACACACACTTAACAAAGACACACCCCATTTCCAGGAACCATTCAAAATGTCAAAATGACCAAGGGAATTCAGAGAAGCATGGATACATCCAGCTCTTATCACAAATAACAACTTTAAAGAAACTGTTTGACCAACACAAGGCCTGACCAAAATTCATGTTAAAAAATTAAAAATCAAATGAAAACTACAGACAAAAGTTGATTTTCTCCATCAAGACATTCATTTCTGTAGTCCACTGCTACCAGCAAGCAAAACTGTTTTTTTCTCCTGATGATGGCCATGTTGACCAAAACTAGTCGAGGAATCTAACGGAAATAATAATAAAAACGAAAGAATATTAATATACAACCCAGGGTTCCTGCAGATTATAATTTTTTAATATTTTTTATTGTTCAGTATATATATATATATATATATATATATATATATATATATATATATATATATATATATATATATATATATATATATAGGCCCATTTTATTGAATCTCAACATAGGTTCATTGCTTAAGATGTAGTTGTTTTTATTTTTGGAAAGGACAATTTTTCTTGTTTCCGCGGACATTTCAAATATACATTTTCTAATGTCTTCCTTCCGCTTCTGGCTTTCAGAAGCCATTATCAATGAAATTTTTGCTGCATCCATAAAAATGCATTCAATATGGAAACGTATATAATAAATATATTTCCCAACAAGAAAAAGTACAGGAACGCATCACAAACGAACACAGTAAAACGCGATACGTGACTAGACAAAAAACGAATAAGCCTGTTGATGTTTAAAAGACGAGATACTCAAGAACCACCAAAGAAAACATTGCGTACCTTTAGAATTACACCCGTTAAGCCATGAAATATCTGATAATGTCTTATAAAAGCCGAAAACGCTCAAACGTAAACAGATAATTTATATTTGAACTATGCCTGGAAAACAGAAGAATGATCTGAACCGATGAAACAATAAATAGAAAATCAGAAACAAAGAATTTCCTTTGGTTTTTAACCAAATCAGCATGAATAATTGATTGTTGCCCATATACATCCTACTTTTTCTTTTATGCGCCATGTCCTTTCAGGACGTACGCGATCTCCACCTCCCTCTATGCCTTACAGCTCTCATCAAGTTCCTTCCCACTGCTTCCTACACCAGACCACGCTCTGTCATCCACCTGCTCAAGCTCGCAAGGTATGTCACGCACTGCTTTCTCTTGTCTCACTTTCCCTCTATTAGACTTGTGAGTATCATATTCTCTAGATACTCCTTCCTTTTTATGTGTTCCAGGAACTTCAGCTGCCTCTTCCTGGTGTTCAGTAAAAGCCTTCTCCTTGTTTTCAACCTCTCTAAGATCTCATCGTTGCTCACACACTCGGGCCATGATATCCTTAGCATCCTTCTGTATAAACACATCTCCGTCGCCTCGAGTCCTTTCTTCATCTTTGAGGAAATCGTTCAACATTCGCTGCCGTAAAGAACGACAGATACCACGTAGTGATTTTTCAAGCGTAGCTTAGATGTGGCACAAGGTCGAAAGAAGGAAGGAGCCAGTGAGGATAGCACTCACTACTCAGTCGTAATTTTTCTAGCGTGATAATCTTGCTAACCATTACACCGCCTCGAGGTGCCCACGACAGATGTCACATAACAGCTTAGTATTTATTTTCTTTGCACCAAGATTAACGATGAACGATTGGTTCGCAATTATTTGACAGTTTAAAAACGGAATTGCAGGAGGGAGTATTTATACTTTTCTAGTCTACTGTGAAAGTATTTTCTGCTTTGAAGATTTCAGTGATGTAATGGACAATGAACCTTTTACAAGAACATAAAGGGGCTGTCAATGGCGTAGTTGAAGCGAATGACCTAAAGCGCAAACAAAAATGTATCTTCATCAAAGCAAGCAAAGTTATGGTAAATGTTTGCTATGTTTGCGTTAATTTAGTCCATTTTTTTGTTGCTATCAGTTACTCTTCCATTTGTAGTCGACATCAATTGTCAATCATTATGGAGTTTAAACACAGCTTTGAAGTAAAAAAAAAAAGAAGTCAGATTTGATCAATCGCAAATGTGAGCTGTTCCATCCTGGTAATATATAACCCCATACTTCAAAGATCACATCTGAAATGATTGAAGACCTCGTTTAGCAAAAAGACAATTCAATACCCTATTTATTCTTCAGATCTTGTTCCATTTGATTACTACCCACTCCAGTGTTTATAGAATCACTTTGAAGTACGAGTTCGTAAAATACAGGAACAGGTGGAAACTACTCCGTCTAAAGTATTTTCTATAAAAAAACAAAACAAAAGAAACCCCCCAAAGAACAAATAATATATTTAAACTTTGTGAAATCAATGGAAGAAGGCAACTGATAATGGCCGAAACTATGTTGATGAATACATTTTCAGTAAAGATGAAATTCTGAAAATGTTCTCATCCTAAATTCACATATTACTTATGGGATCACACACACACACACACACACACACACACACACACACACACACACACACACACACACACACACATATATATATATATATATATATATGTATTTATATATAAAGAAATATAGTTTAAGGTGTGCTATATTTATGGGATAAAGTGATCAATATCAGAGACAGAGCGTGTGTAAATATAAAAGTGAACATTGAAGTCAACACTATATATATATATATATATATATATATATATATATATATATATATATATATATATATATATACAGGTGTAAGAGCAAAATTGTCCAAATCGAGTAACTGTATAATTATCCATCCCATGAAATGGTTAATATAAATAAGGTCGCTTAAAATGTAGAATAAAAATTCCTAACAAAAAAGAAAATAATTAAAAATAACTTAAAAACATTTTATAAAAATCTAAACTCAGGTCTAGACAACAAATACAAAAATAAATTGAGGAATTCTAAAAATTTGCAATGTTTTAATTAATTTTGGATGGCATGCACAACAAGGTGGCTACTGAGACAGAATGTTTTTATTTAAAAAGTAAGCTGACTTGATAAATATTTATAAATGCATTGTTATACTAAAAATAAAGTCTAATTTTCATATATACATATACATATCTATGAATGAATGTATGCTTAGTCAGTCAGTTATCTGCCATGTGTGATACACGATTGCCTAAGCGTGCATCTTTCGATACATGACTGACGAAGCAGAATTTTTTCCTGCAGTAGGTTGCCATTACTTTCTATGGTAGACTAGTTGCCATCCAAGGGTATAGAACCCAGTCTGTCCTGCTATATACCCATAGCTGAGGGGGGGAGAAGAGGATTCATACTACAACTATTTGTTTTTTTTTTCGAATTTTCAGATATTCCGCCATCTTGACACCATTTGTCGTAAGAATCACTGAAAAACACTTTGAGTTATTTAACTAAAAAAGAGAGCAGTTTAAAATTGTTTTGTGTTAGACACACTGTCTTCCCAACTGAGCAATGGTGAGAGGAAGAAGTTTATCCAGGCTTTATCTAATAGTACCAGTATTCATAGTCAGGCTTCCATCCTCAAGTTTCATTTAAGAACCACCAAGAGAACGGGGAATAAGGTTTTAAAAATAGGGAACACTAGAGAGGAAAACTGGATCAGAAGTTCACAGCAGAAAGTGGAATCATCATTTCAACTTTGCGCTAAAGAGATCAGTTAGAAAGGCCCATCTCACTTCATAAGACGTTTGATATGTGAGAGAGGTGGTTCAACTATAACAGTTCAAAGAGCAGTGAAAAAAAGACATGAAAAGGAAATCGTACGTGAAACCTGTGAATCAACTTGTTACTCCGGGACAGAAAATTAGAAGGTTAGAGTGGGCGAACATCATCTTGAATAAGTTGAGAAATGAACCTAGAATAATTCCGGGTATAAGAAACAAGATTTTAGTCTAAAAGTTCAATTTTTTTCCACATTAATTGTACCTTCACAGCAACAAAAACAAAACAAAACAAAAAAAGACAAAAAACGAAAGATTAAATTAACGACACGGTGAGAAATGAAAAATCGATTTAATTTTCCAATATACTTCCGTATCTATTCAGAATTCAATTGGCACAGTCAGGTGGAGGTGGGCAATTGACACTTGGGGCAATTTCTGCGACGACAACCAGATCAGTTTTGGCCAACAAAAACTTATTCTCCTACCACTCTTCTGTATATATCGATAACTAGCAGCATGGCCCGGCGTTGTCCGGGCTTGATTCAAAAATCGTACGACTCATACAGCAATCGCTATCACTTGACTTAAAATATTTTTGCCCTTCCTTGCCTTTAAAGAAGTGCCCTTTGCCGTGCTGATTTTGCTACATTCTTTATTCTTGCCTATCTCACACTGCGAATTTTCTAAGCTCTATACTAAACATTAAATCTGTTACGAAAAAAGAAACTAAACAAAATGAACACAAAACGATCAGCTTTAAAAAAGGACCCGTAACTGGAAAAACCCAATGAAAAAAGAATGTTAACAACAAATACCTTTTCACACCCAACTCAGTTCTGCGGAATCAGAATCAACGTTGAGTTTAAGCAAGCGAATGAGCCAACTGGAGCAAAGTGCCATGCAGATTTAAATTTTTCCCACTTGTGACGAATGCAGCTATCGATTTTTTTGCATGCTAGCATGCTAGTTAACATTCGTGTCAGTCAGTTGTTGGCTCTCACGCTGGCCAATAGAATCTTCCTGCCTATTCGTGGCAGCCAGCTATAGGCTCTCCCTCTGGCCAGTATAAAATGGCCGCAAACTACATGAAAACTGCCGTAGAAGCATGAAAAAATCAATTATTTACACTAGGAGATGGGAAATGCAAAGTCGGTCTTGGCCTAGTTACCAAATTGGAGCATGTGCATGTGCATTTTGGTGCAAATCCGTCGAAAATTGCGGCCGTGCATTCGTTACACACACACACACACACACACACACACACACACACACACACACACACACACACACACACACACACACACACACATCCTTCCTTTTATAGATAGAGATACGACGCACGGCTTGCAACTCCGAAACGACCGATCTAGAACATCTTTCCTTTTTTCTTACTTTGACTCTACTAATATCAGTGTGCAACTGGAACTTGTTAACATCCAGCCAAGGGACACCTGTTCGCGAAAGTTTTCATTTATTCATTTTATTCGCTTTTGGTTACATTGTTTCGTAGATTTTACTACTAGTCATAAGCACACCATACACTTTTGACTCAAATAAACTGGTTTACCGTCAACTTTTTAAATGGATGCCGTAATCCAATCGTGTATGGGACACAGTGTTTTCTAGGGCCTAAACGTGTAGATCTACTTCAGTTATATCTATATAGGTTATGTGTGTGTGGTGCTAGGTTTTGAAAAGTGATTTGCAAATGTACAAACCTTATATTAACTTGTCAACAAGCGGTGATTTAATAACAAGCAAAACTTTCCTTTCCTTTCTATAATTTGAACGAGGAAACTGTAAAGAAAAGGAAAGTGTGATTACATTTCTGGTGTTCCGTATTGGATGTCTAACACCAATGCAAATATTGTATGCAACCAAAATTATTGTAATCAAGTACCCGGCTACCTCGTTTGTTATCTAGCATTCTCTGAGCGACGGAGAATATTAGAGTTTCTCAGAAGAAGCTCAATCCGTAAATGAGGTTACACGCAAAGGCAAAGACAATGAAAGCAAATAAGAAACATATTTTGTAGACTAATTGTACATTTATTGCAGGAAAGAAGAGCATGACGCATGAATACAAGGACAGAGTTTCGCCAAAATTCATTACAGAAGTGTTAAATTGCAATTCTAGCAAAGACAGACAGAACTTCCCCAAAGAGGACAAAAGCTACCTCCTATGCCCATGGCAAAAATAGAAACCTGGCAAAATTAGCGACGTATTTTTTTATGTGAATTGTCGCTTCAAGACGATCATGCCACTTCCCAGCTTCCTTTCCTTTATAGCTCATTGTAAATAACATCTTTTTAATATCTCTCCTAGTTCTTGTTCTACTAAACTTTTACCCTATCGTTAGATAGATAATACTTTCCTCTACCCCTTTTGCCTTCAGTATGTTCTGTGAGTGTCAAATCCTCAAATCCCTATTTCCTCATTAGGGATACTAGAAATAACAGTTGTCTCTTTATGATTTGAAGTAAGTCAATTTTTGTTTCAATTTTCCGTCAAGATTTGTCAATGTTCAGTTTTCAGTCGGGGGTCTTTTCAGCATCCTTCTGTAGAGCAACATTTTGTTTGCCTTGAGACCTACATTCATTTTTCGAGGTGATTATCCAACATTCACTGCTATATAGGCGGGCCGTTACCGGCACCTCCAGGTGGTGTAATGGTTAGCAAGCTTGTCTTGTTAGAATAATTACGACTGAGTAGTGAGTTCGATTCCTGAATGAGTAGCACGTAATTTTCATCCTTGTGCTTGGAAAATCGCTGAGAGGGCCAATATTACATGAGATCTACACCCTTCTCTTTGTTTTCCTGTTACTTAATACTTTTCTCGGGTTGTGGAAGGCATCTTTTGCTAATCCAATACACCTTTGAATTTCGGCGTCACATATTCAAATTTTATTATTTTTCTCACCAGTGCTGTCTGATGAATAAGCGAAAGCAAATCACCCCCAGCTTTTCTCTGTATTCTTAAGAATTTAAACAATGATCTCTCGTTTTCTGATTATGCGAATCTTTTTGTAAACTTGCCGTTCATAGCTCCTACATGATTTTGCATACATCATCATCAGTTGGAGAATTCTTCTCGGATTCTCTTGACTCGTTCCTTCCAACTCTCCCTGTCAGACATCGCCTTCGGAAGGTCCACCAGGTTGCATCCCGGGTCATCTACAAGTTGGTCAATGTAGGTGTGATGAGGTCTTCCAATCGAACTTTTGCCGCGCGATTTATTCTGACTTCTCCAGGAGTGACCAGGTGACCGAAGCCTTCTCTCTCTTAGCGAAACTGGGATATGATGACGATGTCCATACAGGCATTTCTTTGCATATAAGGATTACCAGAAGTTTACCATAATTTTCTTAATTTTCTTAATAACTGATATTAATTTTTCTAGTTCCAATCTTTTCAATGTGCAAAAATGGTAAGATAATCATTTGGAAATATTTCCTTGTTTTTTTGTTTTTTTTTAGATTTCTTTACAAGATTCTAACTTGTCTCCGAGCTTGAATTAGGAGACAGTTTCTTGCAGGAATTTCTCTGTTGTCGGAGAGGTCTTTAATCTTTCGGAGGCGTGGGCATGAATCAGCGATTGGTCGAATCAAACTATTACAATATTTATATTTCTACAAATTACAATACTGTACAAAACGGAGGTCATCCAACTTGAATAATAACATGTGATCCCCTTTAGAAATTATAGTTTAAACAAGTAGAAGGCTTGAATGTCATTCAAAAATACAGGGTAAATTAGCAGGCTTCTCCCACTCGCTATCGCATCGCGAAGTAAGATATATTTATTACATGAAATATTTGAAACAAATATTTTAAATGAACATTTTATTCATAAATTGGTTTGTTATAGTTAAGGAAAGTTCTACAAATAGATAGTAACTAGTTGAAGGCCAAGTAAAATGCAAATTTCAAACACTTTTCTGCACTATATAAGACGATATTCCTAAACAGAACAATTTTGATGTGAATATCAAAACAATCCTCGAATAAATTACAGTAATGAAGAACAACTAATTAATGAAATAAACATTTTTTTAAATCAATATAAAAATTAATTAAACCTAAATAGTGATATTGCCTGGAAGTAATAGTATATAATATAGATATTAAGCTTTATTTGTATAAATTACTATAATGTAATTTGTACTTATTATTTATCATCTCTCAGTTGCCTCTCTGTCCTTGGACAGAGTGCGCCCAGTGTGGAAGAGCAGAGGGGCAACTGAGAAAAAAATACTGAGAGGTGCCCAACCCTGGGGAACAGCTGCCAGAGGCCGCGCTCTCCCATTGCACAAGAGGGAGGGATCGGTGCTCGCACCGAGGCCAGCGCAACCGACGATTGCGGGGGCTGTGGGCAATTTTTGTCCCCACCCGGGTGCACGCGCTCGGGGCCCCTATTTAAAAAGAGCTTGTGTCACATCTCATTATCGTGGGGGAATGAGTAAACACCGTCTAAATTACTCTAAAGAAGAGGTGGGGATTTTTAATCTCTGTATTCGTGGGAGAATTGAGCTCCAATTTCGCATTTAATTCACATAGATTCCATAATATAGGCGTTTTTCTTAATTAGCAATTATGTTTCTCTAACTCTTCAAATCTTGAATGTATAACTAATTCTAATTTCTTATAAATTGTCCACTGTTCTGTTTCCCATGAAATAAAAAATAATTGTTGATTCGGAAAATTAGGATCTACGTACATCAAATCGTCTTTAAATTAAGTGGCAGCAGAAGAATTATCGTTGAACTTTTAAAAGGTAAGCGTAAACATTAATTCAATACTTAAATACAGCGATCAATTTTAAGTTCTTCTGTAGTGCATTGATGCCTACTCATCTATTTCTCCCTAATTATTGTGATGATGGCCAAACCAAAAGTCCTCGACAGGAGCTAAATTTTAGCCAGCTTAAAATTTTAAGCTAGCTGCAATAGTTACAAAAGGAAAATAAGAGTAATTCCCCTTGAATCACGAAAGCAACGATAACGGATAGTATAATATATTAATATATATTTTTAACCCCACATAATCTGGCAACCCTGAGATTGAAATCGCTCTCTGCGTCTAACCTTTCTAGGGCTTTTAAAATGAGCTGTGAGTCATCGAAATCGGACCAGTGTTAACGTAAAAGTTGCTTGGACACACATGCACAAACACACGCACACTGTACTTTATATATAAGATAATTGGTTGATCTCCTTCTATATGACCTTAAGGACGTAAGCAACATAGCTCCCCACCATTTTCCTGTTCTTTGTAGACATTAGCAAATATTGTCTTTTTGCTATATCGCTAATCTTTATTCTGCTAACCGTTTACGCAAGCTTGTTATGCAGTTCTTTCCTCTGTCTTATTTGACTTCAATATGTCTTGCAGAATGGAACTAATTATTTGGTAGGCATTGATGTATTTGGTGGCTGTTGTTGAGGATCAAGTGCCAATAAATTTCCATATACATTCAGATGATTTTAGTAAAGTTGGCTGTTTCGATTTCTGGTTTGGATGTCTGTCGCTTTAAAAGAGTACCTTCAGAAGATTTACACAAATAGCAAAAATATTGACGAATATCGTAATCTCCGCAGTTTTGCTCTTCCTCTGCAAAGCCCTGATATTTTACAGTACCCCCACTGTTTAATATCACTACACGTAAAGAGGGAAGATGGCCCGCAGAATTTCACATACACAGGACATATCAAAGGCAAGAAGGACAGAAGAAATATGGAATTTTTGAAGTGCGTATTGCCAGATATGAGCAAGTGGCAACACTGCGAGACAATGACCTTGAGCAAGTAAACATTTCGCCATTTTAGTAACGAGAATGAAATTCATAGTATCCCAGCTGAGATGTTGTGGCAGTCAATGAGGAATCTCAACAGCAGATTTCAAGAATGCATTCGTACAGGAGGACGCCATCTACAGTACGTAATTTTAAAAAAATGAAAATTCCATCATTGTTTCTTAAATGGCATGTTTTAAGGTTTCAGTTACTATGAATTAAATATTTTTCTTAATTCTTATTTTTCTCACTCTTGTTTTTACTGGATTGTTAAAAAGTTCCCGTTTTTTGGGGCCACCCTATATATATATATATATATATATATATATATATATATATAGGCCAGGTAATATATATCCAAGTGAATCCTAATACAATATTAAGACTGATCCACAAAAAGAGCTCCATGTATTTATTATAACAGAGCATATAAATTACATAATAGAGAAATCCCAAATTAACGAATGAGAATAGATTATTTCAACGAACGTATGTGCGTTAGTATTTTACGAAAAATTCTAACGCATAGACGTTAGTCTATTTTCATGAGGTAATTTTGGATTGCTCTATTATGTAATATATATATACATTTATATATATATATATATATATATATATATATATATATATATATATATATATATATATATATATATATATATATATATTCTATAAATACAGTGATGAAGAAAAATAATGATTTTGCCCCAGAAGCGGCATATAACCATTTCGTAATGTATACTTACTGGGACAGTTTGGTTTGTTAATAGATTTTCAATTAATCTAAAATCACACATATATTATTGGGTTATATATATATATATATATATATATATATATATATATATATATATATATATATATATATATATATATAATATATGATATATATCAATTGATATTAATCAAGCAAGACAAACTTTCTAACCATTACACCACGTCGAGGTGCTATATATATATATATATATATATATATATATATATATAAATTATTGATCAATTACGACTGAGTAGTGAGTTCAATTACGATCAATTACGACTGAGTAGTGAGTTCGATCCTCACTGGGTGCCCCATACTTTAGGCCTTGTGCCACATCTAAGCACTTTTCTATAGAAAATCACTATATATATATATATATATATATATATATATATATATATATATATATATATATATTCCCCTTACACACTCTCGTTTTTAATCTCTCTTGCGCTACTCTGCAAGGAAAAAGTTTTAAATTTGCAGATCGTTTTCGTGGCAATAAGGTAGAATGTATTGGCCAATACCTATTTCCTCCCGCTTTCATGAAAACACCGTTCAAAGAACTTCGTTTAACACATTTGAACCTCTATGAAAAGCCATTCTATCCAAAGACTTAACAGCACATCGAAGTCGACAGTTTGTTTCCTCTGCCAAGAACTTATCGATTTCTTCCCCCTTGTTTCTCTTTCCACCCCCACTTTAATTCTCTTGGACTCAAGTCGTTTTAAGAATCGACATAAAGAACCAGAATTACGGTAAACGTTTCCGTATTTCACACTCGCCAAAACTCGGCCAATATTATCGTCCACATCGTGATATATTAAGAGATTTCTTAATTGATAACACACTGCATAACAGACCCGGTCAAGTGGATTTGGTGTGAATGGTTGGTGTTTGATCTTGTGGACTCATCTTCTAATTTGAATCGGTAGCCTATCATTTCATACGAGAATCTGATCCTTTGCAGCTGCTCGTCTCCGCCCACATAAACGGTGGCAAATGACAGTTTCAAACATTACTACCAATGAAGTTCCTTGCCGTTCGTCTCATCGTCTCGTTCTGTATAGTTTTATATTGCACACGTCCGCTAATATCTGAAATGCACCTGTTGTCTTTTTCTCTGTTTCAGATAACTGCAAAAAAGGAATATATATATATATATATATATATGTGCGTGCACGTGTGTGTCTCAAATTATTACTACTGCTACAGGTACTATTACTACTACTATGAATATTATGTTTATTGGATACACATAATTGCGTAGATGTGCCAGTTTGCTTTAACAGTGAAATACATGTATACTGGCGACCGTATCGAAAGAATTAATATCGAAAAAGCGATTTATCAGATCAGAGAGGGATTACATATTCGAATCCTGTCGCGAGAGACACGCCCACAGAAACACATAGAGATATTATCAACAGAGATTGATTATCAGTTTTATACCGTAACGAGGCTGACCACAAGTTTTACATAAAAGCTGCTAGTCTGATCAAAGGAGAAAATAATTCACTATTTTACCTTTTAATATTATCAAACATCATAATCGATAACTGATAGTCGTCAGCATCTGGTCTTATAGAGGAAACGAAATGCAGACGGAGCAGGCAACCGTTACTAATAATCAAAGAGACGACATTTCGTGTGCTGTCTCTGCAGAAAGACGGCACGTGTCTGCCTCCCCAGAACAGAGGTGGTGCGAACCCCTGAACGTCTGGTTATGAAGAAAGAACGTATCTACCATGAGATAATCAGGAAGATGAGCTGAGCGGTGTTATCTATACAAAGGAATCCGAACCGATCGCTAAAGTTATAGGTATCCATAAAATCATGTATATTTTCTGAAGAAGCGGCAGGGATGACCGTATAACGGGATCAAATTTTTAAATGGCGGGATGCGTTTTTTTTTTTAGGTCCCCTGAGAGTATGAGGTATTATGGTGTATGGAGGATTGATTGGAGACGGACGAGTTTTTGTGTAGAATGCGCAAATTGTAACGAATGATTTGGGTCGTCAATCGGATTAGCTAGGTATAAGATAGTTAGTGAAGACCAGCCTCCACTCCGTCTCCATTTTCGGCCTATTGTCATAATTGTATTTTTAATACAATAAATATCGACTGTATAACGGGATCGCCGAGTGTTACCAAGGATTTAAAAATTCATTGATAATTGTTTGTGTTTCCGGTTGAGTTCATCAATACTTGTGGAAGTCTTGTTCATACTCTTCTCGTCCCGGTCCACTATTCGGCTCCTTTAGTGCTTGATTCCGGTGCTAGTGATTTTTCCGTCCCTCTTCGTCGACAGATACCCAATCAATGAAAAGAACATCTTACAAGTCTTCCTTATTATCACAAGTTACCACAATTAAACTTGTACTGAGCTCTATTTACATTATTCGGACTATTGTCATCGTCTTTGTCGCCATGTTTATCACAACGTTTTGACCGTTGCATGCTCCGGCCTTCTTCAGGTGGTTGGATTGTCGAACTGAACCCTTTATTTCGCTCACTGGGGTAGACTGATCTAGTTCCACTTGCCGTTCTAATTATCCCCTGTTAATTCCCCTCTCAAAGTTCTCCACCGCCTTAACCACAGTCTTTGGCTCCTGTCACTGCATCTAACTAACGCCATTATCCACTGACATCCAACCTTTTTACACTTGCGTAGCCCTTACAATAAATTAAATGACCCAAGGAACCCCTGCGCAAAAACAAATTTATATACCATATCTTTCGCATTTTATTTTCATCGTGGTTCATGTCGTAAATATCATAGTATAAATTTTTGAATAACTGGTTTAAGGAAAAATTAATACTTTTTGTCAAAGTTTTCGGTAATGCTAAAGAAAATTCATACTGTTTGTTTATAATACTTCAACAGGGAGTTTTCATTCACACAAAAAAATCTAAAATCAAACGTAAAAAATAAACATAACCAATATCATATACCTATAATATAACTGTAAACAGAACGAAAACAGATTATTGCCGCATCAGTTTTTTTAATTTTTTATCCTTTACTGGCAATGTTGAAAAGACATAAGGTAAAACAAGGCAAAATGTCCTATGAACCAATAAATGGGCTAAGAAAATGTTACTTTCACAGTCATTTGATAAAGTGAAACATGCTTCTCTTATGTGAAGCCTGTGCCTGTCTTTTGCTGCACAATTACTTAATTCGACGTTAAAATTTAGATAAACAAACACGGAAACCTTGGGGACCTTTGTGCGGAACCTTAGGGTTCCAGGGAACTTTGGTTGAGAAACGCGGCTCTAGACATACCTCCCTCATTATCTACCGTTGTACCAAACATGATATCCCTCGTTTAGTACATTCTCTAGCTCCCACTTCACCTCTCACGAAGCCATAAATATACGTAATTTGAAATTACTAAGCTTCGTAATCTCATCAATCAAGAAAACATTAAAAAAATCATTTGGTTTTTATTCAAATACCACTGAGAAGCAACATTGATTTTTATCTTTTATAGTCGAGACAAGGTTTAAAGATATTATTCCGGAATATTTCCTCATTAATTCTGTAAGGAATCGGGTAAAAATGTTTAATCAGCTGTTGTGTAATCAATTGTGAAACGGTAGCCTTTTTTTTTTTAAAGTATTTTCCTTTTAATTCATTTGAATATCTCCGGCAAACTTTCTTTTTTTCCCTTCCCATCTCTATTTCCCTATTCTCGTTTGCATCTTTATAATTTTCTAATCTCGTCTAGGTCTCTAAACACACCCATTTGCCTAACTCTCAAACGTCGTCTAACTCCCAACTTTCGTCTAGCTAACTCCCAAATCTCGTCTGCCTAACTCCCAAATCTCGTCTGCCTAACTCCCAAATCTCGTCTGCCTAACTCCCAAATCTCGTCTGCCTAACTCCCAAATCTTGTCTGCCTAACTCCCAAATCTCGTCTGCCTAACTCCCAAATCTCGTCTGCCTAACTCCCAAATCTCGTCTGCCTAACTCCCAAATCTCGTCTGCCTAACTCCCAAATTTCGTCTGCCTAACTCCCAAATCTCGTCTGCCTAACTCCCAAATCTCGTCTGTCTGCCCAACTTCCTCACCTATTCTTTTTAAACTCTTTAACGCTGCCCTCTTTCCGAATACTTTAAATCTCACATCTATTACCACATCCTTCTATCTAACTCTCTAACCTCGCATTTCTAACGATTTTAACCTCAATATTCTTCATCTTTTAAAGCGGCAATCTGCATAACTCACTAATCCCGTCTGTCTGCATAAATCTCTAACCTCACCGTTCTGCCTATTCACCAAAAACTGCCTAACTCCATAACTTGTCCTTTCATTGCCCTTACATTTTGACCTCTCTAGTTTCGCCTAGATGCCTAACTCATATTCTCTAACTTTCTAATTTATAAACTTTCGAACTGTATAACCTCAAGTTTCTGCTTTCTTTTCAAACACGGTCTGAACTCGCCTATCTGCCTAACGATTTGACCTGTCCTATGTGCCTAACCCTCTGAACTCGTCTAACGCTCTGAACTTGCCTAACTGTCCAACACTCTAACTTCATATTTCTAACTCCTGAACCTCACATTTCTGCGTAACTCTTTTCAACGCGACGTTAGAGAATTGAGTATTTGTCGTACGCTCTAACTTCGACTTTCTACGTAGCTTTTAAAACTCGTATCACTACATCTGAGCTCTTTTTCTGATTTCACCTTCCTGTTTACCTTACTGTCCATTCCTTCATTCAGTTCTTCTTTCAGTCATCCCTTATCTTCCTTCCTTCCTTCCTTCCTTCCTTCCTTCCTTCCTCCGTTACTCTCTGAGTTCACCAAATCTTCCTAATTTAACTTTCCGCCTGATTCGTTAGCCTTATCATTTTGCTTCTCTATCCACCTGTTTTTGCTGAATTCACTAAGTTCATTTTCTTGTTCATATCTCTAACCTTAATTTCCTCGTCCTATTTATTTTTCTAATTCTTTAACCCTGCTTCTCTGCCTAAATTGGAGAGTTGAGTTACAGAAGGGAATTATCTGAAACTGAGATACAAAAAAGGTATGACATGTGGAATTAGAACAATCTACCCCTGTGGACTAAATAAAGTGTTCAGTTTGAAATTCCAGCATATATCCAAAGAATGTAATCATTCGTGACTCGGTATCTTGACTTCAGTCACTTTCTCACCAACGTTATATGGCTTCCATCTGATTTTTCTTTAAATATTTTCATGGCAACTGCTTAGGACGAGCTATTTTTGCTGGTTCCCCAACTGCATGAATTTAAGCGTGCTACTAGGTTGGTATCTCGGTTCCGCCCTTTTACTGTCGAAACAGTTAAATGTAACCACCTATTCTACTCCAACAGCTTCTTCACTCGCACTTCCTGACAGTGAAACTCCCTTCCTGTTACTGGCTTCCCTGATAGCTATAACCTTCAAATATACAAATATTGTAATTAATCTTTCTTTGTTTTTGTTCACACCTGCCACTGTTTTAAGGTGAACAGATCAAAAGCATGAAGGCCTAATATACGTTTGAAACTTTAAAACTTATCAAAATAGATTTTTTTAAATACGGTAAAAGGTATAGCTGACCAGATGCAATATACACATGTCAAATGTCAATGAATATCCGAGCTAAAGTCATCAAAATAATAAGAATGAAGGTACTCGTCCAATTATGAAGACAGTGCTCACTTTATTCTCGGGACTAAAATGTATTTTTAACATCAATGTATATAATTAGATCAGTTTCGTTATATGCCACTGTTTATCTCGTGGTCCTAAACAAAATTCAGAGACAGATATTCCATTTGATATGTTCTGATCTTGGCATCTCGTCTATAATCACTTTCTCACATATGTGATCTGGCTTACCTTTGTCTTTTCTACAAATATCTTCATGGTAACTGCTCTTACGAGCTTTTTCTCCGGGTTTCCCAGCTACGTGATTTTAAGCGTGCTACTAGACTGGCATCTAGATCCCACACTTTTACCGTTGAAATAGCTAAATGCAATCTCCACTTCTACTCTCTTTTTCGTATCCACCCCAAAAAAAAATTAATATTATTTAAAATGTGAATATCTGAGTAACTACATGTCCGAGGAAAACAGACTTAAATAGGCTTCATGTTGAATAATAAAAAAAATCATTCATTAAAATTTGAACAAGTTATTCAAAGTGATGTAGAGCGGTGGGTTCAATATCTGACAACAGTAGATGGAACCAAAACTTGGAGAGATGAGTTACTAAAGGGAATTAACTGAAACTAAGATATCGAAAAAAAAGAAGAAAAAAGGCATTGCACGTGGAATTAGAACAATCTATCCACGTGGACCCCATAATGGGTTCGGTTCGGAGTACCAACGTATATCACCTGAAGGGAGCGTACGATTTCCGAAACGTCGTCAATATGGCAACAGATATGACGATGGAAGTCACATCGTTGTAAAATGTAATACATTTTCTTCCTCAGACGGAATCAAAAACTTAACTTCAAACGAAAAAGAAAAAAAATGAGATTTTGCATAAAAATTTACCTATCGGGTTCATTTATTTTCTAATGGGGTATAATTTCCGAAAAAGAGCATCCCAAAATAATCGGTGAAAGCCGACCCGTGGGTCGTGTTGTTTCTTTACATATGACAGGAACTTACATAAATGCCAGATCTACGAGTGGAAAGATTTGAGCGCTTAGCATTGTGGCAAGAAGTTCGAACGTTTGAAGCAACACCCGGTGCAACATACCTTCGATTCGGTCGATGTTAATTTGATGCAGTAAATAAAAAAATATTTTACATATGAAATATTTAATGTCGTATAATTTTCCGATGGTAATAATCATTACCTTCTTGTATGCGTGTATATGCGCCCACACAGGCTCGACCTTTTTTCCTTTCCACTAATTGTTTTACTCTTTACAAGTCAATTTATTTTGTACAAAAATTAGGCGTTTCCATCTCCTGAAAGGCATCAGGTAAAAAAGAAATAAAGAGAGAAAGAAGGCCACCTTCGATTGTTCTTAGAAATATTTTTCTGTAAAATATAAGCAACTGAGTTTCATATGAACTTAGACGCAATAGTTGGTATGTTTATCTCGTTGAATAATACGCTATTTTAGTAAGTTTGATCAGCGTGAAGCGGTCACAGATACACAATCGTAATAGTACTGCTTTAAAGAGATGACTGTCAATAGGACTCGGAGACAGTTTAATAATGTTGTAAATACAGTTATCAGATCAGGACTATAAAGTGAATATTACAATTAAAGTGAAATCCTTCAAACAATCGTATTGTCTAACTTCCGGTAATTCAAAAAATAATGTTCAGATATTTAGTTTCCATAGATATAATATCTCAATCTTCTTTTATGTTTCATATTATTTCAGGTGATCAAGGCTCTCCGCAGCTTCCTGACTTTATTTGTTCTAAGTAACATTTACTCCATTACCACCCCCAGTTCTGTCATCTATCCTCTCAAATTCATTTCTTGCTGTTTCTCCTTCCTTCTCTTGCCTTGAGAACTTTGAATGTGAGTGTGCTTGTGTTGATAAAGGGTATCACAAAAGTTACTAAGTAGTATGAAAGTTTTGGAGTTTTTTTTTTGTCAATTAACATTCTTTATTTTTCTATCATGAATTCTGTAAAGAAAATATTTAGAAATACATCATGCATAACACGAACACAACTAGTGAATTCTTTTTAAAACAAAACCAAGGCTCAATAATTCAAACTGAACGGACATATGGCCGACATTACGATGTGTGTGATTCTCCAACTCTTGAGATTAACGGTTCCGTAAGTGATCTTCCACGAAGTGTCAGACTACATTCTCTTAGGAACGAAGGAATAGTGGATCGAGTAATGAAGAGTATCAAAGGCGGTTAGATAGGGTCTGAATCTGTCGGTTGTCAGTACAACGACTTCTTAAAAGCCTCAGCCTAATTTTGTATAAGACGATGTAAAGGCAGCTCAAGCAGCAAGCGTCGCAATCCAGCTTCTCAGGCAGAGCTTTAGAAAAATTAATAAATTCTTGTGGTTGTGGCATAAACTGGGCACCAGGTTCCCTGGATCTGAAAAAAAAAACCCTGATTTCTTACCATGGAGCTATTTCAAGGAAAGACAGGCATTGCCTTGGAAAGGGTACATTCATGCTAAGCTAGAGATGAACTCCATTTAAAAGATGTAATAAGCAGACCAGATGTGGCAGAAATATTCAAAGCATGGACCGTGTTTGGAAAATAAAACATTCCAATAACTCGATATATATATATATAAAAATAATCCGTACATTCAGTTAAAAGTAAAAATATAATCATACTTGATAATGGTTAAAAGAATAGCCGAAAGCGCCAAGACATATAAAACACTTGGACATTTTCTACATAATTTACGTCCAGAAAAGAAGACAAATATAAGAACATAAAAAATATTTAAATAAAAAATTAAAAATTAACTGCATTAGATTGTGTGTATTTTTTAAAGAAACTTTTATAAAAGTGGGATTGCAGGCCAAATCCACAATACATATATATATATATATATATATATATATATATATATATATATATATATATATATATATATAAGTGAACATAGAAGTCAACACTTAGAGGCGACAGTCTGTTTCATGCTAGATGCAATCGTCAGACCAACCGTGGCCTGACGATTGCATCTAGCATGAAACACTGTCGCCCTTAAAAATAAGCTATAAATACAAAGCATATTAAATAACTGTCGGAATTAATCCATTTCATAATATACATATATATATATATATATATATATATATATATATATATATATATATATATATATATATATATATATAAATATATATATCATAAATAAAAAAAAATAAAATCCAAAATCACCTCATATGAGGAATAGCCTATTTCGGCAGACGAAGATATCGGTCATCTGTCTTATCAAACCCGGTGTGGACTGATTTTGTGTCAGAAATAGAAATTTAATTGTGAAAGCTAAAGAAAAATCAACCGAAAGGCACGAGGCAGGGGTCATGGGAGGGTGGAAGGTATTTGTCTTCAAGGGAATAATTTTTATAAAATGAAAGCCGAATATTAGCCATATGATATTAATATGGGTTTATATGAAGAATGAAATATTAATTTGAAATTAAAAGAGGAATATAAAATGCGTTTAAAATTAACTTTAATATATATACGTAAAAGGATGTAAGGGATTAATGGAAAGAGAGTTGGGGAGGTCTTAGTTTATATATACATATATATCTTTATTTCTTACTTACTTATTTAAGATTTGATTTGATGAAATTCATGTATTCAGTTTTATATCAGGTTCGAGATCTACTGGTACCAGGTAAACTAATACTATACGACAAATGTCTGGATCATTGTTCTCGCTCCTTAATAAGTTATTTTAATTTTTCAAATATACATATATATATATATATACAGATAGATAGACAGATATATTGATAGATAGATAAAGGGAGAGAGAGAGAGAGAGAATGGGCAATGTGTTTATTGGACTGGATCAATCCTATCGACTTAGTTTAGTGCTATAGTGAGACTGGTTCAACAACTATAGATCGATACACATAAAAAAAATTGAAGAGGAAAATAAACTCGTTAATTCTGACTTCGCTAAACCAGAGACTGCGTATGGGTTTGCGATTACGCGTACGTTCTTTTTGTCAAGAAGTTATGAATGTTTGCATAGATAAATATCTGTTTATTTTTCTGTTTTTGACTATTTTTTCCAATGTCTGCCGAGACATTGATACGATTACCATACATTTACATGTTCACGCAAGAACTGACTGGCTGTTGTCGCTGATGATCAGATGGTGCCAAGTGTCCTCAACTTCCCATTCACTTTCTCCACCACTCTAACTGATCCAATTAATACCCGGAGACAATATATATATATATACTGTGATACAGTGAAAACAGTCTGTCTGTGGGTGACATTATATATATTAGGTTGGTGCAAAAATAATGTCGTTTTCTCACATGAAGTTGAACTCCAAAATCGACATTATTTTTGCACCAACCTAATATATATATATATATATATATATATATATATATATATATATATATATATATATATATATATATATATATATATATATGATGTATTAATGCCACATCCGTAAAGCATACCTAGTGTGCATCCTCAGCATCTTCATAGTAAGAGCTGCTTATATATATATATATATATATATATAAATATGGGAAAATTTCCGCCTGAAGCTAAATCAGTCGGGTTTCAATCCCGGCTTGAAGCAATGAGCTGATGAGCTGTGAAACTGTGAAACAGTCTCTCTGTGGATGAGAATATATATATATATATATTAAAAATTTAAGCACATATATTAATAGAAATAAAAAGCTATTAAAATGAGAACACACACACACACGTATATATATATATATATATATATATATATATATATATATATATATATATATATATATATATGTTAATTGAAATAAGCAGCATTTAAAATGAGTCTGCTGTGGATGCAGCTTGGAAAGAAAAAGTGTCCCATGCCATATAAAATGGCAGAGATTTGCTAAACTATAAATTAAATTTCTTGTGCACACTGATCGTGTCAGTTTTATGCTTTCAAAGTGTCGTCCGAATGTCGACGAAAATGGAAACATTTAATGGAACCAGACAAGCCTGAGATGGAAAAATATGGCTGGTGTGGGTATATCATGCACACGCCAACAAATATATATATATATATATATATATATATATATGATCATTTTAATTTTTGAAGATCAATGTTGGCTAGGAAAGAAGATGCTGGATGAGATTTCCACATGTGAAAAGTGCAATAGAAGAAACTCTTAAGAAATAACTAATTCAACTGTAAAATTACGAGACATTATTGTTAATCTAGTACTGCGCTGAATACGTCGGGGTATTGGACATGATGGCCAGAACCTGCATCGATAGGGTTACTATAGATATGCCATTCGGACAAGGTTCCCTCATACAGAATTTTCGAGAATTTTCCTAAATTTAGCCTCTTATTTATCCTTATTTGAATCCTCTGAACTATTATTATGTCTCAAGCGTTGTCGAGGTGGAGACTAAACGGTGACCTCACAATTTCTAGTGTTTTTCAAAGGTTGCTATGCTAGATGTAGTTGCTTGCGTCAACGAGAAGTAACGAGAAGTATCCCGTCTGTTTTGAACTCACATCGAGGTTGTGTGTGTTTTTTTTAATGAAGAGAGCAGTTTAGGAAATAATTATTTTCTATTTTACTATGGTTACAAATATTTTGTTCATTGAATATCTACATACTTAAATATTTTTAAATACTATCTATCTATCTATCTATCTATCTATCTATCTATCTATCTATCTATCTATCTCAGTCCGTTCATATCTATCTATCTATCTATCTATCTCAGTCCGTTCATATCTATCTATCTATCTATCTATCTATCTATCTATCTATCTATCTATCTATCTCAGCCTGTTCATATCTATCTCAGCCTGTTCATATCTATCTATCTATCTATCTATCTATCTATCTATCTATCTATCTATCTATCTATCTATCTATCTATCTCAGCCTGTTCATATCTATCTCAGCCTGTTCATATCTATCTATCTATCTATCTATCTATCTATCTATCTATCTATCTATCTATCTATCTCAGCCTGTTCATATCTATCTCAGCCTGTTCATATCTATCTATCTATCTATCTATCTATCTATCTATCTATCTATCTATCTATCTATCTATCTATCTATCTATCTATCTATCTCAGTCCGTTCATATCTATCTATCTATCTATCTATCTATCTCAGTCCGTTCATATCTATCTATCTATCTATCTATCTATCTATCTATCTATCTATCTATCTATCTATCTATCTCAGTCCGTTCATATCTATCTATCTATCTATCTATCTATCTATCTATCTATCTATCTATCTATCTATCTATCTCAGCCCGTTCATATCTATCTATCTATCTATCTATCTATCTATCTATCTATCTATCTATCTATCTATCTATCTATCTCAGCCCGTTCATATCTATCTATCTATCTATCTATCTATCTATCTATCTATCTATCTATCTATCTATCTATCTATCTATCTCAGCCCGTTCATATCTATCTATCTATCTATCTATCTATCTATCTATCTATCTATCCCGTTCATATCTATCTATCTATCTATCTATCTATCTATCTATCTATCTATCTATCTATCTCAGTCCGTTCATATCTATCTATCTATCTATCTATCTATCTATCTATCTATCTATCTATCTATCTATCTCAGTCTGTTCATATCTATCTATCTATCTATCTATCTATCTATCTATGTATCTATCTATCTATCTATTTATCTATCTCAGTCCGTTCATATCTATCTATCTATCTATGTCTTCTTTCTTTCCTTATTTATGCCTCTTTACATCAATAAGAATTCGTTTATCTATTTATATAATTACATATATGTTTGGTTATATTGATTTGTGTGAGAGGTGGGGCGGGCATTTTACGTCCATCAAAAATATTTGGATTTTCCATCTGTTTTTCCCTTTTCACAAATGTATTTTCCCATCGCCTCCACCTCCACATTCTCATCCCCCCTCTCTCTCTCTCTCTCTCTTTCTGTATCTTTTTTCCTTACCCTCTCTATATCTCTCTTAATTTTCCTTTACAGTTAATCATTTAAAAAACAAATACTTCCTCCATTTTCCTGATTTCTACTCCCACCCTCATCATCACATCTTTTCTGATTTTCATAACTGTGCCAAGTAAAAAGACGTTTTTAATGATAACGAACTCGGAAGTCCATCCACTGAACAGGGGACAAGAAAATAAAAAAAATATAATAAGTACTACAGGAGATTGAGTGGAAAAGGCGTACACCAATTCTTATGGGGAAACAAGTAAATAAAGCAATGGTGTAAATTGGTGTTGCAGGACGTTTACTGCATTGTATGCATGAGAAACTTCGAGAATTGCTGCAGACTTTGAGGGGAAGAAGAGGTCAGAGGAAGAAGACTACGACATTATGAGGAAATGTTTAGAGAGTGTGACAGAGATATGAATGGAAAACAAGAAACGTATGAGAAAAGAAAAAAGAAAAAAAGATTATGGGTGATGAAAGAAGGAAAAATATAGAGAATTGCGAAAAGAGAAATGGGAAAAGACAGAAAGATAGAAACAGAATTATGGAAAAATAATTTGGAAAAGAAAGAAACAAAAATATGACAAGGGAAATTAGGAAAAAAAGAAAAAGAAAGAAAGGAAAATGAAATAGAATAGCGGAAATTGAATTGCGAAAAGAAAGAAATTATGACAAGAGAGATGAGAAAAGAAAGAAAGAAAGATAGATAGATAGATAGATAGATAGATAGATAGATAGATAGATAGATAGATAGAAAAATGAAATAGAATAGAGGAAAGAAAATTGCGTAAAGAAAGAGAAGTATGAAAGAAAGAAAGAAAGAAAGATGAATCAGAAAGGGAGGAAAGAGAACTGCGAAAAGTAAGAAAGAGAATTATGACGAAAGAAAGAAAGAAAAATGAAACTGAAGAGCGGAAATAGAACTGCGAAAAGTATGAAAGAGAATTATGACAAAAGAAAGAAAGAAAGAAAGAAAGAAAGATAAAAAAGAAAGGAAGAAAGAAAGATGAATCAGAAGAGGGTAAGAGAACTGCGAAAAGTAAGAAAGAGAATTATGTCAAAAGAAAGAAAGAAAGAAAGAAAGAAAGAAAAAAGAAAGAAAGAAAGATGAATCAGAAGAGGGGAAGAGAACTGAGAAAAGTATGAAAGAGAATTATGACAAAAGAAAGAAAGAAAGAAGAAAACAGAATTCCGGAAAGAGATTTGAAAAAGAAAGAATGACAACTACTACAAAAGAGTGAGTAAAAGAACGAAAACGAATTACAAAAGGAGAAAAGAAAACAAAAAGTTAAACGAATATCGAAAAGAGTGATGGGGAAAAAAAGGGTAAAGAAAAAATAAAAAAAACAAAGAAGAAAGAAGGATAAAGAATTTAGGAAAAGAAAAATGTAGAAAATAAGAAAGCGACTAAAGAAAAAAAAAATAGGAAAAAAAGTGCTAAATGAATTATGAACGGAGACATGTGATAAGAATAGAATAGCGTAAAAGAAGAAAAGACACATATGGAAAGATATGAATGAAAGGAAAGAAAGTAAAACAATGAAGTCATTAGGTCTTTTATTCGTTTACGTAGTTCTATTCCTGCTTCTTGGCTTTTGTTCTCCACTTCATATTCTTAAGACAAAAACCAAAAAGCGGAATGACGAAATACCGAGAAAAAATGCCTAGAACGAAATCAATTTACAAAAAGATACAGTTTTCCTTCGATGAATCGATCAGTTTATGCCTAAAAGGTAACATTTCTAAATATTTGCCCTGTAGCTTACCTGGCTTAAAAATGCAAAAAGACATAAGCAAGTCAAACAATTACTTACACACAGACATATATATATATATATATATATATATATATATATATATATATATATATATATATGTGTGTATATATATATATATATATATATATATATATACACACACATATATATATATATATGTATATATATATATATATGTGTGTATATATATATGTATATATATATGTATATATATATGCATATATATATGTATGTATATATATATATGTATATATATATATATGTATATATATATGTATATATATATATATATGTATATATATATATATATATATGAAATATATATACATTTTATATATATATGAAATATATATACATTATATATATATATATATGAAATATATATATATATATATTTCCAAAAAGTGTGGATGGCCCTGCACAAGACCTTCGCCACTATAATCAAGTCCTGTGTGGCTGTCGGGCTTTCGGTTTCTGGGAGCTGATCTGTCTGACCCTCATACGTCGAGTTCGACGGGAGAAGCATAATATATATATATATATATATATGTATATGAAATATATATATATATATATGAAATATATACATTATATATATATATATATATATATATATATATGAAATATATATATAAGAAATATATATACATTATATATATATATATATGAAATATATATATATATATATATGAAATATATATACATTATATATATATATATATGAAATATATATATATATATATATATATATATATATATATATATATAGTGAAGAAATAACGGATCCCTACAATTTAAATATTTTCTATTTTTTGAGATTGTTTTGTCCAATACTGCAGCTAAATTCAGTGATGTACACATAGAACAGGTTACCATTTTATCTTTACACTTTGCAACGTAATTATCAGTGGGGATTGTGTGACCGCAAGTGTGTGGGATGTGAGAACTAACTTCAAACTTCCCTCGGCTTTCTCCCCAACACAAATAAGTTCATCATCTGAACATTACCGTTTCAATCTCTATTTACAAAGATTTCGTTTTTTGTGTTCGTTTTCTTAAAACAACTTGGGCTGATTATTTTTTTTTTGAATTCTCAATGTCAATCCATACCGTGAGGGATCATGGTCCTCCAGACAACCCTCTGCAAATTGCAATGATAACGTTGCTAGCTCTTCAAAAATGTTGATTTTTTTCCTTTTCCTATGCTGGCCGACAGTCAAGGCTAAAAAGCCAAGCCTGTCTTGCTAATAAACCATAGTTGGGAGGAAGAGATCGTTTCATACATTTCCCAAGTAAGTGAATGTAATTAACTTGACTGGAAATCGAACTCGGCTCTCCGATTCCTCAATCAGAGCCGCTATCCATTATTCCACCGAGAATCCGTTGGACCGAGTTTACTCTGTTATTTAACCCAAAACGAAATGAGAAAACTGAATTCATACTTTTCCAAGGTAATAGTTCGAAAGTGAACACAAATGTCGAGGTGAGAAAGTGAACTAAGTTCCCTGATTCTCTTGTGTCTGCCGACAACCATTACGCCAACCGCACATCAGCACACTAAATATTATTATCATCAGAACCATGTTCATGCTCTCTATCTTTTCAAGTTCACAAACAATGTCCACTTATATTCTTTCTCTTTTCTTTAATCGTAAAACAATTTTCTTTAAACGTAACACCGTTGGGGTTCATTGTCATACACTGTACCTTCCGGTTGGACTGCATTGTCATACCATCTATCTTACCGTTGGTCTGCATTGTCGTACCATCTATCTTACCGTTGGGCTGCATTGTCATACCATCTACCTTACCGTTGGGCTGCATTGTCATACCCTCTATCATACCGTTAGGCTGCATTGTCATGTCCTCTACATTACCGTTGTACTGCTTATACCTCATACCTTACTGTTGGACTGCATTGTCCTACCATCTATCTTACCGTTGGTCTGCATTGTCGTACCCTCTACCTTACCGTTGGGCTGCATTGTCATACCATCTACCTTACTGTTGGGCTGCATTGTCATACCATCTACCTTACCGTTGAGCTGCATTGTCATACCCTCTATCATACCGTTGGGCTGCATTGTCATGTCCTCTACATTACCGTTGTACTGCTTATACCTCATATCTTACTGTTGGACTGCATTGTCATACCATCTATCTTACCGTTGGTCTTCATTGTCGTACCATCTACCTTACCGTTGGGCTGCATTGTCATACCATCTACCTTACCGTTGGGCTGCATTGTCATACCATCTACCTTACCGTTGAGCTGCATTGTCATACCCTCTATCATACCGTTAGGCTGCATTGTCATGTCCTCTACATTACCGTTGTACTGCTTATACCTCATATCTTACTGTTGGACTGCATTGTCATACCATCTATCTTACCGTTGGTCTGCATTGTCGTACCATCTACCTTACCGTTGGGCTGCATTGTCATACCATCTACCTTACCGTTGGGCTGCATTGTCATACCATCTACCTTACCGTTGGGCTGCATTGTCATACCATCTACCTTATCGTTGGGCTGCATTGTCATACCCTCTATCATACCGTTAGGCTGCATTGTCATGTCCTCTACATTACCGTTGTACTGCTTATACTTCATACCTTACTGTTGGACTGCATTGTCATACCATCTATCTTACCGTTGGTCTGCATTGTCGTAACATCTACCTTACCGTTGGGCTGCATTGTCGTACTATCTACCTTACCGTTGGGCTGCATTGTCATACCCTCTCTCATACTGTTAACCTGCTTTGTCATACCATCTACATTACCGTTGAGCTGCTTGTCATTCCTTATACCTTACTGTTGGACTGAATTGTCATGCCATCTATCTTACCGTTGGGATGCATTGTCGTATCATCTAACTTACCGTTTGGCTGCATTGTCATACCCTCTCTCATACTGTTAACCTGTTTTGTCATACCATCTACCTTACCGTTGAGCTGCTTGTCATTCCTTATACCTTACTGTTGGACTGAATTTCCATACCATCTATCTTACCGTTGGGCTGTATTGTCGTACCATCTATCTTATCGTTGTTGTTGAAGGTGATTGCAATAATATTTAATCGCTTTAAACGTTACTTTTGGTGGATTCTCATATTTGAGTAGATACTCATTTTATTTATCAAACAGTACATTTGTTTATGTTGTTTACCGGCCTGAATATTCGAGAAATCCTATTAAAAAATGTGCACTCGCCAGCAGGATGAGAATCCACTAAAAATAACGTTTAATTTGATCAAATCTGTCGCATTAATAAATAGAAATCCTTTACTTCTTTAGAAAATAATATTTAAGTAAATTTATTTTGCATTCAGTTTTATATCATTTCAGTGAAAACCTAATTATTTCCCGAACACTCTAATAGTTACTTAGACTTATCTTGACCCCATACAGAGAACGAACACTTGAGATTTAAATCGCGACCAGTGTTCTGCGAGTTTAACTTGATAGAGTTCTACGACTGCCAACCAGAATAGCTATTTACTAAGCGAAGTTTTGTATGGCATGACTCGATATTGGTAAAATAACCACGAGGGACGGCATTCACTAACAATGGCTAGCGTGACTAATGTATGTTCTCTATTTTTTTACCTGGTTTAAGCGTAAAATATGCAGGTAACTCAACCCCCCGAGCTTTATATAAACCAGATTTGCATTTATGAAATTGCATTCAATTTTCAGAAACGTGTTACTATTCAAAAGAAGAAATGGAGAATTTTATGAAATAAAAAAACATTTTCGTCCAAAATGGAGAAACGGAAACTTTCGGTGTGAGTTTCTTTTACATTTGGAAAAAAAAAAGAAGATCTTTGAAAATCAATACAAATGAAATGCGCATTCCTGCTACAGTTGTATTCTGTTCGAATATCCAGCAGACATTTGGTGTGAACTTGGACATGAATGAAAGAGGAAGGCTTTCTCTAAATAGTGATATTTAAATGCACGATTTGACCTTTTATCGTTCTGTAAAGAATGAAATGTCTACTGTTGGGCAATTCTTAGCTCGTTTCTTGAGTCTGGGCCTTACTGGATGCCTCAATAATTGTAGCATTGCGTAGGCTAAACATAGTAACGCGTTAAACCCTTGAAGTTCTATTCTGTAGCAGACAGACCAAAGCAGGTTAGGTATGAGGCAGTAAAAAAGGAGTGCGACTGGACTTTATTTTCGCGAGGTCTGTCATTACCAGACGCCTTGCAATTGTAATTATTTGCTCGACTACTTTCAATTTGCTAAATATTAACTCGGACACGAATATGCTTAAGGGAATACACTAACTTTTCTGTTTCTTCTTTTAATAGTATAATAACTCATCAGTGCTAAAAGAATTATGACAAAAAATGAAAATGAAAGAAAGAAAGAAAGAAAGAAAAATGAAACAGAAGAGCGTAAGGAGAATTGCGAAAAGAAAGAAAGAGAATTATGACAAAAGAAATGAGAAACAAGAAAGAAAGAAAGAAAGAAAGAAAGACAGACAGACAGACAGACAGAAAGAAAGAAAGAAAGAAAGAAAGAAAGAAAGAAAGAAAGAAAGAAAGAAAGAAGGAAATAGGATAGCGGAAAGAGAATTCCGCAAAGAAAGAGATTAGGACAAAATAAATAAATAAATTAATAAATAAAAAAGAAAGAAAGAAAGAAAATGAAACAGAAGAGCAGAAAGAGAATTGCGAAAAGAAAGATAGAGAATTATGACAAAATAAATGAGAAGAAAGAAAGAAAGAAAGAAAGAAAGAAAGAAAGAAATAGGATTGCGGAAAGAGAATTCCGCAAAGAAAGAGATTAGGACAAAAGAAATAAATAAATAAAGAAAGAAAGAAAGAAAGAAAAAGAATGAGAACTACAAAAGAAAGGAAGAATGAGTAAAAGAAAAAAAAGACAACAACAAAGAAAGTAAACAAAAAGGTAAACGGATATCAAAAAGAGTGCCGAGGACAGAAAGGGTAAACGAAAAAAAAAATAGAATAGAAAGAATGATAACTAATTTAGGAAGAGAAAAATGTAGAAAATAAGAAAGCGACTAAAGAAACAAAAAATGGAAAAAAGTGCTAAATGAATAATGAAAGGAGACATGTAAAAAGACTGGAATATTGTAAAAGAGGAAGACAAATATGGAAAGTAAAAAAAAAAAAGTAAAACAACGAATCATTTCTTACCATATATGTCTTTTATGAAATGTCAGGTTTTATTTTGATCATGTCTACATGCACTTAGATGGCAGTAAGTCTTCACGTGTATGTTTTCGGACGGATTATTGCCTGTTTAAATATTTCAACATAACACTGCTATTTACGCCCACAAGCTTGACTATATATATATATATATATATATATATATATATATATATATATATATATATATATATATATATATATATATATATATATATATATATATATTCGGATGTCTAGCCACACACACACACGTATGTGGATATCTTTTGCTTCCTTTATCGAATAAAGACTGTGAAGAAAGAGAATTTTAAACAGCCTCTCCTGCTTAATGGACAGCTCTTCGTATGAGTTGAGAGCTCTGGCTGCTAATTTGGCGTTTATATGCATCACGTATTTAATACGTTAAAAGATTCCCTTTTTCTGCCGTGCGACGGTAGTCTCTGACTGACGCTATATTCATCGAGTTTTGATCCCGGCTTGAAACAGACGGATGTCTAGTTATCCTGATGACCTGTGATACAGTGAAACAGTCTGTATGTGGACACACACACACACACACATATATATATATATATATATATATATATATATATATATATATAACGAAATTTTATCACAGCCATAAACAGACAAAAACGGGCTAGCAACCGAGAATGATAGAAATATATATAATATATATATAAAGTGTTGGCGGCCATCTATATTCTATCTTCTCAGCCTTGTCTATCTAAACAGAAGGACTTTGTATTAGGCCTCCAAATAATTAGTTCCTGCGGAGGGCTTTTGGGTCTTAGATCTTTTACCTTCAGCGTCTTATGTACGTAAAAGTTATAAGAATTTAGAAATAATAAAATTATTTTATCTTTATTAGACACCATAATTCGGCATAATCTTTCTTCGTATACGGAACCAATATCCGTAGTTTGTTTACATTTATTTTGCGTGCAATTTTTATGTTCTTTTAAAAACAACATATTTTATGATCCCTTCACATAAAATCACTCTTAGAAAATATTAGGGAACACGAACTTTGTAATATTTTTTATACGTCACGATACGCGTACTAGAAAAAAGAGAGAAAGAGAGAAAAGAAAGGAGCAACGTACGATACACCGCTTAAGTTTTAATTACTGTTTAATTAGACGATATCAAATGCAATTGCAGCGAAAAGCGAAATTAAAGTGAAACCTTCGATAAAGAATTGATTTTTAACCTTTCATTTTGATCAATATTTAAATGTAACTTTATTTAATTCTTTATTTAATTCTTAATTGCGTGTAACTACAGTAGATGCTATGGTGTAATTTAACTGTATTAAATTACAGGACAAGGAAAGAAGAGAAGAGAACTTTTTTGTTTGTTTGGACGTCTAAATTCGCTAACCCGTAGACTTTAAAATTTCCAAACATCCTCATTCATGCTCCGTTTTATAGCGAAGTCCGATACCATTTCTTGACAAGGGAGGTAACCATAGATTACTCCATACCCCATTTTTTAAAGTCCTTTCAGTATGAAATTATATCAGGAGGTCGAACTTTGCGAACATATTTAGTATAAATACACGCGCTGTTGCCATTGGCAATCGATTTTTCAATTTCAGTTATTTGGGTTTTGTGTTGATCCCATGGCAATTCAGATGGACTACGTTTTTGCCGAGTAACTGGCATCCGAAAAAGGTCTTGATGCTGCAGTGTATTGGAAGTTTGTGGGCAGGTAAATTTTGTTGATGATCGCTGTTCAGTCATTTGCCTTTGGTGAAAGTTATTTTGTCGTTAAATTTCACTGTCTGTCTTACATCGAATAGACCTTGGTGAAGCAGTTTTACAACGACTGCTGGTGAAGTTTTTGCTGTTTTTTACCGGATGTATATTTTCTTTTTCTAAACGCCGTAACTCTTCCTGGACTTTTTATTTTCATAGGAAACGGCAAACATCGAGGAGTTTCTATAGATTAGACATTGGTTGCGAAAATCTTTTAAACATATTTTATTCTGGTGTCTACCAATACCTGTGAAAAGTTCTGGAAATTGTTTTTGGTATTTGTGGCCTTCACATTTTAAAGAATTCACCCTACTCAGTAATGGTTCCCTCAAATTTTCAATACAGACAAAGCCGTTTGCTTTTGGAGTTTCTTATTAAGCCTCCACACAACCGATAAATCTATCTGGTAGTAAGCTGGTCCATACAGTTTACTATGAATAATCAAGAGTGATCTCCCCTTGTTTTGTTCTCTACTCTTTGAAAGAGCTATTACTGGGACTATAAGAACTTTTATCATTAACCAGGTATTTGTTACATTTTTAATTACTGGGTAGTTATTCTTAAAATAAATATTGGTCTACTTCAACTTCAGTCTTTTTTTTATATTTTTTATATTACTCTGCAAACCTCTGCTTCTCTTGCATATGTGTCTAAAGAAATATATTGCGTTTGTTGCTTGAAAGCATCATAAGGCCTGCCTATGTCTATAAATTTGCTAGGGTATGCCTTTATAAACTTTCCCCTGACTGTATCATCTTTAACCCCTATAAATATTTGGTCTCGATTTAGCCTGTCTTAAATTTCCCCAAAGCTTTTGCCATATGCCTTAGCGCAGCAACATATGCCTCTATTATTTTAATTATAATATTATGATATTATATCTGATTTACCGATATATATATATATATATATATATATATATATATATATATATATATATATATATATATATATATATATATATATATATTATGAAATGGATAAAGTCCGACAATTATTTTAAGACATTTTTATGTTTATACATTCTTTTTATAGATACAAATATTTAAGTAAATGCTCTGTTTTATAATAAACAGTATTAACAACACTTACCGGACGAATATTTTCTATGAAAATTTATCGGACATTCAGGTCGGTAAATGTTACTAATACTGTCTATTATAAAACAGAGCATTTACTTAAATATTTGTATCTATAAAAACAAAGTATAAACCTAAAAATGTCTTATATATATATATATATATATATATATATATATATATATATATATATATATATATTTACGTGTGTGTGTGTTTTTCTAACACAACAATATCAACCTGTTCAATGCTGGGCTTAACCGCTATTTTCCGTTCCTAACCTTATAAACTTTGATCCTGTATCTCGAGTGACCCCTGGGTATTGAAGGGGATGAACACTCACTGTAATATATATATATATATATATATATATATATATATATATATATATATATATATATATATATATATATATATATACTTAAGTGAATGGCCAAATTCGTCTGATACATATATTTCTACATCAAATCGCGCACACACACATATACAACTGTGTGGCTATACTTATGTATATACACATACGCATCCGCCATATATAGGGTGACCCCAAAAAACGGGAACTTTTTAACAATCCAATAAAACCAAGAGTGATGGAAGAAAAATATTTAATTCATAGTAATTGAAACCATAAAACATGCCATTTAAGAAACAATGATGGAATTTTCATTTTTTAAAATTACGTCCTGTAGATGGAGTCTTCCTGTACGAATGCCTTCTTGAAATCTGCTGTTGAGACCCCTATTTACTGATGCAACATCTCAGCTGGGATATTGTGAATTTCATTCTTGTTACTAAAATGGCGAAATGTTTACTTGCTCAAGGTCATTGTCTCGCAGTGTTGCCACTTGCTCATGTCTGGCAATACGCACTTCAAAAATTCCCGTTTTTTTGGGTCACCCTATATATACATTCTGTAAGTTTGTCAGAAATAATTATGGCTTACGATATTTAAATTTTAAATCCGTTCAGGATTATCTATTGTTACGTGATAATCCATTGATGGATAACATTTATCCGTCATGTTTCGAGTTAATCCTTCAACAGAAATAAAAGTACATATTCATCCATTCGAAAATGTATCGTCTGTTGTGTCGGCGCTAGGCAAAGTTTTATTTAGAAAAACGTAAGCAAATCACCCAAAACCCATAAGCTTAAGTATTCTTCTTTGTGGCTTTGTTTTAAGGTTTTTACTATCATTTGATCCCCGATAAAATAAAAAAAATAACCCCAATACTAGCAGCGTTATTACTTAAAATATTAAAAGAATCCATCGCAATTCAAATGTATCAGCTGTCGGGTTTCAAATCAATTTCGGGATGTCGAACGCCGATTATCAAAACCGGGAACACATGCGCTCCACCATTTGATCTTGTGTTCTATCTAGGCTTCACTTAATAATAATAAGTTATTGATTAAGTTTGTTATATAATTTCTTGTATGATCTTATAATTTTTCGTTTCTGTAGATAAATTATATAAAATCTGTCCTCATTTAAATACTCATGGAGACCTAGCGGACCCTATTCGCAAAGTACTTAGTGATAATACAAATATAATAGAATAGTCTACATGTAAAAAAAGGCTAAAAATAATGGGATCTTTATGAATAAAAAAAAATCCAACACTAAATAATATCAACTATGAAGATGGACACAATATGTTGACTGTGTTTTGGAAATAAAACTTTTTATAGTTCTAAACACATACATGCAACAATCCATTTCCAGTTAACAGTAAATATAATTCATCATTAATAATGGCTAAATGTATAGCCGAAAACGCTTGAAAAAATAAAACATTTGGACAGATTTTGTATATCTACGGAAAAGAAAAAATTTATATGATCATATGAGGAATTTTTATAAAAAAACTTAATGAAAGCACCTTGTCTCTCATATTTTATATATATATATATATATATATATATATATATATGTATATATATACACATAGGCACTAATACTTCTTTCATGCAAGCTTCATTAAATATGAGAGAAGTATTAGTGCCTATATATATATATATATATATATATATATATATATACATATATATAGGCACTAATACTTCTTTCATGCAAGCTTCATTAAATATGAGGGACAATATTATATATATATATATATAATAAAATGAGGGACAATATATATATATATACATATATATATATATATATATATATATATATATATATATATATATATATATATATATATATATATATAAACATAGTCTTAAGATGTGCTATATTTATGGGATAAAGTGCTCAATATCAGAGATAGAACGTGTGTAAATATAAAAGTGAACATAGAAGTCAACACTTAGAGGTGAAAGTCTGTTTCATGCTAGATGCAAACTTCAGGCCAGAATAAACTACAACAATCAACCCCAAAATTGAATAAATAGCTTTAATTATCTTCCCAAACCAAAACAAAACTATCAAATAAGCGATATAAACAAATTTTTACTACGTTAATAAAAAACACACCCAATAAACTCGAAAATGTTTATAAATTTATCATGTTTCAATTTTTATTTAAGCTAAATCAGAAATTCTTCTCGCAAAATGCTGATGTCGCTATACTAAAATAGAAAGATGCTGAACTTATAAACGTTTTCCTATGTTATTTTATCACACGCATACATATAAATATGTTTCATTTCTCTGCAAGGATTTCTTAGTCGCAACAAACTTCGATATTATATATATATATATATATATATATATATATATATATATATATATATATATTCGGTGTCTTGATTTGCAAATAAACAAACCAATACCAAAAAGAAAAAAAGGTACAAAAAAAGAAAGAAAAAGAACATGTATGTCAGCCGAAAATAATCGTGTCGCATCCAAATTCAGAGTTCAAATAATAAAACCAAGATACGAGTAAGTAAAATAACTAAATAAATTGCTCGATACGCTAAGTAGAGCAAACCTAAATTAAACCTAAAGAGCCAAACAATATATATATATATATATATATATATATATATATATATGTGTGTATGTGTGTGTGTGTGTGTGTGTGATAGCTACTAACGGAGATATTATTGTGAGTTTCTGTTTATTTTTTTTCGAAAATGATATACTACCATAATATTATTTCGTTGTATATAATTCGACATTTGACTTAGTTGGGTGTAAGAAATCCCTGCGAATAAATGAGTTATAGCTTATCCCTACGGCATCATTCGGTTGAAACGAAATGAGTATGGGCGGGGAGGGGGAGTTGTATCCTTTCCTTTTATAAAGCCTTAAACAACGCCGCATAGCTGGCGTTATGAGAAGACAAGCCAAACAAGTTGGTGCAATCTCATAAAAAAAGATACCAGAGAGGAATATTCATTGGAACAGATTCAAGGCATTCTCACTCCTTGGAGGAACCTCTCCATGTTTTACCATGTCTTCAAGTGTGTAGTCGTACTCATCATGCTTAGCCAGTTGCGTTTTGGCAAGACTATTTGACCCATGTTTTTTGGTTTCGAATTCAGACCGTTTATCCCTAAGGCTATAGGATGTCAGTCAGTTATGTGCCATGCGTGCTACACGCTTGCATATTAAAATGGTAACATGTTGAACTCATAAACGTTTTCATAGATGTTACTTTTTTTCCCGCAGTAGGTTACCATTTATTTCTTCGATAGAGCGGTTGCCATCCAAGGTCTGTCCTGCTATTTACCCATAGCTGGGCGAGGGGAGAGAAGAAGAGGATTCATACCTTTCCCAAGGGTATTAGCACATAAGTGAATGTAATGGATTCGACTAGAATTCGAACTCGGCTCTCCGATTCCTCAATCCGAGGCGCTATCCATTATTCCACCGTTCTTCATGTATAGTCTCTCCTAATATATGTTGGTAGCTGGGGGAGAAGAGATGGATTCATAACATTCGCAAGGGAAATTCAATTGAAGTGAATGTAACGAACCCGAGTCGAATTCGAACTCGGATCTCTGATTCCTCAACCCGAGGAGCTATCCACCATGCCTTCTCAATCCCATAAGCCATTTTTCCTATGATTAGTGCTATACGATCATCTGGAGAAATCGTTTCATGTTGCCAAGAGAGATATGCTGAAAGAGCCAGTAAATACGCAGAAAGACTCAATCAACATATCGTTTCCTAAAAGCTTGTTTCTATCTCTTGCAGATTTGATCTATGACTGAGAGCGTCTTCATTTCGGTTTAAAATATTTCAACCTTTCTGAGCCTTTTATATCACAGTATCGCCGTTTGAGCATAAATCTGTCTTGAAGTCCCTGACTGCATCACAACCACCTAACCAAAGGCGTTGTATTGATTTGAATAACCGTAGATAGCTGCTTGTAACTCTGCAGCTATTATCAAAATCGCCGCGTTACTCTTTGATGTTTAACCTCAGACCCGCCTCCCTGAAACAGATCCCATAACATAACCTTTTAGCTTTGTTTGACTTTTGACTTGCTTACCTCTCCGATACATCTAAATCATAAAACCTCATCTGAAGTGTGAAGGCCTGGACGAGAGATCGAAAACCGCATCATGTATATCAGCTTCAGCATTAAAAAATGACTTTTTTCTCTTTGATTAAAACCCAGTTCTTATTATCTGAAATGTTTTCCAACTTGTAAAGTAACTTGCGGAAATATAGTTATCCTAAAACAAGATCGAAGAATTATTATTTATTGAATGCAGTTGTTATATGGACGTAAGGGGCGTGGTAAATTATTAATACGCGGATATGAAGTATAGATAATTGTTGACCATAGTCTTGAAACTGTTAAGATTGTATTGATCGGAAAAGCATCTTTTCAGGAGATTGTTTCATGAAGCTGACGCTCCTTGGAAGAAGGTGACCGAATAGACCATCCCGCTTACAAATGGAATAAAAAAGAATAAGGATGATTCGGCCAAGTGGCGTGGCTGCTTCAAGCTGCAAAGGCCTGAGCAGCTGTTGGAAATAAAGAATGTAGCTCGTATTTGCCAAAGACATTTTACCGACGGAACATTTAAAATGGAAACAGCAATCGATCAGTGATAGTTATGCAACATTTCGTCCGTTTGAAACGGGCTTCAGGGTTGAAAATAATTCATCACCGACAAGGAGGCGTAAATGCTTTTGTTATGCAACCTGCAACATTTTCTGTCTGATCCTTCTCTTGAGTCTGTTAGGATCAGTTTTCAGACCACTAAAAGGAACCGACCATTTTTCCAGTATCTTTACCATTGGTAAGTATGTCGGAGTTAGCTCCTCCTTAATTCCCTAATTCTTCACTAGGGGTTTCTCTCCCTATACTATAAATACTGGGCAACTTCTTTCCTCGTTCTCTTTCCTTCATGCCTCCTGCCGCATCCCACTTCGCGTGGAGGTGAGGTAAATCTCTTTTTTTCATTTCAGCGTCTACAATGTAAGCTCTCTTAGAAGATCCGCGTCTTCCCATTTGTGTTATACACACATACACATACGTACGACATTCACCAAAATACAAACTCTCTACGTTCACACACAAACACAATGTTAACTGTCTACGTGCCTTGTAAATTTGTTGTTTAATACATATATTTGTTGACATATATATATATATATCGGTCTTCTTTTCATCTTCGGTTGGACAATTTGAGTCCGCCATTTTTCTTGTAGTTGGACCTTATTCTAGCAGGAATAAATAGAACGTGTTTCTAATTCAACAACCCACAACCCACACGGTCCACTACAAGTATATATGAGTTTTACTTACGGTTATGTATAAGGGCTGGTTCTGTAGTTAATGGCTAGCGCGTTTGTCTAGGTAACACGTACAACTAAAATTTGTTTGGAATTCAGTGATAGAAATTAGTTCTTTTTAACTGACTGAACCTCAGTAGATAAAAAAGGATACAATCATTCGTACGTATTTGTAAATAATTCATTGCAAAATATAATTGGCGTTTTGGTGTCTAGACAATGTAGAATACAGCAGTTTGTCCAAACAAATCTGTTATCCTTGTATCAATGCGAGTTTCGATTTCACAAATCGTAAATAGGCACTAATGCGAAATTTTATGTCAGGTTAATTTAAGAGTGTTACTGCTGTCATGTAACTCAGTACTCACATGGTTGTGTAATGAGAGAGAAAACCTGCCCCCCCCCCCGGCCGGAGTTTCTCATAAGTTGCGTGGCTAGATATCCAGTAGGGTTAAATAGACGACCGGTCAAAGGTCAGATGAACTTTCATGTAGGTTCAACAGCCTTCTACCAACGATGGGGTAGACTAGATTCCAGAGTTATATATCGAGCCAGAGCAGTGCGAAAACCGGATTGCTAAGCTGGGCACCTCATGGACGAGAGTTTTCTCGATGGAATCAACGGCCAGAGTAGACGTTTCTCTAAACGACCAAGGTAGAAGCTTCTCTATATGGAGTCAACGGCCACGGTAGAGTATTCTCTTGACGGAAGAGTTCCCTCGGTGGAATCAACGGCCTGCATAGAGGCTTCTCACGATGGAATCAACAGCCAAGGTAGAGGTTTATCTCGAGGTAATCAACGGCCAGGGTACAGGCTTCTTTCGATGGCATCAACAGCCAAGGTAGAGGTTTGTCACGAGGGAATAAACGGCCGATGTAGAGGTTTCTCTCAATGGAATCAACAGCCAAGATCGAGGCTCTTCCCTATGTTGTCAACGGCCAAGGTAGAGGCTTCTCTCGATGGAAGCAACGGCCAGAGTACATGTTTCTTTCGATGGCATCAACCGCCAATGTAGAGTGTTCTGTCGATATTATCAACAGCCAGGGTAGAGGCTTCTCACGATGGAATAAACGGCAGATGTAGAGGTTTTTCTTTTAGCGAATCAACAGCCAAGGTTGAGGCTCTTCCCGATGTTATCAACAATGTAGACGCTTCTCTCGATGGAATCAACGGCCAGGTTAGAGGATTCTCTCGATGGAATCAACGATCAAGATCAAGTCTCCTCTCGATGTTATCAATGGTTATGGTGGAGACTTCTCCCGATGGAATCAACGGTCACGTGTCTGTAATAAATGTGAGTGGATATTGGCTACGATTTAACCTGGAGAAAAATGAGTTACGCCAGGTGCATTTGGCTATGACAAGCTAAATGAAAGATGATATCTTCGGCTTTCAATACAAATATGTGGAGGAAACTGTTCACTGCGGACTGATGATGATGATGATGATGATGATGATGATGATGATGATGATGATGATGATGATGATGATGATGATGATGATGTTTTTTACTTTGATTTTGTCTAAAGTTCTTTCCATTATTTACACGCGGGTTATTGCCCCCCAGCCCAACGTTTACACCCTGCGCTCTTCATCAGCTGATCTTAGATCCGGTTAATCCCCAGGGAATTCAGAACTGAACTATTTATTTAATCTACGGGGTAAGGATTTTCTCGTTCTACTGTCCAAGTCCAGGGCCAGACGATATGTCCCTAGACACGATCAGCTGAACGAGAGAAACCTACTCCCGTAGATTAAACAGAGAGTTCCTTTCGAAACTCCGTGGGGTTTACTCGAGTCGACAGTTAGCTCATGAAATCCGGAAGGCACAACGGTCAAATAGTTGTGATATTAACAACAATGGTAGGGGGCCCAGTCTATATGTAAATAATGTAAATACTGATAATTCTTCATTTCATGAATATTGATAGTTTTTCTAAATATTTTTTTTTTTACTTTTTGGCACCCTGATAAAATCTATAACTTAATAATATAACCGTCGACCGCATCTGTGTGAAAAAGACAACAAAGTTGAAGATACTCGTCCAAATAATTTGTAAAATATTGAAAATAATTTTGTCTCTTGTGATAGATGTTTATTTTCAGCATTGACAAACAGAAAGCCTTCGTGTAACCCGAAAATAATTCTTCATCCACATATGTCCGCTCATCCTTTAGTCAAATCATGTATTTCGAATCAATATAATTACTTACTATTTTCCGAGGGTTTGTGCGAGATGCAATTAACTTAATTTTCTTTGGTACAAACGTTAATTACTCTTAGATTCGGAGCCGTCATTATTAGGAATCAAGAGGAAACAAATGTTTTATCTTTGAGTTTTAAGCTCTGATCTTGGGAAATAGTAAAACTTTTTTCTTTCTTTTTTTCGGCAGAAGAGCTGAGAAAAGCCAGTATCGTGATAATATCTCCTTTCATCTGAACCTTTTAGTCTAAAGAACATTAGTGAAGACGTTTGTAATTTGATTTTGAAGCGAGGCTGTGTGCTGTTTAAAGATGAAAGCAAGCTAAACCGGATTTTCTAACAGACCCTAATTTAAAACTCGATTAAGTTTGTTATATTTGGCCAGAGTGAAATAATTTTCTTATATTTATCTGCTTGAATATAGATTAAGACACGCCCACCAAAACACACATGCGCATATATATATATATATATATATATATATATATATATATATATATATATATATATATAGTCTTATGAATCTATCCAGCCTCAACTTAAAAGAGGCCGTTTGAGAAACACAAAGACTGAAAAAAACTAACGCTAAAAAACAAATGAAATCTACAAAATTAGTTCATTTTCTTCAGAAAGTCATTCATTCCTGTAGTTCACTGCTACTAACAAGCAGGTTTTTTTTTCTCCTGATGATGGCCATACTGGTCGAAAATAGTCGAAAAATCTAATTGAAATAATAAAACAAAAAATTATTAATATAGAACCGAGTATGCCTGAAAATTTTAATTTTTCAATATTTTTATTGTTCATAACACACACACACACACACATATATATATATATATATATATATATATATATATATATATATATATATTCGGACATATACTTATATGGACTTTTCTCTTGTTTTGGTTTGAAGAACCCACACCCAATGTTTGTAAAATTATTTTTGATACACCCAGTGTGTGTGTGTGTGTGTGTGTGTGTGTGTGTGTGTGTGTGTGTGTGTGTGTGTGTGTGTGTGTGTATAATATATACGTATGTATGTACATATGCGAGGTTGGGTCAAATGTCACAATATGGTAATCAATTATTAAGTGAAATATAATGTGTAATTTTCAATTTATAATATTCGACATATTTTTACAGTGAGGTTTAAACCTTTATAAGGCTCGGGAGTAACTCGAAGTAGAGGGTTACAGAATGAGAGGCAATGTTTAACCCTTGACTTATAACTGAATAATATTTACTACCGAACTAATTGCAAATAGTCCATGACTAATATGCACTTGTGCACAATAAATACATTTATCACCATTAAGAAACGGACGAACTGTATATTTAGACAGAAAGTAGAATACAACACTTCATAATGTATGCCAGTTTCACGCCTTGATCTTCATGTTCACACTGTTTCCAAATATTTCATGATTTTTCCTTATTAGTCTTCTTGATTTGGCTGCCTTCATACGGGGTGCTGCCAGCTGCAC
>OZ038493.1:45827751-45835251 GCA_964036315.1 Acanthosepion esculentum | reverse complement strand
CCTAGTATACCATTTGTGTTCTAAGAAGTTTAAAGTTTCAAATGAATATGTATTCAAGTGTGATGACTGATATAGCTTTTACTTAAAGGTATTTTACCAGAAAAAATTAAAAAATACAAATAAATAAATGAGTTGCTCTTTTTTTTTTACTGTAAAGGACCTGGAGGATTTACAATCGTTTTTATTTTATTTTATATATATTTTTTTTTACAGTTTGAGTGACAGGAAAATGTATTTTCGAGCAAAATCTGAAATAAATTAGAAGGGGCACTCTAGATTTGTTTGACAACATTGCATATTGCACTTTTCTCGTTGATATGAAGTCTTAATATTCACGTGAGGGTTTTATTTTATAAAAGTAATATATGCAGTTCATTTGTCGTTTATTAACCAGAAAGATTAACCAGACAAGACGACGACATGTATACAACATTACTCGCTGCAAAGTCGTATTTTTCTGGCGGGTGAAGTGTTGTTATATACTTGTCAAGTAGAATTAACATACTGGCTGACTCGAATGTTCAAAATCTGTTACGCAAACTCGCTTAATGAAACCGGAAGTAATGTGTAGAAGAAAGAGTTAGCTCAATAAAGTCAGAATCACTGATTCTGTTAAATCCCTTAACTAAAAGTTATAAGGGTAAACATGGCTCTCCACTATAGACCTATCACAGGATCATAAAGCGTGCAATAGACTTAGGGAGGGGACCTTTCCAATTATTTCTTCCTGAAGTGAAGTAACAATAATAATAGTGTATCTAATAAGATAGTGAAGACGAGGCATTTCTCAAATGAATATAAATATCATGTTGTCATAAAAAGGCAACACCTACTTACACGCATGACAGGGGATTGACCATAGCTTAAAGACACTTTATTCCATCAGAACGAATGACGATTGAAGAAACAAATACGAAAAGAAAAAAAAAACATTTACTTGTATTTCTTGAGGGGAAGCTTGCCATGGCAGAGATTGAAAGCAGCAACCAAACGACAGAAATATGAAAGGATAAGTGAAAATAAAATGTCGACACCAATTGAAGAGCTGTGTAAAGGTTTCCCTTGGAAGTGACAATATAAGATAAAATAGTTTGCGTTGCCATTTCCTTAAATATTTGTCATGAGTCAGAGATTTGGAGCAAGACTTTTTGTGGTGCCGGGTAGCCTTATGAGAGTGTGTGTATGCACATAAACACGCACACACTATATTTGTATTTTGCTTTTTAAGTTTTATTTACTGATTTCCTCTACTGCTAGAGAGGCTTCTCTATATTAAAATAGGTATCATAAGCCTTTTGACGATTTTTGTGTTAATCAATTCAAAAAATCTGTAGGTTAAATAATATTAATCCTTCTTATACAAATATGCTTAGGTAACATATGCACAAACAAAGATATTGGCATGATTAAATATGAGTTTATATATATATATATATATATATATATATATATATATATATATATATATATATATATATATATATTATGAAATGGACAAAGTCCGACAATTATTTAAAGATATATTTATGTTTAACATTCTTTTTATAGATACAAGTATTTAAGTAAATGCTCTATTTATAATAAACAGTATTAAATAACATTTACCGGCCTGAATGTCCGAGAAATTTTCATAGAAAATATTCGTCCTCCGACAGGATTCGAATCTGTATCCTATACGGAACCGTCATATAACCTGACGTGCCATAACCGATTCGGCCACTCAGGATCGTTCGGTTGGCAAGGTCGAATTTACTGCTTATAAACTTCAATCTTCCATGAATCTCTGACGTACATTCATTTCATAACTGCTCATGGCGTATCAAATGTAAACAAATGACGTCACACATTATGAAATGGACAAAGTCCGACAATTATTTAAAAACGTTTTCTATGAAAATTTCTCGGATATTCAGGCCGGTAAATGTTATTTAATACTGTTTATTATAAACATAGCATTTACTTAAATACTTGTATCTATAAAAAGAATGTTAAACATAAGAAGGTCTTTAAATAATTGTCCGACCGTGTCCATTTCATAATGTGTGACGTCATTTGTTTACAAATACATATAATTACTCTTTAGTGTAAGAAAAAACAATGCACAATATAAAATTTCAGAGCTATTTAACATATATATATATATATATATATACTAAGAAATATACATAATATCTTACATTAAGAATTATGCATAATATTATATATATATGTATATATATATATATATATATATATATATATATGTATATATATATATATATATATATATATATATATATATATATATATCAGGTATAACAGCAAACTTTATCCAAATCGCGTAACAGCGTGTGATCATTGTCCACCCCACAAAATATGTAATATCTAAACAACCACTAAACACATTTAGTTTCTTAAAGACATTTAGCCATCTTGTCACCATTTTTCGTAAGAAGCAATGAAATAATATTATGTTCTTCATCTAAAAAAATAGGTTATATCGTTTTCTGTCAGCCCCACGATGTCTTCCCAACTGAGCAATGGTGAGATGAAAAAGATCATTGACGCCTTCAGCAATGGTACCACTCTTCATACTTTGGGTTCCATCTTTAAAGTGCATTTAAAAACAGCAAAAGGGATCATCATATCAACTTATATCTAAATACATTCTTATTGTTTAGAGTCCAATAATTTTATAAAAAAAAAATTGTGGTATTCAACCTATTGTGCTGAAAATTGAGTTTTACATTCCTTTCTTTAGGCGTATTATCATATGAATAACTGACATCATACAGACATTAGATTCTTTGAAATGGATAAAAAATATTCAAAATTTGATGGGTGTAAGAATAATTTCGTCGTGGATTATATATATATATATATATATATATATATATATATATATATATATATATATATATATATATAATGTATTTGAGTATGTATCTGTGTTTGTTTACATCGAACTTGTATATATTGGTGAATATTTATGTTGACAACGAAAATTTTTCTCTAGCACACCAATATGTAGACATACAAAAAGGTACTCTAATAGCTATCTATCTATCTATCTATGTCTCTCTTTATATATATATATATATATATATATATATATATATATATATATAATCTAAGTTTGTATGTATGCATATTGTTAAACATAAGAAGATACACAGAAGAAAAGGAATTATCTATCAACGCAGATAGATCTTAACTTGACTCAGCCAATCGCAAATATTTTGTATTTGAGTCAACACCAACAATCATTCAATTCTTCTCGTCTTTGTTACGGCAAAATTTAATTTAGTGTCACTTGAAAATTTCACCTTTAACTTTTCGTTGCAGTCAACCTAAAAATGGAAGAAAAAACGGGGAAAGTGAAACATTCCTTTTTATATATGCAGTTTTCTTTCCCTTTTTTTATTTTTTGTCTATATATTTATTTTATCTTATTTTATTTCGTATTTTGTAGTTATTATTTCTTTTCTGTTTGGTTTCGTTATTTCTCCATTTTTTTTCATGTACCACTGTCTTTCTTTCTGTCTTCCTTTCTTCTTTCTTTCTTACTTACTTACTTAAATCATTCATGCTTGGCATATCTGATTTGGAGAATAAGAATTGCGAAAAAGAACTGAAACCATCTTAGTTACCGCTTAACTAAAACCAGCGAGATAATTTATAAAAGGAAACAAAATTGAGATTTTCTCGTCAAGAGAGCGAAAATCTCAAGACGCCAGTTTTTATGGTTAGGAGAAAAAATCTATGACTACAACTACTACTGCTCCTGCTACTACTACTACTAATAATGATGATAATAACTTTTCAGAGAACAGATTTATTCACTAATATAGGGATTCAACTGCAACATTTACCACTTGAATACCAGGGAAAGGATTTTCGGAAAATTTACACTGAAATCAACTCTTACGACAGTTTTCAGAATTCATTGAGTACACAATCAAAAAGGAGCATAAGAAAGAAAGAAAGAAAGAAAGAAAGAAAGAAAGGAACATTAAAGAATGGAAGAATGAAGTAAGGAAGAAGAAAGAAAGAAAGAATATAGAAAGAAAGAATAAAGAAAGAAAGGAAGAAATAAAGAAATAAAGAATAAAGAAAGAAAGGAAGAAGAAATAAAGAAAGGAATAATAAAGAAAGGAAGAATAAAGGAAGAAAGAAAGGAAGAATAAAGAAAGAAAGAAATAAGAAAGAAAATAAGAAAGGAAGGAAGAGTAAAGAATGGAATAATGAAGAAAAAAAGAAGAAAGAAAGAAAGAATGAAAGAAGAATAAAGAAAGAAGGAAAGAATAAATAAAGAAAGAAAGAAATAAAAATAAAGAAATAAAGAAAGAATAATGAAGAAAGAAAGGAAGAAATAAGAAAGAAAGGAAGAAAGAAATAATAAAGAAAGAAAGGAAGAAAGAAATAATAAAGAAAGAAAGAAAAAAAGAAAAAAGGAAGAATAAAGAAAGAAAAGAATAAAAAAAGAAAAAAAGGAAATAGATGACGCCGACATGAAAGTAAGAAAGGTTAAATTATATCGATTAAAAAAAGATTTAAAAAAAAGAAGGAAAGAATGTGACGATGCCAGAAAAAAGAGCAACAAAGAAAGAAAGCAAAATACAGGAAGAAAAAAAAATAGATGATGCCGAAATGTTAGAAGTAAAGGTCAAAATATATAGGATAAAGGAAGAAAGGAGGAAAGGAAGTGACAATGCCGAAGAGAGAGAGAGAGAGAGAGAGAGAGAGAGAGAGAAAGGCCAAAATATTGAGATAACGAGAAAAAGAAACAAAGAAATACTCGACCCCCCCCCCGCCAACGAAAAATAGACAAAGAACAAGAAAAAAGAGTAAAATATAGACGTAATGATGCTAAACAAAGAAAGAATGAGACGACGGAGAAAAAGAAATAAAGAAATAAAAAAGACGAAATAAATGAAAAAAGAAAGACTGAAAAAAAGAGGTGATACCCAATCCCTACTAAGAATGTAGATTTAGATCTAGAACTAAATTATATTGGTTAGTCTCTTGAATGTGAGAGTAGTGTAACGGTTATCAACGAAGAACGTGGAATTGGCGGGCTGGGTTCAAATTCTAGTCTAGTTTATTACGCCCGCTAATGTCCTTGAAAAAGGCATGTATGTTAAATGGCAGGGCGGCTTGGTTGGATGCCGACTAGTCTGAGAGAGAGAAAAAAGGATTAATTCAAAACCTTGAACAAAGTAAAGGGAAACCGATCTAATATACTTTTCAATAAGGCATGGCAATTCGCATATCATAAAAAATGGAACCTGTCGAGAGCCATATTCGTCTACGTTTTTAACGGAGATCAAATTTAAAAAAATAAAAATAAAAAAAAATTCTCGGAAAAGTAAAATGCGAACGAGACTTTTTTCTAAAATTATACCAAATTTACAAGAATCCGTCCATTTTCCGTTACATCAAAACAGATTCTCTCTTTTCCCTTCCTCTTTCACTCCTCTCTCAGGTATCCTTTGTTTTTCTCTCTCTATTTCTCTCTTCTGCTGTTTTTTCTCTTAGGCTTACTCTGTCTTTATCTCTGTATCTACCTTCCTTTCTTTCTTTTTCCTTTTTGCTCTGTCTCCTTTCATTTATCTCATCCGTCTCTCACCTTACCACTGTTTTCTCTCTCTTTATCTCTTCCTCTCTCTCTCTCTATTCTCTTTCTCTCTATTCTTTTTCTCTCTATTTCTATCTCTCACCCCTACTCTGTTTTTCTCTCTATCTTTTTCTATGCCCTTTTCTCGTTCTTTTCCCTTTCATTTGTTTCTCTATCCCTGCCCCGTTCACAGTCTTACTCTTTATCTCTTCCCCATTCGCTTTTTCTCAATCTTATTCTGTCTTTATCGCTCTTACATTCTTCTTCCCTTTTTCTCTATCTATCCCTTCCGCTGTTTGATTCTCTATCTCGCCCTTTCTGTTTTTCTACTCTCTCTTCGTTCCTTTTTTTCTCTGTCACTTTTCAACATCATTCACCGTCCTCAGTTGTCTCCCCTTCTCTTTTACTCTCTTTTTAGTTTCTCTTTCTCTCTCTCTCTCTCTCTCTCTCTCTCTTTCCATACTTCACTCTCTATATTTATATATATTTTAATAAATAAGGAATTTGCGATATTTTGAAAGATAAATTATTGTAAAGTTCGTTAATGCTTTCAATTAATTTTTCCGCAAACGACCAGAGTTAGATGAAACAGAAAAGAAACAAAATCTATTTTAATTATAAAGATGACTAACCAATTTCAAATCTTTTGAATGTACGTACCTTCAGAGAATCCAAAGTTACAGGCGAAATAAGCATTCGTGAAAAGTAAATTAAATACACAATTTGAGATGAATAGCTGCCAAAGTATTAAATCCCATGTAATGAAAGTCGTATTGAAAAAAACAAAACGTTGACAAAAAAGTGACGTTGTTTTATCAAATCTCAAACGAGATTTCAATAAATTTGTTTTTCCTCGAAATAACGATGCAAAGTAAGTTAATCTCGTCTGCTTTGGGAGAGATGGATTGAGGTGGGGCGAAGTGGCGTTATTGAAGGTTAATATAATACATGTTAACACCAAATTGACATTTACATTTCAGCTATCCTTGGTTGAGCGAATAACGAATTAGTATGTGATGGAAGTTAGCCGACTTGTTATTAATAGATTGTGTCACTTTTAAAGGATTTGTAATCTTGACAATTTATTGGCTTACATCCATATCACGTTGAAATACCGATTGTCGTACGATGGCCGAACTTAAGCAACCTCGAAAACCTCGTCAGTACCGTAATTGGTGGCTTCTTGGGGATACCTGGTGAGGGTGGTGTAATGTATAACGGCTCAGAATTGGAAATCGGAAAGCCGCGCCCCAATTTCAGTCGGTTTCGTTGTATTCCTTTCAGTCAGTTATGTGCCATGCGTGATACACGCTTAGGCGATCATGTATCCTTCGCTACATGACTGACGAGGCAGATTTTTTCCCCGCAGTAGGTTGCTATTTCTTTCTGCGGTAGACCACTTGTCATCCTAGGTTATAGAATCAGGTCTGTCCTGCTGTTTATCCATAGCTGGAGGGAAGATTGGGAGGATTCATACTTTTCCAAGAGTATTAGCACGTAAGTGAATGTAATGGATACGACTGGAATTCGAACTCAGCTGGAAAAGGTAGGACTCCACATCTTCTTCTCAAGATATGGATTAATTAGCGGGACTTGGATCTATATGTCATTATTATTGGCAGAATCAATTCTTAAATATAAAAATATATTTGGCTAGCGATAACATGTACAAGGTTGATAATCCGTAAAAAAATCAACAAATCAATTAATGAATGACAATTTATTCAGCTTAGCTTAGTTTGGTAACAGAAAATATTTGGAAAAAAACATAGAGCCTTTTTACTCCAAAAGCAAGGATTAAGAGCCACTCATGGTAGAGTAATAATTAGGTGTGCAATATGTTCGTAGGTTGTGATAGAAGAAAGAGAAGATTATAAGTATAGGTAGAATGGAAAACGATTGAC
>OZ038493.1:45807751-45822751 GCA_964036315.1 Acanthosepion esculentum | reverse complement strand
ATGTATATGTGAGATATCGGTGTACTCCTGGCAAATTATGGCTTCATGTATATGTGAGATAACGGTATACACCTGGCGAATCGCAACTTCATGTATATGTGAGATAACGGTGTACTCCTGGCGAATCACAGCTTCATGTATATGTGAGATAACGGTGTACTCCTGGCGAATCACAACTTCATGTATATGTGAGATATCAGTGTACTCCTGGCGAATCACAGCTTCATGTATATGTGAGATATCAGTGTACTCCTGGCGAATCACAGCTTCATGTATACGAGAGATATCGGTGTACTCCTGGCAAATCACAGCTTAATGTATATGTGAGATAACGGTGTACTCCTGGCGAATCACAACTTCATGTATATGTGAGATAACGGTGTACTCCTGGCGAATCACAACTTCATGTATATGTGAGATAACGGTGTACTCCTGGCGAATCACAGCTTCATGTATACGAGAGATATCAGTGTACTCCTGGCGAATCACAGCTTCATGTATATGTGAGATATCGGTGTACTCCTGGCGAATCACAGCTTCATGTATACGAGAGATATCGGTGTACTCCTGGCAAATCACAGCTTAATGTATATGTGAGATAACGGTGTACTCCTGGCGAATCACAACTTCATGTATATGTGAAATAACGGTGTACTCCTGGCGAATCACAACTTCATGTATATGTGAGATAACGGTGTACTCCTGGCGAATCACAACTTCATGTATATGTGAGATAACGGTGTACTCCTGGCGAATCACAACTTCATGTATATGTGAGATAACGGTGTACTCCTGGCGAATCACAACTTCATGTATATGTGAGATATCAGTGTACTCCTGGCGAATCACAGCTTCATGTATATGTGAGATATCGGTGTACTCCTGGCGAATCACAGCTTCATGTATATGTGAGATAACGGTGTAATCCTGGCGAATCACAACTTCATGTATATGTGAGATATCAGTGTACTCCTGGCGAATCACAGCTTCATGTATACGAAAGATATCGGTGTACTCCTGGCAAATCACAGCTTAATGTATATGTGAGATATCGGTGTACTCCTGGCAAATCACAGCTTCATGTATATGTGAGATAACGGTGTACTCCTGGCGAATCACAACTTCATGTATATGTGAGATATCAGTGTACTCCTGGCGAATCACAGCTTCATGTATATGTGAGATATCGGTGTACTCCTGGCGAATCACAGCTTCATGTATATGTGAGATATCGGTGTACTCCTGGCGAATCACAGCTTCATGTATATGTGAGATATCGGTGTACTCCTGGCGAATCACAGCTTCATGTATATGTGAGATAACGGTGTAATCCTGGCGAATCACAACTTCATGTATATGTGAGATATCAGTGTACTCCTGGCGAATCACAGCTTCATGTATATGTGAGATATCGGTGTACTCCTGGCGAATCACAGCTTCATGTATATGTGAGATATCGGTGTACTCCTGGCGAATCACAGCTTCATGTATATGTGAGATATCGGTGTACTCCTGGCGAATCACAGCTTCATGTATATGTGAGATATCGGTGTACTCCTGGCGAATCACAGCTTCATGTATATGTGAGATATCGGTGTACTCCTGGCGAATCACAACTTCATGTATATGTGAGATATCGGTGTAATCCTGGCGAATCACAACTTCATGTATATGTGAGATATCGGTGTACTCCTGGCAAATCACAGCTTCATGTATATGTGAGATATCGGTGTACTCCTGGCAAATCACAGCTTCATGTATATGTGAGATATCGGTGTACTCCTGGCGAATCACAGCTTCATGTATATGTGAGATATCGGTGTACTCCTGGCAAATCACAGCTTCATGTATATGTGAGATATCAGTGTACTCCTGGCGAATCACAGCTTCATGTATACGAAAGATATCGGTGTACTCCTGGCAAATCACAGCTTCATGTATATGTGAGATAACGGTGTAATCCTGGCGAATCACAACTTCATGTATATGTGAGATATCGGTGTACTCCTGGCAAATCACAGCTTCATGTATATGTGAGATATCGGTGTACTCCTGGCAAATCACAGCTTCATGTATATGTGAGATATCGGTGTACTCCTGGCGAATCACAGCTTCATGTATATGTGAGATATCGGTGTACTCCTGGCAAATCACAGCTTCATGTATATGTGAGATATCAGTGTACTCCTGGCGAATCACAGCTTCATGTATACGAAAGATATCGGTGTAATCCTGGCAAATCACAGCTTAATGTATATGTGAGATATCGGTGTACTCCTGGCAAATCACAGCTTCATGTATATGTGAGATAACGGTGTACTCCTGGCGAATCACAACTTCATGTATATGTGAGATATCAGTGTACTCCTGGCGAATCACAGCTTCATGTATATGTGAGATATCGGTGTACTCCTGGCGAATCACAGCTTCATGTATACGAGAGATATCGGTGTACTCCTGGCAAATCACAGCTTAATGTATATGTGAGATAACGGTGTACTCCTGGCGAATCACAACTTCATGTATATGTGAGATAACGGTGTACTCCTGGCGAATCACAACTTCATGTATATGTGAGATATCGGTGTACTCCTGGCGAATCACAGCTTCATGTATACGAGAGATATCGGTGTACTCCTGGCAAATCACAGCTTAATGTATATGTGAGATATCGGTGTACTCCTGGCAAATCACAGCTTCATGTATATGTGAGATAACGGTGTACTCCTGGCGAATCACAACTTCATGTATATGTGAGATATCAGTGTACTCCTGGCGAATCACAGCTTCATGTATATGTGAGATATCGGTGTACTCCTGGCGAATCACAGCTTCATGTATATGTGGGATAACGGTGTACTCCTGGCGAATCACAACTTCATGTATATGTGAGATATCAGTGTACTCCTGGCGAATCACAGCTTCATGTATATGTGAGATATCGGTGTACTCCTGGCGAATCACAGCTTCATGTATATGTGAGATATCGGTGTACTCCTGGCGAATCACAACTTCATGTATATGTGAGATATCAGTGTACTCCTGGCGAATCACAGCTTCATGTATATGTGAGATATCGGTGTACTCCTGGCGAATCACAGCTTCATGTATATGTGGGATAACGGTGTACTCCTGGCGAATCACAACTTCATGTATATGTGAGATAACGGTGTACTCCTGGCGAATCACAACTTCATGTATATGTGAGATAACGTTGTACTCCTGGCGAAAGCTTCAATTAACGACTGCTTTATTTTTTTCTTATAATCTAGGCACGACGGTTAGTGACTCGGACTGAGGAATCAGAGAACCGAGCTCGAATTACAGTGGAGTTCGTTGTATTCACGTGCAAATACCGATGGGAAAGGTATGAATCCATCTCTTCTTCCACCCCCAGCTATAGGTAAATAGCAGGGCAGACTGGGTCCTACAGCCTTCAATGGCGATCGGTCTCGAAGAAGACCTATGGATTGAATAATGTCACCAAACTACAATTTGCCACGCTTGGTGAGTAAGGCTACAGACATTGTTAATAAGGGTACGGTTCCTCCACTATGAATGGATTTGTATTTAGACTGTACCAATTTTGATTAAAGTTCATAATTTTTTGATTTCAGATAAAACTTAGAAACTTTTTAACGTTTTAGTGAAATGGTCATGAAACAAAATTATAGCTTATCATTACGGATTAAACTGACGCCAGAAGTATATGGGTTAATAAGTATTTGCTGAGAAACAAAAAACACCTTGGCAGATATCCTTATAATAAAATCATTTTTAATGTCTTCCGACATATTATACAATATAGGAACTTAATAGACATATAGACTCAAATTCGCGGAAGGATTTTCTTGGCTATTCACGAAGCTTATAATATGACGTAAAAAATGCTTAGCTAGGTCGAGTCATGGTTGAGACTGTGTCTGCTCTCTTTTTTTTCCGATGGAAACCGGCTGGACGCACCTGACTTTCTCAGCATCTTTTTATTGGATTTACTTTTCGGTAATCTTCATAACATTGGAGGCTTCCATCTTATAGTCTATATTGTGAATGATTCTCTCTTGATCTTTGATACATTTTTTTGCTTGCGGAATCACATCAAAAGATTTTGGTATAAAATTCGGTACTTACTAGGAGCTCCGATTTTTTCTAGAATCTTTTATGATTTTCTTCTATTGTTTACTCAGTGTAACATAATGAATAGCTTTATTTTTCTGTTTATTCATTTTTTCTTTCTTTCTTTCTTTACACTACTCTTGCCTTCGTTCCTATTATTTCTTCTAACTTTTCTTTTTACAGTTTGCTTTCTTTCTTCATTTTTCATTCGTTCTTCGTTCTTACTTACATTCATTCATTCATTCATTCTTTCTTTCTTTCTTTCTTTCATTCATTCTTACTTTCTTTCTTCATTTTTCTTTCTTTCATCGTTCTTACGTTGCTTCTTTCTTTCTTCATTTTCTTTCGTTCTTCGTTCTTACTTAGTTTCATTCATTCTTTCTTTCTTTCTTTCTTCTTACTTTCATTCTTTCTTTCTTCATTTTTGTTTCTTTCATCGTTCTTACGTTGCTTATTTTTTTCTTTCTTTCTTCATTTTTCTTTCGTTCTGCGTTCTTACTTACTTTCATTCTTTCTTTCTTCATTTTTCTTTCGTTCTTCGTTCTTACTTACTTTCATTCTATCTTTCTTTCTTTCTTCTTACTTACTTTCATTCTTTCTTTCTTTCTTTCTTCATTTTTCTTTCTTTCATCGTTCTTACGTTGCTTCTTTCTTTCTTTGTTCTTACTTTCATTCTTTCTTTCTTTCTTTCGTTCTTCAGTCTTACTTTCATTCATTCATTCTTTCTTTCTTTCTTTCTTTTACTCATATTTTATATTTTCTTTTATTTCGTTCGTTCTTTTTAAATACTTTCTTGCGAGTGTATTCATTTTTTGCTTATATCCCTTATCTAGATGTGTTTCTTTGTTTCTTCTTGTCTCCGTTCTTTCTTTTCTTTGTTTCTTCTTTAAGTTCCCTCTACATTTTTAGTTCTTTTATTTTTCATTTGTTACGTATTTCTATTGTCAAGATATTCTTTCTTTCTTTTTATTCTTGCGTTCTACGTTTTTGCTATTGTATAGTATTTCGTTCAGTCATTTTTTGTATATACCTTATATACGTTTGTTTATTTGTTTGATTTTTTTCCCTCCTTCCTTCCTTCTTTCCTTCCTTCCTTCCTTCCTTCCTTCCTTCCTTCCTTCCTTCCTTCCTTTCCTTTGGTCGGTTGTCCTTATTTTCTTACCGCTTTTTCATAATGACATTTCTTTTATTTATTTTTTTTTCTTGTTTACATATATTCTTAAATTTCTGTCTGTCTATCTATGTACATTTATTTATTATTTTTCTTATGTTTCTTTCGTTATATTTTTCTATCCTCTTTTGCTAAGTTATGTATGTTCTTTCATTCAGTCATTTTAGCGTGTATGTCTTAATTACTTTGGTTTATTTGTTTGCTTCTATCTGTCTTTCTTTCATTCTTTCTTTTTTCTTTCTTTCTTTTGTTTGTTCTTCAATTCCTTTCTCATTTTTTCCGCTTTAAATTTTTTTTTATAATCTATCTATCTATCTATCTATCTATCTATCTATCTTTCTTTCTTTCTTTTTTCCCCATTTGACGAGAATTTGTTTACATGTTTACGTGTGAACGAAAAGAGTCGGTCAATGTTTGGAGATTTTTCATCGAGCGTGTCTACAGTCTGAAAACGGTGTGTACTTTATCCTCTTCACGCGAGTTTAAGAATAATAAATCATAAAAAGCTGGGGAAAAACGAAACAATAGAATTTTAAATGTGCAACAAAAATATTAGTACAAATGCTGACGCCCTTCCACCTCCCTTTCACTTTGCGCTTCCCCTTGTCGATCACGTGGTTTAGAGAGCGGTAGAGTACAAAGCCATTCGCATGCAGGTCTACATGCGCATGCGTGTAGAAGATGGCAGATAAACTTGCTGCTAAGAATTTCGATTTACTTTTTATTCCCCAGTCGAGTAGGAATAAAGAAAAAAGAAAAAAAAAAGTGGGAAAAAAGAAAAGAAAAGAATAAAGTAAATACAGCAATTAAGGATAATTAAAGGTGAAATAGAAAATCAAGGAAAATAGAAACAACGAAAAAGAGTTGAAAAAATAAAAGTAATTAGGAAAGAAAAAGAATGTAAAATAAATAATGAAAGAAGAGACTTGACTGAATGAAAGAAAAATGATGGAAGAAATGAATGAATTAAAACTCCAAGAATGAAAGGAATTGACTGAGAATGAAAGAAAAAAAAGAAGGAAATACAGAAAAAGAAAGCGATAATGAACAGAACAGAATGATTTTTTTTAAAGAAAAGGAACGGGGGAAAAGAAATGTTAAAGAAACAAAATAAAATAAAATAAAAATATAAAAGGGAAAACAAAATAACTGACAAGGAAAATGGTAAGAAAGAGGAAAGCGAAGAGAAAATAGCGAATTGGAATAGGAAAAAAAGAAGAAAAATGAAATACAGAGTTAAGAAAGAAGTAGAAGAACAATAATATTAACAAGGGGAAGAATTCAAATGGGAAGAAATAAAAGGAAATGAAAGAACTAACCGAAGAGAAAAACAAAAAACAAACAAAAAAACAAAGATGTTTAAAGAGGAAAATCGGAAAAACGCATGAGAAATGAATGAAATAAAAGTAAACAGTAAACTGAAAATGAAGAAAAAAGAAAAATGAAGAGAATATAGAGGAAGAACGAAACTAAAGAAATAGGTATAAAGGAGAAGAAAAAGAAAAAAGAAGTAAATAATGAAAATGAAAAAGAAAAAGAAGAAAGTAAATAATGAAAATGAAGAAGAAAAGGAAAAGAATGAAAATGAAGAAGAAAAAGAAAAAGTAAATACGAAAATGAAGAAGAAAAAATAATGAAAATGAAAAAGAAAAAAAGAAAGTAAATAATGAAAATGAAGAAGAAAACGAAGAAAGTAAATAATGAAAATGAAGAAGAAAAGGAAAAGAATGAAAATGAAGAAGAAAAAGAAAAAGTAAATAATGAAAATGAAGAAGAAAAAATAACGAAAATGAAAAAGAAAAAGAAGAAAGTAAATAATGAAAATGAAGAAGAAAAGGAAAAGAATGAAAATGAAGAAGAAAAAGAAAAAAGTAAATACGAAAAAGAAGAAGTAAAAGAAGAAAAAATAATGAAAATGAAAAAGAAAAAAATAATGAAAATGAAGAAGAAAAGAAGAAAGTAAATAATGAAAATGAAGAAGAAAAAGAAAAGAATGAAAATGAAGAGGAAAAAGAAAAAAGTAAATAATGAAAATGAAGAAGAAAAAGAAAAAATAATGAAAATAAAGAAGAAAAAGAAAATAAGAAAAGAGGTCAAATGGTTTGTTATATTGAAGGATTATAAGTAGATCTAAAATACGAGGAAAAAGTTAATGTTATTAAAGAAGAAGACAAGAAGGAGAAGAATAAAATACAACTACAAAAATAAGAAAACAATAAAAAAAAGAAAACAACAAAAAGGATCTTGTTATATAATACCGGCAAGAAAAAGATGAAGAACGCCCCAAAAAAAACATAAAAAGGCAAAGAAACAAGTAATGAAAAAAAGAAAGAAAGAAAGAACGCAAGAAGAAGAACGACAAGAAAAGAAGATAAAGAAGAAACGAAAGAAAAGGAAGAAGTTGAAATCAATTTAAACATGAGATTCTGAATGGATGTGTAAAAGAAGACATATTATGAAACAATAAAACAAATAATAATGAAACTAAAAGTGAAATAAAAATATCAAAGAACAAAATAAAATCGTGAAAACCGAGAAAAGATGAATGAATTGAGAAGGAAAAGAGGAAGAAAGGAAAATCTTGCGAAAGAGAGGCAAGTATCGAGAGGCAAGTGCTCAGTACAAAACATGGGCCGATTGAGTTGGCTAATCCGTCTCCCCCAAGAATCTGCACACACCAGCGAATGGATAGGAAAAGAAGGTGACTGCTTTTCTTGCACTGAACGTTCCGTATTGATTTCTGTAATTGTTTTTCAAAAGTTGATTTATACACAGGATACCGAAGCAAGTGCTCGCATGACAATCCACCTACCTGCTGTCAAACTATTGTTTGGTAAGGGCGAATGAAACAGGCGTAGGAGATGCGTCTCTTGATAAAATTATGTGAATGCAATCACATACACACATACCATACACACGCGCGCGCACTCACGCACATACGTGGTATCGCGCGCACATACACGTAATACGAGAGGAAAAAGAAAACACACATACACATATGTATATATTAAGAATGAGGGAAAGGAAAGCATATATATATATATATATATATATATATATATATATATATATATATGATAGGCACACACACGCACATACATATATATATATATATATGTGTGTGTGTGTGTGTGTGTGTGCGTGCGTGGATGCGTGTATCAGATATGTATATCTGTCTTCATTTCTCTTTGTCTTTATATATATATATATATATATATATATATATATGTGTGTATGTGTGTATGTGTGTGTGTGTGTGTTTCATTCGTAGACAGTAATGTTTCTCTGTATCACAGCTCCTCAGTGCGACTATACAACCGAATGCCTCAGGCCCGGATCGAAACCCAACCGATTTGATGTCAGTCAGAGCTTCCGCCACTGATATATATATATATATATATATATATATATATATATATATATATATATATATATATATATATATATATATATATATATCCGACTGACGCAAATTCAGTCGGGTTTCGATCCTAGCTAGAGGCAACCGGACGTCTAGCCACACTGATGAGCTGTGAAACAGCGAAACAGTCTGTCTGTGGATGACAAATATATATATATATATTATTTCTCTTTTTCTTTCTCGATATATATATATATATATATATATATATATATATATATATATATATATATATATATATAATGATACACGTATTCACGCGTACATGCATACACACATACGTTTTGCTGTCTTTGAGTTTTTAGACTGCACAGTATAGTAGGGTCAGTTGGACACCGTCTGTGAGAAAAAGAGCAATATGACGCAATTTACTCCACCCGGTATTTAGAAACTGCATGCTGTACTGCTTGACATACGAGCAGGCAGCTCTAATACAAACATTTGTGAGTAATTGTGTGTCAATCTGAGGACACTGCAGAGGATTCGGAAAGAGTTGGATGAGTCTAATTACTGATTGTTCTTATGAGAAATGACCTCGCCAATTTGTTGGTGAGATTCAAGGCATAATTGAAAACGATCCCTCCAAGTCAATCATATCCATAACCATGCCCTGGGACAAGAGGGTGGCTGCTGGAAGACACTTGTCTGGAAACAGGACTCTGCACTATGCCTCACAACAAGGAAAATACTGTCATGGCAGCACACAATTTCTGCGACCTCAACACACCCTACATCTCCAAATGTCCAAATTAGAAGAAGATATACAATTCTCTAAAAAATAATATTCTACTAAGCTATTATTTAACAGAAGTTATAAAGAAAATGGCTGCAAAAAGAATACTTAAACTCAGAATCTGGACGAGACGGGTGAAATTTCTTGAACACATCATCAGGAAGGAGGGTTTGGAAAACTTAACCCATCCAGAGTATATTGAGGGTTAGCGAGACAGGGAAAGGCAGCCATCTTTCTGACATGAAATTGTATGAATCCTTAGCAAAGGGAGAAGAGTGTTAAGGATTACATTGGATAGAAAGTCTTGGAGAGACATGATCGTTCGGCTCATTGAAGAAAAATAACTTATTTTCTAAGCTTAATTTCTCCGCTTTGTAAAAAAATAAACCCCAGATTATTCATACAGATAAAAAGAAATAACGGAATTTCAAAAATGCTTAGTCTATCGACCGCTAATGGCATAGCTAAACACGTTATATATTCCCAGAAAGTTATAATCAGAGGAAGTGTTATAGGGACCCAATAATATAGAATGTGTTGCGTGTGCGGAAACAGTGACAGGGTTGCAAATTATATTAATGAAAATAGTCACTTCGCTAAGAACAATTCTGAAAATAGACTTGACCACGGAGAAAAGGCTGGTCAACAGCTGATTATCTAGACGGCATTGATTTAGCCAAACCGGCATAAGACCAAAAGAGAATCTGTCTTCCAGAATAGAAACAATAAACTACTTTAGGTTTTGATATTCAAAAGCATTAACAATTCCATGTAAGAAGACGAAATCAAATCATTGTAAATAAAGATAAGAACATCTTTAATAAAGAACATATAGCGGGTATTATTATTATTATTATTAGTAGTAGTAGTAGTAGTAGTAGCAGATGTAGTATTAATACTACTACTACTAATAATAATAATAATAAAATGCGAGGAAGCACGGTGGAGGAATAGGATTGAGGAATCGGAGAGGCGAGTTCGAATTCCAGTCAAATCCATTACGTTCACTTACGTGCTTGGGAAAGGTATTAATACTCTTCTTCTCCCTCCAGCTATGGGTAAATAGCAGGACAGATTGGGTTCTATAGACTGGTCTTGGAGAAGGACAACTCTGTATTCAAATCCTACGAAGTTTCGTTTGGGGAACTTGAGCCACGTAGTGCACCGTGTCTCTGTATTCGGCCCTTGGTTGGTTCTGCACAAAGCCTTCACCACTATAATCAAATCATATATCAGTTCCTAGGAACTGAGCTGCTTGACCCTCATACGTCGAATACAACGGGGGAGTCCACCAATAATATGCACTATTGAATTTGGCATGAATACAGAGACAATTATAAGGACTAACGTTAATTATAACGCTAATATTAACCACTTCCCTACAAGGAAACCTTTGTTATTTCCTGGCTGCTAGGCTAGTAAATACCATAGGTATACCTGCTCTAGGTTGAATATATCATAAAATCTTTATCTTAAAACAATTGTTCAGGACAATAGGTCTCCCAAGACCGAGCCTGTCATCACTCTTTCCAGTAGTGATGAGATTTCCTTCCAAACCTTTTGTTTTAAAAATCGTGCAAAAGTCATGTAGAACGTTAACATCTTGATTATATCATTATTTTCTCTTCGACATACATTTGCTATCCATTTTAGTTGTTGCTGCTCTTGATAGTCCTTAAGTAATGTGTTTTCTGTTATTTGGTACAGCTTTTTGTTTTTAATTTTCTATCTTCACAGTATTCAATGAAGGGTGGACTTTGTCAAGACCAACAGGCATTACATGGCCACGTTCATTTTTAACCATTGGTTTCAATACAGGTTTTGATGTACAGTATTGATTTGACAGTTTAGATATCTCAGAATTGGTTTGGAATAATAATAATAATAATAATAATAATAATAATAATAATAATAATAATAATAATGGTATGAACACCACCCAGACCGGGTTACGGAAATAGGACCTGTTACAATTTTATTGAACTACACAATACACGCAAACAGAACAATTAAAGCTAACGAGACATTGTTATTAGAGACCGCAAACAAAAAAGTGCCTCCTTATTGATATGGTAGTCTCTGCAGACTGCAATGTATCTTTGAAGATCTTCAAAAAGCTATCAAAATAAAAGGACCTTGAAATCGAAATCTCAGAAATGTTGCACATGGGAACATCAACAATCCCTGTTGTAGTTGGAGCCCTCGGATTGGTTGGAAAAGAATCCCATAGACTAATTGAAGGGATACCTGGAAACCCATACCTTAAAGGAACACAAAAAATTGTTCTCACGAGTACAGCCCACATCTTACGAAGGGCTTTATCTATGTAAAATAGATATATGTTTTTGTTTTTTAATTGGTTAGTGGAAAATGTCATGATACCATTTCTGACCTTAGGTCTCTGGGCGGGACCCGGAAAGAAATGTCTACACACTAGAATCAGAAGAAATAAAATAAAAGCACTAATAATAATAAAATACAAAGACCTTCCTTAAAATGGAAATCTCAAAAATCTGGTACATGAGAACATTAACAATTCCACTTGGAGTTGGAGCCAAAAGATTGATTTGAAAAGATTCCAGTAGACTTATTGATGGGATTCCTGGTAGCCCAAGCCTTAAAGAAATACAAAAAGATTGCTCTCGCGAGTACAGCCCACACCTTACGAAGGGCTTTATCTATGTAAAATATGGGATTTGTTTTCAAAATTGCTCATTGGAAAATGTCATGATTCCATTTCTGACCTTAGGTCTCTGGTCGGGACCAGAAAAGAAATGCGTACACACGAGAAATTAAGGGAAATAAAATAAAAATAATGGTAATAATAATAGTTGGGGGAAAAAATTGTGCCATCATTCAACACTGTCAGTAACGCAAAATCGTGCAAATAGACACAAATGATCTAACGACAAATGATCTGATTGAATGTCATGAAGAAGGAAATATTGGAAGGAAATCGAAGAATAGGACACCGCACATTGGAACTTTGGCTAGAAAAGGGTATGTTTTCAGTGACATGATTTAATCTGATGAACCAAGTGCGTTTGATAAAACGCGTTGACTAACTGAAGTAGAATTATCTCAAATTAAGAAAGGTGTCATTGAAGTCTCAGCAAATGGAGAAGAAATAGTTTCTGTAGTTGAATCAGAAGTTATTCCTAAAGAGAATGGAACGGCTGAAGGGCGCAAATCTACTACTGCTGCTGCTTGAGATTGAGAATGGTACAAATGAAACCAATTTGGATGAAGAATCTGTTGAAATACGAAGGCGTATTATTGAGCTAATGAACACTTCACATGACAGGCCACCAACGAATATGAAGAGGTTGGATAGAAATAAGATAAATGAGATCGCACAGAATGTGAGTATAATCATAGGACCCGCCCGAAAGGTAACTCAAACACTCAATAATATCAGAGCGCCAACGCTGTTGGCAGAGGAAAAACTACAATGAAGGGACGAAAGCAGAGAAATATTGAGGACCCTTGGTGGAAAAGATACACAGAAAAGCTCTCAAGAAAGGATCTCAGAAAGGTTGATCAATTGTTCAAAAGGCATTGGAAACATTCTGAACACGAGCCAATCGACAAGTTGAAAACAAATGAATTTACCAAAGCAATGGCTCGGATTGAGGAATCGGTGAGCTGAATTCGAATTCTAGCCGAATCCTTTACATTCACTTACGTGCTAATACCCTTGGAAAAATGTATGAATTATCTTTTTTCTCCCCTCCCCCCAGCTATGTGTAAATAACAAGACAGACCGGGTTCTATAGCCTTGCCCTGCCACAGAAAGAAATGGCAACCTTCTTCGGGGAAAAAAATCTGCCCCGTCAGTCATCTATCGAAAGATACATGATCTTCTAAGCGTGTATCACGCATGACACATAAATGACTGACCGACAGCAATGGAAGAGATCAAACGATGAACTCTGAGTGTCATCGAACTCAAAGTTTTCTGAAAGGAAATAAACAGTTTGAGAATAGAAGTGTATTCAGTCAGAAGTCCATTGGAGGAACACAATGGAGGGACATAATGGAGGAACATAATGGAGGGAGAATGGAAGAACATAATGGAGGGACATAATGGAGGAACATAATGGAGGGATATAATGGAGGAACATAATGGAGGAACATAATGGAGGGACATAATGGAGGAATATAATGGAGGAACATAATGGAGGGAATCTATTTCCCGATGCTGACTAAACCAAAGAATTTTGGGAAAAGAAAACTTGGGGAAACAGTGTGACACTTAAAAGTGATGCGGTGTGTATTGAGAATGGGAATGAAGGTGCTGAAACAGACAAGGTAACATCACAGTGAATGCAGACGATGTATATAAGCAGGTAGCGAAGCTATCTACCTGGAAACTCCCTGGTTCTGGATTCAGGGAATGATTCTGAAGAGGTTTACAACAATTCAAGAAAGGTTGACATTGCTGCTGGGTGATGATGTCCAAAGAGAGGCAGTACCTGTTTAGATTGTAACAGGAAAAACGTCGCTGCCGATAAAGGGCATAACAAAAGGGAAATATCGTACCATTCAGGTTTAAACCTCTTGTGGCTGATACCCACTAGATTATTTGCCAGACAGACATACACATTTCTGCTAGAACAAGAAATTTTACCTGTTGACCAGCAATGATGTAAGAATGTTTCAAAAAATACAAGAAGGCTGAATGCATGGTCATCGGAAAAATGATGAGCCCGAAATGTGATTTGCAGGCCGGGAACACTAGAATCAAGCAGACGCAGAAGTTTAAATATCTGGGAAGCCTTCTGACAGAGGACGGTAAATGCGACACTGAGACGTACTGGGATGGCCAAGGACGCATTCCAAAAGCTGGGCAGAGTATTGCGAGACAGGAGGATTTATTTGGAAATGAACAAAAGAATACTGAGCTGTTATGTGACATATGTCCTTCTTTACGGAAGCGAATGTTGGACGATTTCCTCAAAGATGAAGAAGAGACTCGAGATGACAGTGATGTGGTCCTACAGAAGGATGCTGAGGGTATCATGGACCGATCGTGTGAGCAACGATGAGGTCTTAGAGAGGGTACAAACAAAGAGGAGGCTTATAATTAACACCAGGAAGAGGCAGCCGAAGTTCCTGGGAAACTTAATAAGGAAGGAGGGTCTGGAGAATGTGATACTCACAGGTCGACTAGAGGAAAAGAGAGACAACGGAAAACAACGCTGACATACCTGAGGGATTAAGCAAGTGGATGACAGAATGTGGTCTGGGGGAGGAAGCAGAGGGAAGGAACTTGTTGACTGCTGAAAGGGATAGAAGGAGGTGGAGAGCCATGATCGACTACGTCCTGAAAGGAGTTGATACATAGAAAGGAAAGAAGTGATCAATGAAACAAACTTGAGGCATTGTAGAAGATAACATACTAACATGTCGATGGCTTGGATTGAGTTCAAGAAGGCGAATGATTTCATGCCTAATTCGTGAATCATTGAGACCGTGCACATGTCTGGTGTTGCCGAAAAACATAACCAACCTTTTAATGAATAACACGGCTGATTGGAAAACTAGGTTTTCCTCAAA
>OZ038493.1:45800251-45802751 GCA_964036315.1 Acanthosepion esculentum | reverse complement strand
AAACTTCTAGAATTTTAATAAAAATCCGAACATATGAAACAGGTTTTATACATTCTCATTTATTTTCTCAAGAAATATCAAGAGAGTTCATCACTATGTTCTTGGATTATTTATTTACAAATTCATGTTCTATTTACAAGTTTATAGACATATGTGAAGCAATTACAATGTTTGTTACTTACTATGACTATGGAAAATATAACTACGGAAATATATATTTTATTCTTAAATTTATAATAATATCTATAAACAGAAAACAATAAACATATAACTACGAATAAGTGTGGCACCTCGAGGTGGTGTAATGTTATCAATCTTGTCTCGCTAGAACATTTACAACTGAGTAGTGAGTTCGATTCTCACTAAGTACCACCAACTTTCGGCCTTGTGCCACATTTATTCTATACTTGGAAAATCAATGTAACTACGAATAAATGTACTTAATATTTTGAAAAAAAAAATTTCCTGTCATATCTTTAATTTGCTCTCTTCACATAAATAGAGTTTGCAAGAATATGAATTTATAATTTGTTCTCAAGAAATGACAAGAAAAATGTTAAACACTCTTTACTTTTTGGATTATTCATTTAAAAAATAAGTTTTATTTGCAAGATTATTAAAATACGTGAACTAAGTACAGTGCAAAATTTATCATTTACCATATTATAAAGAAATAGTTATAAAGCCATTATTTTATTCTTAAATGTATGAAAATGTCACTGAAAAATACAATGAGATCATTAAAATAAACACATAATGACGTTAACTGTGATTATACAATTTGACAAAATGCATTTCCAGGAAATTCTTTCATTTGCTCTCGCCACATAAATTCACTAACATAAAATCTTTATTTCTTTATAAAGAAATAATATCAAAAATATTAAGCACCATATATTCGACTCTTTTTTTTTACTTCTTTCGCTGTTAATTCTTGAGAAAAATTTAAAAAATACATGAATCCAGTTTTATATGTTTGGGCTTTAATAAAATTCTAAAAATAGCTTTTTAAATCAATTATTGCCGAAGGAGTATAGAGTAAGAACGGGCTCAAGAGAAAAACCGTCTTTTTGACACGCTGTATTTTTTGTGGGTAACGTTGTCAAAAGTATATAAAGAGGAAAAATGTTTTTGTTTTAAAAATCAAGCAAAGAAAAAAGATATAAATTTTATCGACTTACCACGGCTGTTTACAAACAATAATGTGTTGAATAAAATTCAGAAATGTTTTGAGACTTTTTATCCATAATATTGTACGAAAGACGACGCTGGAAAAAATTTTATCAACCTAATAAATGCTAGAAAAGTCGGATTTTATCAGACAATGAAATTATATAACGTACATTTTGTCTCAAGGAATTAAGAACAACGAAAGATCAAGCACGTTTGCTTGCTTTCCCGAGTTAGAGTCGAAATATAATGTACGTAGAGACGCTTCTTGTTCCTCGAAACTAAGACGGCTTGAGGATTTGTTTCTGGAATAGTATCTGAAGGGATTTGTTTTTAGAATTATTTCTCTTTGTTGAGGTGCAGAATTGATGATATTAAAAGAAATTCTGTCGAATTGTTTTCTTTGAGACGACGTTAATACTTCACGATTCTTATGGATTACAAAACCGAGATGTGGATCTTTATGCAAAACAGAAAGCGTCTGGGTTGATGCCACAGCAACGTGTGACGAAGCCATAAAAGATTGCATTGAAATTTGCTAAATTGAACTTAGTCTGACACAAGTTAAATAGAGTGGAATGAAGAATTGTTTTATAATCTGCACTAGTGTTTGACGTTCGAACCAAGGTAAAAATCAGCATTTTGAAGTCTCCATTTACAATTCAAGCAACAAAATTTCTATTTTTGAATTCTCAATTCGCAACTCAAGTAGCAAAATTTCTATTCTTGAATCCTCAATTAGAAACTCCAGTAGCAAAATTTCTATTCTTGAATTCTCAATTCGCAACTCAAACAAAAAATTCTATTTTTGAATTATCATTTCTCAACTCGAGCAGCCAAATTTCTATTCTTGAATTCTCAATTCGCAACTCAAGCAACCAAATTTCTATTCTTGAATTCTCAATTCGGAACTCAAGCAGACAAATTTCTATTCTTGAATTCTCAATTCGCAACTCAAGCAGACAAATTTCTATTCTTGAATTCTCAATTCGCAACTCAGGCAGCCAAATTTCTATTCTTGAATTCTCAATTCGCAACTCAGGCAGCCAAATTTCTATTCTTGAATTCTCAATTCGCAACTCAGGCAGCCAAATTTCTATTCTTGAATTCTAAATTCGCAACTCAAACAAACAATTCTATTTTTGAATTCTCAATTCGCAAATCGAGCAGCCAAATTTCTATTCTTGAATTCTCAATTTGCAAATCAAGCAGCCAAATTTCTATTCTCAATTCGCAACTCAAGCAGCCAAATTTCTATTTTTGAATTCTCAATTAGCAACTCAAGCAGACGAACAATTTCAGTGATATATGGAAGTGAGAAACAATGGTG
>OZ038493.1:45770251-45792751 GCA_964036315.1 Acanthosepion esculentum | reverse complement strand
CTATTTGAGATTTCTTACTAGTTTGTAATCTATGAATTAAAATAATACGATGACCTAATCTAAGCAAGGAAAAATAATAATTAAATATACTTAAATTATTAAAAAGATCTAAGAAAAGCTAAACTACTCAAATAAGTAACATATTCGCTTTTAATTATAAATATATATATATATATAACAAAAATATTGGGTGGAATTAAATTAGATCAGGAAGTAGTTGTATTAAAACGTCCTCATTACATATATCCTTATATATATATATATATATATATATATATATATATATATATATATATATATATATATATATATAAATGTGGATATTGAGGTCAACACCCGGCAGCGATAGTCTGTGTCAGGCTTAATGACAATCTTAGGCAATCATGCGTTTAACAACGATGGCCTGAATTTTGTTGTTCTCAATTTCCACTTTCATATTTCTGATATTGAACAATTTATCTTATAAATATATCATATATCATTTTTGGTTGATTAGTTGATTTTTTTTAGCGGTATATCAACACCTCGGTCTGTCATTTAATACTGAAATCTAAAAAATTTCAATGCAGTTGGATGCCTTCAAATCCAGATAAAATGTATTTCTAGTATTTTGCTATAAATATGTATTGTATATTTTATGTTTTGTCTTTGTTTGATGGTTCACTATTTTGACAAAACTTATACCCTAACAGGTGTTACCACCCCAGCGCAGTGTGGACCTGGGAACAAGAGCAATAAAGAGGTAGTTCCATACTTCTCAAAACCTTCAATCTCCCGATCAGAGACTTTGTTAGCGGATGTACGAAGTCGAACCTATGAAATGCAAGAAGAATAATGAATAAGAAATAAAAACAAAGCGACTCGATTTTCACTGAAGGAACTTTAAGCCTGGTTCAATCTTTATCTTCCTTAGCTCGTGGTATTGGTCTCATATATGGAGAATTCGTTTTGTGTGTGTGTGTGTGTGTGTGTGTGTGTGTGTGTGTGTGTGTGTGTGTGTTTAAAAGGAAGTGAATGTTTTGGGGTAACTATATAAGATTATTATTTTTTTTGTGTGTATAAACCTCTCTTATTCAATAGAGAACCTGAGTATGGTCTGGAGCCCCTGCCGTTTGCCTCAGGGTTCTTGATAAGATCCAGAGACGGATATGCAATGTAATTGGCCCTGATCTGTCATCTTGTCTGCAGTCGCTCTCTCACAGACGCGCCGTTGCCTCGCTCTGTCTTTTTTACAAATACTTTCACGGTAATGGCTCCGATGAGCTGCTTTCGCTGGTTCCCAGGCCTCATGCATTTAAACGTCTTACGAGGCTGGCATCCCGTTCCCACCCCTTCACCGTTGAAACTGTTAGATGTAGACGTCTCTTCTACTCCAATAGCTTCATGTCTCGCACATCTCGCCTGTGGAACTCCCTTCCTTATTCTTGTTTCCCTGACAAATATAATCTCCAACTATTTAAGTGTAACGTCAATCTACATCTCCAATTGCCTTGATCTATCCACTTCCCTTCTCCATATCGTTTCACCTTTCATTCCTATCTTCTCTCACTCCTAATCTTCTGTAACCCCCTTGCCTCGATCGATCCACTATCTTTCTCCACATCCCCTCCTTTACCACTGCTATCTGCTCTTCCTCCAAACCTTCTGTAACCCCTTGCGTGCTAGTGGCTTCCAGCCTTGCTTGGGGTGATAAGCTTAAAAAAAAAAAAGTGGATGGGCACGTCAATATTGCTAACATATCCTGCCATAATTTACAAAATTTGCCCGCCGCCCCTCCATCTTATATTTGGTTGAAATTTCTTTACCTCTTTAATTTGCAAAACGTATTTTGACAGTGCGGTGTTATTGCAATATCTTCTCATTCTCAATAATGTTACACGGTTAATTTACACCAGTATATATATATATATATATATATATATATATATATATATATATATATATATATATATATATATATATATATATTCAGGAGTCACCATCGTCATGCAACTCGTATGACATGTTATCTTCATTATTAATATATTATTGGAGTTGATGTTGACTTTAATGAGTTTATCTGGAGACCTGACGAATTTTAAATGTTCGCTATGTTATACAGATACAATATACGATGTCTACCGGTGTGCGCTGTAGGTTGTTTGCTATACAACACATATAGAAATATATTACGGCTTGTGCCTCCATATACAAGTCGTGTAAATTTATCTTGTTTTGGAACGGTTCATCGTATAATTTAGCCTGGCCTCATTTACCGGTATTACTAAGTATTGGGCCACTGGTAGTCGTCCGTGTGTTTGTTAGTCGACCTATACGTTAGATATAGGCCTAAATCAGTATTTTGTGCTAAAACTCTTGTTGTCGACTTGTACGCAAGGTTGATTTGTACTTCGCAATTTACGGTATATAGGATAAAAAATAGAGTTTTAACGTATGCCCAGTATGAGGAATAAAGCGTATGTAAGTAAAAAAGTGGACATTGAGGTCACAACACCAAGCGACGGAATCTTCAGGTTATATGAATAGCGAGTGATTCATGCTCTACCCAAGGGTATTTTTGCAAAGAAACTAAAAATACAACAGATTTAATTGAAATTGAACTCGGTTCATCGATTCCACGCTTTACCATAATCCACACATCCGTCTTATATACAAATGAAAAATCTTGTCGAGAACGTTGATGGTACCTCGAACATGAGAGTACCCTTTTTCAGTTCCGTTCATAGTTTTCCTATCACTGTAATTCTCTAAGGTACATATTTATTTTCAAGTTTTAGCGTTCGGAAATGTATTTTCGCCTCCAGTATGTTAAGACGTTGCTACATTTCCTTTTGAAATCATTTGACTTGAAGACTTTGATGTTAGGTTACTGAAATCGAAAAAGAAATATCCGCGAAACTTAAAATGGCAGAGGGATGATGTGTTTTTATTTGCTTGTCTGCCAAAGAAATCATGAAAGATTGTTTTCTTTGCCTTTTGTGTAGAAAAGAGACGTTTTCTTCAGTATCAACCTCAATCGTATTTTGCGATTGAGGTTGATGCCAAATCAAATAAAAGTCAGTAAGCAGTTATACAATCCACATAGTCAATATTGTTTTTTTAGGCACCGTGGTGTAATGGTTAGAAACTTTGTCTTGCTAGACCAATTACGACTGAGTAGTGAGTTCGATCCTAACCGGGTTCCCCATACTTTCGGCCTTGTGCTACATCTAAGCCGGGCTTAGAAAATCACTAGTCACTATTGTTTGCTTTCCACGTGTATTGATAAATTAGCCGACTTACCCTCGCTTTGATGTGTGTCACATATTTTTTTTGTAAGTAAATGATGACTGATTTTAAGCCATTTAAAAATTTTAAAACTTTTTAACTTGTTCTTGTTAGGATCGACTGCCATAATAATTTCTTTGTTTTGGGAATCTCATTATAGTCACATTGAGTCTACTTCCTTCTCTTTTTTCTCTATGCACAGAGTCTGTTTCTGGTTTCTCTATAGCAGAGTCTCGCGTATTGTGAGTAATTTTTCAGTCCGCCGATCAATCGATTTATTTAATTTGTTACTTATCTAGCATCAATTCGATATTGCTTGCGCCCATATTAGGTTCTCGTCCGATCACTGAAGTTAAGCCATGCCAAGCATAGATAGTGCCTAGGTGGGTAACCGCTTGGTAGGTGGAAGATTGGATGTATGGGTGATGTCTTGAATAAAGGATCCGAATGAGAAATCATTTACACATTGAGAAGTACAGAAAAGAGTTTACTGTTAAACACTTTTGTTTTAAACTTTCATTTAACCATCGCTAGACTCCAGGAGTGTAACACACTGGGCCTTCTTGGCTTCATGTGTAACACTGACTTGAAGTGGAGCGATTATAACGAATCAATAGCTGCATCTACTGCAAGGAAAGGTAGTTCAATGTGACAGAAAATTTTTCTCGTCAGAATCCATCTTGTACATTTACAAATCTGACATTCGTCCGTGCATTGAAAACTGTTGCCATATCTGGTCAGGTGCTCCTGATGTGCATCCGTAGATTCTCGACTAAATACAAAGTAATGTAATATAATCAATTATGAACAGTCATTCTGACTTCAGTCACTTTCTCACTGACGTCATGTGGCTTTTCTCGTCTTTTCTACCAATATTTTCATGGTAACTGCTCTAACGAGCTTTTAATTTTAAAAAAACATCCCTATCAACACGCATCTAACCAGTAATGGCCTTTTCCTGGTAAATCACTCTTTGGCCGTTCTGAATTGGCCGACTACATGAATTTAAGTGTGCTACTAGATTGGCATCTAGGTCCCACCCTTCTACTGTTGGAATAGTTAATGCAACCCAACCGCCACTTCTACTCCAACAGTCTATTTTCTCGTTGCACTTCCTACCTGTGAAACTCCCGTCTTTTCAACTGGTTCCTTGATAACTACAATCTACAAAAATTTAAACGCAACGTCAATCACTATCTTCTGTCTTCTGGAATCCCTGTCGTCTTTTATCCTTTCCTCAATGCTCCCTATTTTCAGTTTTCTCTTTCACTTTCATTTCCTGTAACTTCCTGGGAACTAGTAGCATTTCCGCATTGCTTTGGGGCGGAATGATTAAAAATGCTTTGGAAAGAAAAGAAAAAAGAAGTAAGACTGATTCTTTTTTTAGGCTATTTTGAAAGGCGTATTAACAAGCGCCTCTTGGACGTGTGAGTACGATTACCTTAGGATTTATTTGTTTATCGTACGCACAAGTTATGCTTTGATTTTTTTCCTACTTCTTTTTTAGCATATATTTAAATCTCGTTGTTTGCTGTCGGGATCGGTTCAGACTTAATAATATCATTGGGAGAAAAGCTATAACTCACCTTCAGCCATTAACAATGATAGAAAGATGGTTTCTATCGGCAAACTGGTACCTAATGAGTGAAATATTTCGCGAACATTGCAGACACATATTTTATGTTATTCAATGAAGATGTTAGCCTTTCTGTAAGGTTCTACTCTTGGCTACGAACACGTTAGCCTATTTATAAAGTTATTCATCAGGTCACGAGTATGGTTGCCAGTCTATAGCATTCCTCTGTAGCAGGCATGAGAAACCTTTTCCGATTAGTGGGTCGTATCAGATATGGTTCATCATAAGGCGGACTTCACGATTAAAAAAATGTCGTGATAATTTTTCGTTGAAGGTGTCCCAGTCATTTTCAATACAGAAGAACATGTGCATTAACGTCTACTTTTGGAATTGGGAAATAATGGTATTTTTCTTTGGAGAAAAGAATTTTCTGTAATTAAAAAACATTAAAGACCTGGTTTAATATTAACGCAGATGACAGTGTGATTAGCACACACCTCTTCGTGCGTTTGATTTCCAATTTATTCACTTTAAAATACAATAAATAAATGAATAAATATATTTCTTCTCCGTGTGGAAATGTAAGGATTTTATTTTGAAACAAGTATTTATAAACAAAAATAAAAATGTCATAAGTTTTTCAATTTTCAATGTTCATAAATATACTTCAGGCTAACTGCGAGAGTCAAGCTGAACTATAGAAGATACTAAGTGATGTAATTTAATGCCCAATAAACAGAAATGAATGCATGTTGTTCTTGTCGTGGATTTTTTTTTAATGCAAATATCTTTTTCTTTTATTCTAGTTTGAGAAATTAATTTATGTATTTATTTATTTTAAATAATAGAAAGTTTTGAATTTAACCATTTTATTTTAATTTAAAAATAATAATAGTCATTTATGTTGGCATGAAAAAAGAAGTTTATCTTTTAAGAAAGGAGATATTTGGAAAAAAATCAGACACAGATTTATATTTTGGGAAGATTCGGTAGCGCCCCGCCTCAAGAATTTTTCGTAAGTTACTTTCTCTTTTATTAAGTGTAGCATTCTTTAGATCGAAGTTGCCTGAAATACTTTTTATGTATGTGTTGTGGTGGGATCCACCTAATCTGCATAGGTGACTATCAACTATATAAATAATGGTTGATACCGGAAGACGAGAGAGGAAAGGAATCACGAGATCCAACTAGAGACTCTGATCGACTGCGACTAGTCAACACATTCTCCAGGAACGTCTTCCCAGAAATATACAGAAATACTATATGTACTTATTGTGTACACTTTCTTGTTATAATACATTCTTGTTCCAAGTACATTTTGTGTTGCATTATTATTCCATGCAATAGGCGAGATTCAACATTGAGTCAAGACTCAACAATGGATCTCATCCTCGTCGCCATTGTTGAGTCTTGACTCAATGTTGAATCTCGCCTATTGCATGGAATAATAATGCAACACAAAATGTACTTGGAACAAGAATGTATTATAACAAGAAAGTGTACACAATAAGTACATATAGTATTTCTGTATATTTCTGGGAAGACATTCCTGGAGAATGTGTTGACTAGTCGCAGTCGATCAGAGTCTCTAGTTGGATCACGTGATTCCTCTTTCTCTCGTCTTCCGGTATCAACCATTATTTATATAGTTGGTAGTCACCTATGCAGATTAGGTGGATCCCACCACAACAGTATGACTAATACATTTAGTAAATTGTTATGCAGAAGGTCCTTTTCGTTTCCAAAGATAATCAAGAAGTTTGCTTTCTTTAGTAGGAAAAATAGAAACGTTTTGAAGGAAACTCCCTTCAATACCGTTGAAAAAAAAAAACAACAACAGCAACAACATGCACTCACTTCCGTTTATTAGGCATTAAATTATATCACTTATTGTCTTCCATATTTCAACTTGACAGAGGTGATTAATTGGCTCGCAGTGAGATATCGGAAAGCCTAGTTTGAGGGCCCGTCGTATTTGTTACATCCACTTTCGCGAAAATATTCTTGGGAAAGTTATTAATTCATATTTTATTTTATTTTATTTCAGTTACGGATTAAATCGTAGGCCTTATATCTGAAAAAAAAATGGTTGTTATTCTAAAACAATGTTAATGAAATATTCACTCGTAAAAATAATTATTCTTTCAATCCAAAATGATTTTCTCTTTGAATATGAATAAGAGATCGATAGACGGTAGAAATAAATCATTTCTATCAATATTAGGAAGAGTGATAACAGTGAAGTTAAAAACTATTTGTAGAAAAAGATTTTATGAATTATACCCAACATTAACAGTAATTGTTCAGTCAATAGATACGAACTGTTTCCTGCATGGAAACGGTTGTTTTTCACCATTACATTGGAACCTCGGTTCACGAATTTAATTCGTTCCTGAAAGCCCGTCGTAACACGAAACGTTCGCAAACCGAAACTATTTTTCCAATAGTAATCAATGTAGACAAAAAACGCCACAGTACAATAAAATTGGAAAAGAAAAGCACACCACAACACACGAATGTATAGAATGGCGGTCGACTCAAAAATTATTCCGTTCAGGTTAACAGAACTCAATTCGGCAACGTTGTTTGGGAACCGAAATTTTGTTCGATAACCGAGACATTTTCATCTCAAATTTTCTGTTCAAAAATGTATTTGTTCGACATGTGAGACGTTCGGGACTCGAGGTTGCACTGTAACATTACATTACAAATATATAATAATATCCGAAATAGTACAAACATGATACCGTCGTGGGTAAGACGATAAACTGCATCCGTGTCCTGGGTAAGACGATAAACTACATCCGAGTCCTGAGTAAGACGATAAACTGCATCCGTGTCCTGGGCAAGACGATAAACTGCATCCGTGTCCTGGGAAAGACGATAAACTGCATCCGTGTCCTGGGTAAGACGATAAACTACATCCGAGTCCTGAGTAAGACGATAAACTGCATCCGTGTTCTGGGTAAGACGATAAACTGTATCCGTGTCCTGGGCAAGACGATAAACTGCATCCGTGTCCTGGGCAAGACGATAAACTACATCCGCGGCCTAGGCAAGACGATTAACTACATCTGCTTCCTGGGTAAGACGATTAACTACATCTAACAGCAAGGCCTCTGATCAGGAGGTTTTAAGGTGCGTGGAACCACCTCTTAATTGCTGGTGTTCCCAGGTCCACCCTGACCCGCTGTTGTAGCACATGTTAGGGTCCCAGCTGTGGGTAAATCGTTGACCTACAAATTGGGGTCAAAACACTATGAAATTGCAAAAAAGGATTGAATACCAGCTTTTTGTAAAAGGTTATTATCAGCAATGAGTTTTTTGAAGAAAATAATTATTGCCAGCAGTATATTTTTGAAAAAAAATATTATCAGCAATAAAAATCATGTCGGCATTATCCATAAAGGTTGATATACCGTAAAGCAAACCAAACCAAATCAAAGAAGCATGATAATGAGTTTTATTTTATCATGGGTTGTGATACCATTCAATATTGCTTCGAATTATTATCTGAATGCACTCTGTGTCTTCGTCAAAATCACAAGTTTTCACGGTTAATATTTTTTGTTATCTGGTTCTTTTATCGGCAACCTTATCGATTAGTTGTTTGTTAATTTGTTGTAGGCTCTGCGACACCAGTAAATACGGAATTGAATTTTCAATGTCTTTTTTCTCTTGCCTTTTTAATATAGGGAAACGAATGCACAGGAAGTTGGATTCAGAAAACAAATCCATGTATGCAATACTTGGAAAACTCCAGAGAATCCATGACTCCTAGTATAATACTTAATGGAGGCAATAAGAAACATGTCTCCAGTGCTCGGGACGATGATGAAATCGATAAAATCGATATCAAAATCGATATGGATTACACTTCTGAAAGATTTTTACCCGGGGATGTGAATTCTTTTTATATTTTTCCCGAAAACAAACTAAATTTAGTTCACATGAGTTATTTATATATTGGACTTATGCAGATCAGCACTGGGACCGACTTTTGCGAAATGTCATCTTTTAATCATTGTTTTAGCCAAGGAAGGGGAATCATGAAAGCGTGTCATGGCGGAGAAAAGGTCAAATGATTCGACCTTTGCAATAATATTTGAGTCTTTTCTGTTTACATTAATTATAGATGTTTTGCTGGCATTAATAACTAAAATGCATTTACGCTATTAACCTTTCACTTGTCTATAATTGCCTCTTCGAATGCCTATGGCTCATCTGCGAATGAGAATTTAGAAAAATATCCGTTATAGGTGAGGAAGACGTCCTGCTCTTTAATCCACTCCGTCCTAGGTCTGACGATAAACTACATCTGCGTATTGGGTAAGACGATAAACTATATCCAACAGCAAGGCCTCTGATCAGGAGGTTTTGAGGAGTGCCAAACCACCTCTTAATTACTGGTGTTCCCCTGGGTGGTAGCACCTGTTGGGCTCCCAGCTATGGGCAAATAGTTAAACTGGAATCAAAACACTGTAAATGTTTAAAAATAGGTTTTAATACCAGAAACACTTTGTAAAGAATTATTGCCAACAATGAATTTTTGGAGAGATAATTAACAGTAATATATTAACAGCAATGCATTTTTGGAAAAAATGTTATCAGTTATATATCTTTTGAAGGAAGAAATATTACCAGAAATAGATTATTTGAAGGAAAAAATATTACCAGAAATAGATTATTTGAAGGAAAAAATATTACCAGAAGTAGATTATTTGAAGGAAAAAATATTACTAGAAATACAGCTTTCAGAAAAAAATATTACTAGGAATAAAAATTTTGTCGGCATTAAATAAAGCACTGAGGTTGATATCCCATAAAACAAAGCAAACCAAACCAAAAACCTTTGAGCCACTTCATTAAATATTAAAGTTTGAATTTATCTAAACGAATTCTGAGTGGGGAGTACTCAAAATGTTGGTATTTTAAATTAATAACTGGTTTTAGTGTTAAAAACTAAAAACGTTGCTTCAAAATTAAATCTTTTGATTCAGTATGAACAAAGGAAGTTAATTTTTTAAAAAAGGCAAAACACTGATTTTAGCAAGAAATTGTGAGATGGGCAAAGACTTTAACACCGAAAACCTTGATTTAGCTTGAAAATGTAAGGAGGGTAACATTTTTAAGGCAAAACCCCATGATTTAATATACAATTTTAAAGCGAACGAAGTCGTTTTTAACACCCCAAATCTTTCAAATTTGATTTTATCAATGGATTTTTAAAATTATTTATGTGACGTGAGGTAGCGCAAAAGACTAAGACCCTTCGAAGCCTAACTGATCACAGTGAAGCCTTTACATCTTGAGAGTTCAGTTCGTTACAGGAATTGTTATATATAAGAACGGACTTCTCCAATCGTGGCATCCCAATGACGAGATAATTTTAAAATATCTATCCGCGCAATGAAATCCAAAGGCGCATTGGGGTCACAAAGTGCATTTAGCAATGTTTTAGGAAAGAAAAGAGTACTGGCATTTTCTCCTATATGGACAATCTGCTTACAGATAACGGAGAAACTTGAAAAAACAAAAAATGTGCACTATTTACATTATTCGGACTATTGTCCCCATCTTTGTCCCCATATTTATTAAAACGTTTCGGCCGTTGTACGCTTCGGCTTTCTTCGGGTGGTTGGAATGTCGAACTGAAGCCTTTATTTCGCTCACTGGGGTTGACTGTTCTAGTTCCACTAGTAAAAATGGTTGCTGAAGACATTAGGTTTATAATACCCAGAAATTCATGCAGAGATGTCCTCAAAGACACATGGCACAGTGGATAAAGTCGTTAGTTAGATCCAGTGACAGTATTGTGAGTTCAATACCTGGTGGATAACTTGGAGAGGGTAATTACCAGGAGATAACTGATAACTAACATCCATTAGAACTAGAACAGGACAGTTTGAAAACAAGAAGGACAGAGGAAAACAAGGCATAACTAAACCAGATTGAGTAAATTAATGGCGAAACAAGGTTTAGGAGAGATAACACAAAGACAACATTTATTAAGAGCCAAAAAAGATGGAGAGCCATGATCGCCAACGCCATGTAATAACACGGCACATTAAAGAAGAATTTCTTGTTCGCATTTTGTGCCGTTTCGTTCGATAACAAGTATATATTCTGTCTTATTACAATTGATCTTTAGTTATTATTCCTTGTTTTTCTTTACGACCTCTACTAAAAGTTATTCAGTTTCCTTCCTAAGTCTGCTATTAACACAGCCTATTTTTTTTTACTGAGAATCACTAATTTAGATGATCAATACACGTTTTACCTGTAACGTTACAAGTCAAACTTTTTGCAACATTACAATGTAAGGTTGCGAATAACGCGATGTAACGTTGCAGAAATATATCAGCGTTAGTTGAGCTGCTCCTCTCGTTTCAACCTTGTCTCCTTTTCTACTGTTCCTCCCAGCCATGAACTTCGATTCATCCTCATTTTAACTTTTCTTTCTCCATATTCTCTAATCCCTTCATTTTACTACATCTTTCTTTCTTTCTTTCTTTCTTTCTTTCTTTCTTTCTTTCTTTCTTTCTTTCTTAATCTCTCCCAAACTTTCTTCTTTTCCGTTTCCTCTCTTTATAATTCATATTTTGTCCCACCTTCTCATGTTCCTTTTTATTCTTACTTCTATCTCCCCGTGATTTCCTCCCTTTATCCCCTGCAATTTCAAATTAATGGCGGAACAACGTTTAGGATAGATAACAAAAAGGCAACATTTATTAAGAGTTATGAAGGATATGAAATTGTGGAGTGCCAACGTCCCAAAATGACACGACACATTAAAGAAGAAGAATTTCTTGTTCCCATTTTGTGCAGTTCCGTTCGATAACAAGTATATATTCTGTCTTATTACAATTGAAGTTTAGTTCTTATTTCTCGCGTTTCTTTACTACCTTTACTAAGAATTCTTGTAGTTTCCTTTCTAAGTCTGCTATTAACACAGCTTATGTTTTTACAACTGAGCATCACTAATTTAGATGATGAAGTCACGTTCTATCTTTCTGGAAGTTATTATACATTTTCTGTTATGTAACGTTACAACATTTTTACAACAGTTCAATGCAACGTTGTCTTATAAGAAATATTATGACTAATAAATCACATGTCAACTAACAATTCTATACAGTATTTACATTAGTCGGACTATTGTCCTCATCTTTGTCGTCATATTTGTCACAACGTTTCGGCCGTTGTACGCTCCGGCCTCAAGGACACATGGCACAGTGGATAAAGGCGTTGGTTAGATCCAGTGACAGACCCAAAGAGTGTGAATTCAATACCCGGTTCAGGCAGTGGAGAACTTTCAGAGGGAAAATTACCAGGAGATAACTGATAACTGACATCCATCAAACATGGCTCGTGGAACTAGAACAGTCTACCCCAGTGATCGAAATAAAGGGTTCGATTCGAAATTCCAACCACCTGAAGAAGGCCGGAGCGTACAACGGCCGAAACGTTGTGACAAATATGGCGACAAAGATGAGGACAATAGTCCGACTAATGTAAATACTGTACATAATACCTCATCTCAGAAATATAGACAGACTAATAATTTCATGTAGTAATATAACACCGTTATTTTATTAGGTGAGTTGCTCGTCTTGTTTCAACATTGTTCCAAACTTGTCTCCCGTTACAAACGACAAGAAGTTGTGGAGAGCCATCATTGCCAATGTCCTGAAGCGATTGACACAGAGAACTGAGAAAATGTGTCTATTCAATTTTCTTCTGCAAGAATATTAGCGAGAAATGGATAATATACATTCAGTACGAATTTGAACTCTGTTCCCGTGCCAACAACTAAGCGGCTATACCGTTACTTAATATGTTATAAAGAGGACAGACAAGTTGGAACGGACATTGTAGATGCCAAGAGCATTACCGATATCAACTCTGAAACAATGACCGCTGATTAAGGCCAGTTTGACGTTATGTGGATACGAGCGCGTACCAGACAGTGGCCATAAATCTATTCTCTAAGTGCATCGACAGGACGTGCGCATTTCTGTATCTAATACATTCTTATACGGACGTGATTTCTAAACGAAAGAAAGTCGTTCACGACGAAATAGAGGCATGAGTATATTTTCCAATATTCGCATTGGAAACGTTGCATTAATTTAGATATTTGGGGATCAGTCTCTTTCATCCTGTTCATACAAACATAAATCTAACTCTATCAAGAAATGATCCAATCTATTGGAAATAAATTTGTAAATATTCAGAGCAGTATTTTCTATATAACGACATATTTATATGAGTTATATATGCATGTATATCTATCTATCTATCTATCTATCTATCTATCTATCTATCTATCTATCTATCTATCTATCTATCTATCTATCCCAGCCTGTTAATATTTATCTATCTACCCTCTATCTATATATATCTCAACCTATTCATATCTATCTATCTATCTATCTATCTATCTATCTATCTATCTATCTATCTATCTATCTATCTATCTGTCTATGACTTTATTTAGAAGAGGTTTATATCTATTTGTCCATCTATCTGTCTATCTCAGCCTATTCATATCTATCTCTCACTATATCTCAACCTGTTCATATCTCTGTCAATCTATCTATCTATCTATCTATCTATCTATCTATCTATCTCCGCCTTTTAATATTAATCTATATATCCCGCTATCTATCTCTCTATATATCTCAACCTGTTCATACCTCTGTCCATCTATCTATCTCAGCCTATTCATATCTATCTATCTATCTATCTATCTATCTATCTATCTATCTATCTATCTATCTCAGCCTGTTCATATCTCGTTGTCCATCTATTTAGCTGTCTATCTTAGATTTTCATATCTATCTATCTATCTATCTATCTATCTATCTATCTATCTATTTCTGGATGTACATATTTCTCTCTTTCTCTCTCTGTCTCTCTCTCGCTTTCTTTTTTCATGTATTCCTGAGCAGGCCACTCTATTAGAGCAGTTAATCATCCCCTGTTGAAAACGCCTACCCAGGCACATATTTGTTCCACCTTTTTTTTAAAATATTCTAAATATGCAACTACTTCCCTTACAGTTTATGTGAGATAGTGCATAACCTGGCAGATCAACTATTTGAACAAAGCCTGTACGCTCAAACACTCGGTCACGATGACTTATGATTTAATGCTAGCATAACCATCGAAAGAACTGTCTCGTCTACACAATTACACTCTCAAGGCTTGGGTTAACTCGTGGTATAGCTTCCAGGCACGTCCGAAATGAGGCCGCGGATTGGGATCGCCTCCGAAGGCCGATATTATCAAGAAGTCAGTTCACTGAAAAATCTATAATGGTGAGATTCTAAACCGGGTTTAAGGGTCAGAAAACGAACATTCTAACCACTCGGTCAAATAATTAATTCATTATCATTTATAAATGATTCGCTTTCCGAATTAATTAAAATTTTTCATTTATATATATATATATATATATATATATATATATATATATATATATATATATATATATAAGTATGTATGGCACATTTCATTGAGATCGATCGCAATCCGTTCATATCAATTTATTGAAAATCTATTTTAAAATCATAAATATGTGTACCACATCTATCTATCTATCTATCTATCTATCTATCTATCTATCTATCTATCTATCTAGCGTTATCGACTGCTTTGTCGTTCTTTCCCCGGCACTGAGTATTTATCCCAATCCATCTACGTACGCCCACATGCAACCATATCCAAGTGATCATTCTTACATGGATAGAAATCGATAAAAAAGACACGAGAAATATAATCGTATACAGACGCGCATGTGGCCGGGCCATTCGTGCCTTGGAAGAACGCATTCATAAGATCACTGCGATAAATTCCTCACGAATAAATAGCCTATATTCATTATACTCATATGTACAAGTTCAAATACTTCCTCTATCTATCTATCTATCTATCTATCTATCTATCTATCTATCTATCTATCTCGCTCGCTCGCTAACTAACTAGCCCTCTCTCACTCTCACTCTCTCTCCCTCTCTCTATCTCGCGCTCTCTCTCTCTCTCTCTCTCTCTCTCTCTCTATATATATATATATATATATATATATATATATACTATCTATATTTCTCATGTTGTCTGTCTCTGTGTCTGTCGTGGGCATTGTTACCTCGCCCAGGCCGCATTTCTCACCCGATTTCGATGCGGTTTTCACCACATGTTTGCAAATGGCTGGCGTAAGGACATGACGGAGATCGATTTTTGAGTTCGGACTCAGGTTCCGAAAAATTCGATAATCGAAAAAATCTGCTTACAGAAGGAATGATCGCATTTCAACCAAATTGACACCCTCTTAGAGTCTACCATTAGAAGTGTTGTCCAGAAGTTTCATGACCACGGACCCGTAAACAGCGCGGAAAATTGATAAAACCCCAAAACCGATACGCCCAGATTGCGCCTGAACCGCATGTCGGTTTTTAGCGAAAACCGACCGGATTTATGAGGAGGCTATTGTGAGTAACCATGTGAAGTTTCGACTCTGAGCGCCCCCCCCCCACCACCAAACAGAGTGCAAATCGACAATCGATCAGCCCTTAAAAGTGTTTTTCCGGTTGGGTATTTCCTAAATGAAGATTAATTTAAGGTCACGCTATGCGCGGGAAGAAACCTGTCACTGCGTGCAGTGGAGTGGAAGAAAACATTTGACCTCAAATTCTGGAATGGGTGCAGGGCCCTTGAAATTCGGCCTTTTTATCCCTGCTACCAGGTCTGACTTTGAGTCACAAATGACATATTCGACTTTGCCAACACTTTTGCTTTAATCGTCGCATCTTACCAAAATAAGCACTTCCTTTATTCGCGTCTTTACTGACAAAAAAAAACGCATACGTGCTGAGTGAAAATGGTTCCGCCCTCAGCAGTCGATTTTCCAATTCTTTAAACCTTTTCCTCTAGCCCAGGCCGCATCCCAGACCTGACGAGGAGATTTGCGCTAAAATAGCAGGGTTTCCTCCCAATCCCTTTCAAAGCTAATGCCGGCAAACGGTTAGCGGCTTTCTTTGTCGGACAAACCAAACGATCAAACGCTTCATTGCAGCTCCTTGCATCCTCATCGCCGGCATCACGTGCGTTAGAGCCAAGCTGCATATGCAGCAGGCAGCTTGACCCCGTTTACGGCCAAGGCTTGCGCTTTCCAAATCATGCGCGCGTGTGTGAATGCGCGCTCGCATCTTCCATTTTGCGTGAGCTCATTCATTGGTCTAAGTCATGGCCATTGTCCAGGTTACACCAATCAATGACAAGTCACGCTCCCTTTAAATACATTCAGCGCGGCTGCATCCGCACTCACGTCTTGATTTGATCGCCATTAACGCATCTGTCCTTTGATTAATTGACAGCTTCCTGCTACCGCAAGTTACCTATTTGCTTAAACGTTTGCATTACCCATTTTATCTCCGCGTGCTGGCTCTACTGCGCAGCCCAGTCCATCTTAGCGTTCCATACCTATTTCTACCTTTTCGTAGTTCAGTTTTACTATTAGACAGTTAACTGCTGTCGCAAGTTACTTCTCTTCTGCCTTTACTACGCGGCCCACTACCCTTCAGTTTTTCACTACTTTTTAACCTTCAACGCTTAACGTTTTAGTTGCGTAACCTCGTCCTACAGCGACGTTTTCGTGCAGCCAGAAAGCACGGCCCATAGCTAGGAGAAGCTTTTACCATACCGCTCCACTGCATTTTTAGTTTTCCTATACAACGAGGTTGCAACGCTTCAGCTTCGGCATCAACTTCTATTCACATTCTTACACAGCATTTCTACAACCCTTCAAATGGCTCCTACACGACGAACATCCGCACGTCAGCAACTGAAGACCCCTAACACCGTTAACGTTACACATGCAGAACAGGCGACTGCGGAGGAGCACATAATAACTCCGGTTACAGATGATCATATAGCGTCTACTTCAACCTCTGCTTTGCACTCATCTGCGTGCCGTGGCGATGACCAACCCGGAAGTTCTGCAAAGGCTGCAAAAACACCCAGGCGAGGCAACCTTAGCAGGCGTTCTAAAAACGCCTCACCGGCTAAGGGGAAACAAGGGCAGGATTCCATTGAGTGCGCCTCCTTGGGGGAGAAGCGGCTGGAGTCGACTTCAATCTCTGCTTTGCACTCTTCAGAATGCCGTGGCGATGACCGACCCGGCAGCTTTGCTAAGCGTGCCAAAATACCACGGCGAGGCAACCTTAGCAGGCGTTCTAAAAGAGCCTCTGCGGCTAAGAGAAAGCGGGAGGAGAAAACCGAGGTAGAGGCCTCTTTGAGGCTTTCCAGTCAATATCAACGGAGACAGTATGTTTTGTCACATGAAACGCTTGGTGAGCGGTAACTATCGTTTGTACTGTAAATCAGTTTACACATATTCGTTGAAAAGTAAGAGGAAACTGCCTAAACGTACGATTTTTGAATCAAGCACGGGCAACGCCGGGCCATGCTGCTAATATATATATATATATATATATATATATATATATATATATATATATATATATATATATATATATATATATGCGTTATATGCGATCGTCAGGCAATTTGTCTGACGATGGCAAATAGCGTGAAACCCACGGTCACAAAATCGCATCAATGCAACTAAATATGTTAGCTCTATCACTGATATTGAGCGTTTTCCAATAAGTGAAACACATATGTAATATATAAATAATATATATATAAATATATAATATAATATATATAAAAATTGCATATATGGGATATTTATGAGGAAAAATGCTCAGTATAGGAGACGGTTCGTGTGTTAAAAGTATATATATATATATATATATATATATATATACATATATATATATATATATATAATAAAATAGTCAGCATATATTTTACATTACAATAATCGGATTCATACTGCTGATTGATTCAAGGTATGATTAACTCTTTGTAATATATATATATATATATATATATATATATATATATATATATATATATAATAGATAATGCCATTATGTTTCAATGAGGTTATATATATATATATATATATATATATATATATATATATATATATATATATAATGTAGTCTGCGTCCATATGGCCAAATTGTCTATGTTCCTAAAAGTTCTACGTCCCGTATTGATCACACTTAATATATATAGGTTTAAGCTTAAAACAACACACATCCACCCACTCACCCCACACACAAGTAAACAATATATATATATATATATATATATATATATATATATATATATATAGTTGTATATTTAGGCAGTAATCCTTCGTTTATGCATATTTCATTAAAAACGACAGACAAGTTACTACGGCTAAGCTTTTTATATCATTTTTCTTGTGTTCGAACAAGAGCGTTCTTTTCTGGACAAAGAGTGTGTAAAAACTACCACACACTAAAACATACACATAATGCACGCACTCAATTAAGTTAAAAAATCGAATCATACTTGATAATGGCTACAAGTATAGTCGAAAACTCTCGGAACTATAAATCATTTGGACTGTTTTTTACACATACTTTGTCCAGAAAAGAAAGCTCTTCTTCGAACCCAAGAAAATTAGAAAACATAGAAAAACACAAGAAATAAAAAGATTAACGGTAGTACCGTGTCTGTCGTTTTTAATGAAACACACACACACATACATATATATATATATATATATATATATATATATATATATATATATATATATATATATATATTAAAGAAAAGCAGCAAAAAGCCAACGGACAACTTGCCAAACCCTAAAATCTTATTCAGACACAGTCTCGAATAAAAATCAACAATACTGAAAAAAAAGATAAAAAAGGCCTAAAAGCCAACTACTCAGTAAATTAAAGTGCTCGAAGCCAAGATTGCCTAGATCGAGCAAAAAAGAAAGAAAACGCTTACTTTGTCGTAACTCGAGTTTCACGCCCACGCGATCTTCACACGAATTTAACGGAAACGAAAGAAGGTAGAGGCGAGCTTTATATAACTTGTGATCGCCCTAAAGCATCACCGGGAAAAAATTAAAATGATTTCATTAAAAACCCGTGGATAACCACACCTAAACAAGATACGAAAATAAAAAACCCGTATGAGTGGGCTAAACTCCTAATTGTTGTACTGTAGTGTCAGGTTCAGTTGGAAAAAATCACAATTAATACGCTAATCCGGTGGTAGGTGACACAATAAGTGTTTTCTGTTATACCTACATCTGTTAGTTAAATCTGTTTTTTAATTAAGTATTCTGTTATCGTTGCTCAAAATTTTCTTCCAAGCAAAGCTTACATCAATCCCTAGTGTTTTGACAAATGCTATTTTCTTAATACATTCTCCAGGTAATTTTACGGGACCAAACAATATCTGTTTTAATGTTCCAATAATAAGCTGACAGGGTTGTAGCCTTTCTGTATTTTCTGTGGAAAAATCAATTTATGCTTATTGTAATTTTTTGCCATTCTTTTTCAGTAGCCCTGATAAATATTTTCTCTTATCTTTTTTTCTCTGTTTTAGCCAAAATAAACTATATTTTCCGCTACCTTCCATGGAACAGGCAGTTTTTAGTCTATAGTTTCATGTAGCTTTGTTTTGCTTACAATCACTGTTATTGCACCAGATCTCTGTATTCGGCCCTACAAAAAGTGTGGGTCGTTCTGCGCAAAGCTTTCACCACTGTAATCAAATCATATGTGCTGGTGTATGGGCTGTCGATTCCTGGGAACTGAGCTGCTTGATCCTCATTCGTCGAATACGACGGCAGAGTCCACTATATATATATATATATATATATATATATATATATATATATATATATATATATATATATATATATATTAAGACATTTTTACGTTTATACATTCTTTTTATAGATACAAATATTTAAGTAAATGCCCTGTTTTATAACACAGAACCGTCATTAAGCCTGACGTGCTCTTAACCGATCGAGCCAAGGAGGATTGTTCGATTAGCAAGGACGGATTTACTGCCTTTAGACTTCAATCTTCCAATCAATCAATCAGGCTAAATGAAGGTTCCGTATAGGATACAGGTTCGATTCCTGTCGGAGGACGAATATTTTCTATGAAGATTTTTCGGACATTCAGGCCGGTAAATGACATTTAATACTGTTTATTATAAACAGAGCATTTACTTATTATATTTGTATGTATAGAATGTATAAACATAAAAATGTCTTAAAATAATTGTCGGACTTTGTCCATTTCAATATATATATATATATATATATATATATATATATATATATATATATATATATATATATATATATATATAAAGTGAACATAGAAGTCAACATTTAGAGGCGACAGTCTGTTTCATGCTAGATGCAATCGTCAGGACACGAGTGCTGTTATTTTTCTCGGCTATTTATATATACGGGTCAGTGGTGAATTGTGGGTAGTCTGTTTTGGCGGTTATTTTACCGGAAGTCGTTTATTTGTTTATTTATTTTGTTGGGTTAAATTATTTGGCTTGTTTTTTATTTTTATTTTTTATTTTTTATCTTATATATTTATTTATTTTTTTATTTTATTTTGATCGGTGTTTTTATTAACGTAGTAAAAATTTGTTTATATTACTTATTTAATAGTTTTGTTTATGTTTGGGAAGAAAGTTAAAGCTATTTGTTCAATTTTGGGGTTGATTGTTGTAGTTTGTTCTAACTATTATTTTGGCGTGAACAGTTTTTAATTTGTTTATTACGTCATGTATTTGGATTGATTATTTTTATTTGTTTTTTCTAACGGCTAGTTTATCGGTATCGGTCGTTAGTTTATTTATATATTTGGATGTATTTAGATCAATTTATTTTACTTGTTGTTATTTATTTGTTACACTGTATATTTTAGCTTTTTGGTTTTCGATTGGTTGAAACCAGCAGAACTCAGAACTTATATATATATATATATATATATATATATATATATATATATATATATATATATATATATATATGTCATTCACAGACAGTACTGTTTCGCTGTATCACAGCTCCTCAGTGCGACTAGACTTTCGAATGCCTCAAGCCAGGATTGAAACACAACTAATTTGGTGTCAGCCACAGCTATTTTCACTCGGTAGAGTTACACAACTAAATCTAGCGTATTGTTTTTACAAATGTAAACAAATGCCAATATATATATATATATATATATATATATATATATATATATATATATATATATATATATATGTTTGAGTGTCTGTGTATGTGTTTGTGTTCGTACTAAGAAGTTTTATTGCCAAATTTTTTTACCAAGCATCCGATTTATTTACGGAAGGGAATGATATACTTAGTCGGTCTGAGAACTTATCAGTATAATCAGTCTATTGAATGCAAATGAGAAAGCTTTACCATCAACTTAATTGCTCATTTGTAGACAAGGAAACCAGCAGAACTCAGTTTCATTTTCTTTCAGTATTTTCTCTCCAAGTGCATATCAGCTAAACTCTGTTAGATAATGATGAAGATAAAATGATGAAGATAAAATGATGCCAATAATATTATTTTTCAAGAATATTATATTTATAGTTCTTACCGCCGGTTGTTTTGTTCATAAAAGCGTTGAACGTAGCTGCTGGGTTTATATTATTGGTGAATATTTCTTCCACACTGTTAAATGTCATCTAAGTATGTATCTATCTATCTATCTATCTATCTATCTATCTATCTATCTATCTATCTATCTACTGACTATCTATCTCAGTCTATACATATCTATCTATCTATCTATCTATCTATCTATCTATCTATCTATCTATCTATCTAGATCTTATCTATCTTATGTATCATCGTCTGTTCATATCTATCTATAAATGTATGTGTGTAGATGTATATCTATCTGTCTCACCATATTTTTCCTTTCTTCATTAGCCTGTTTATGTGTATCGATTCTGTTTTCATATCTATGTATCTTTAGATCAAATTCCTAAATTTTCCTTATCGAATTCGTGCATATAGTTTTACGCATTGTTATAACCCTATACTTTATGAATGTATGATATATATATATATATATATCAAGATTCTTGTTTAATCTTATCTTCATCGATCGATAAAAATTCACAAAGCGACCTGTTTAACTAAATAAAATCAATATCTATGACTACCTACCAGTTTGTATTGTGTTAAAAACGAAGCTGAATACGTCGAAGCATATCCGATTTAATATATTTCGTTTTTATTTAGAATACCTACTGTCTTGCTATGCATGAACCTATATATTGATGCAGTAGACAAAGTATATATATATATATATATATATATATATATATATATATATATATATGTATCGAGGTCGATCTCAGTGTGCGGCAAGTTTGGAAAGTGTCTGAAAACCATATCACGGGTAGATCCAAGCCTTGTCTGTGAAATTGGGTAAAGGGAACTCTTGTGAGCTGTCTAGAGCTGTGCTAGCATAAAGTCACAAGTCATCGTGGCCGAGGGCTTGGGCGTGCTGGCCTTTTTCAAAATGTTGATCATGCTAGATAACACGCTTTCTATAAGAAACTCTAACTAAGATCTGCTCAGCATAGTTGCAGTAAAAAAACAAATTTGGCTGATAGACCGTCTGCAATAAGGATTGGCTAGCAGCCCTAATAGAACGGCATCCTCGAATAGTGGCCAGCTATTATATATATATATA
>OZ038493.1:45732751-45765251 GCA_964036315.1 Acanthosepion esculentum | reverse complement strand
GTCTAGCCAACCATGTGTGGAAATTAAAAACGAAAATTAACAAGATATCCGATTATAAACTGGAAAATCTTTTAAAATGGAAATCCCTAAAAAAATCATCGTAATATCTGCAACGTCTGTCAACAAGAAGAGTTAGCAATAATAACATTTCCTGACAATAAATATATATATATATATATATATATATATATATATATATATATATATATATATGTATATATATATCTATGTCTTGACCCAAGATTGTGAATGAAATTGGGTAGACGGAACCCTTGGGAGCCGTCGGTGTTTGTGCTAGAACGAAGTCACATGTCATTGTAATTGATTGTTTGAGCGTACCTGGAGTCTTCAGACTCTTGACCACGCTTGAAAACGCCCTTTATCTCAGAATATGTAAATAAGATCTGCTCAGTTTCGTTGCAGTATATATATACATATGAAGAAATATAGTTTTAAGGTGTGCTATGTTTATGGGATAAAGTGCCCAATATCAGAGATAGATCATATGGAAATATAAATATAAAAGTGAACATTGAAATCAAAACTCAGAGGCGACAGGCTGTTTCATGCTAGACGCAGTCGTCAGATATATATATATATATATATATATATATATATATATATATATATATATATATACCGGATATATATTTTTATATCTCTATTGGACTCTACTTTGAGAATAAGAATGTATAATGTATAATTATTCTTCACAGAATTATCGTGATGAAATCAACCATAAACGAAAATAACAAGTTCATTATTAATTAATCACAGCTAGGGATCGGGACCTCATGAAGTATTGAAAAAAGTACACACACACACACACACACACACATATATATATATATATATATATATATATATATAATATATATATATATATATATATATATATATATATATATATATATATATATTATTTCCAACTACTCATTCAAGATGATCTTCGCCCTCTCTAACCTTCTAACTTTCTGTCCTGGAGTAAGAAGCTGCCATAAATTAAACTCCTCTCTCTTTTGCCAAACTTCTTATGGATTGTGTTTGATCCTTTCTCATGGATCACTTTAACTATAAGTTGAAATAATGTTCCCCTTTGCTGTTGTGACCACCATATCCAGTTTTCCTCTCTACTTTTCTCTCTTTTTAAACTGATTTACCATTCTATTGATGGTTCTTGAATGGATTTTGAAGATGGAAGCAAGTTTATGAATGTCGGTACCATTACGGAAGGCCTGAATGATTTTCCTTTCACTCTTTCTCAGTTGAGAAGACAGTGGAGGTGATACAAAACGATTTTAACCTGAATGACTCAGATTACTAAATCACTGAGTGCTCTTTTTCCTATCACCATTGCTCAGATTGGAAGACATATTCAGTCTGACACGAAACAATTTTAAACTGCTTTCCTTTTAGCAAAAAGGTTTTTTCAGAAAAAATGGGGCCAAGACGGCTCCACCTCTAATTTTTAAACTTAGAAAAAAAAATTCAATTAGTTTAGTGCTTTTTTAAATATATTTTTTGGTAAGGATAATTATGATATTACATGATTTGGATAGTTTTGCTGTTACACCCGGTATATATATATATATATATATATATATATATATATATATATATATATATATATATATATGCACATTTAATTAAAAACGACTGTCAAGGTTTTTTTATTTAGTTTTTTATATAATTTCTCGTGCGATCTAATAAAGTTTTTCTTTTCAGAGGATAAATTATATAAAAACTGTCCGAATGTTCTTTTTATCCGAGCGCTTTCAGCTATACATTTAGCCATTTTCAAGGATTATATTTCAACTGTTAGAATTAGAAATAGAAATAGTTTGTTATATGTATGTTTTATAAAGTGATTCATTTTTTTTTTGTATATATATATATATATATATAAAACCAAGTTTAGTAAAAACAAGATCAACAAAATTTTTTAAGTTTTTCATCTAGGGATGTTCTATTTTTGTTAGCTATATTTAGGTCCATTTTCCAGATTTCTGATACGTATATAAATATACCTTGTCTAATGTTTCATTAGTTCCTGATATCGAAGTCATTTTTCCCTTTTCTCTGGATTCCATTTTCAGTACGTCTTTGCGTCTTCTGTGTTATGATATGATATTTTTAACGAATAAAATATATTTATTATGTCTGTTCCTCAATAATGTTTCATTGGTGCTGTGTTATTTCGTTTTATGCTTAATGTTTTTAATATTTGTAGTGTATTATTAGTACATGTTGTAGAGAAATTCAGCTATTACTAACGATTTATCAGGTTACGTGTCGTTTTTGCTATGTTATAGAAGTGATGCACAATGAAGACGAAAGAATGATTGTGGTCACTGAAAACAATCTTCAGGTCTACCATATACATTATATATATATATATATATATATATATATATATATATATATATATATATATATATATAATATAGAAAAAACAACTGAAAAGTTGCAAATTAAAAAACTGAATGTTTTTTTGTGAAAGTATTTATTTATATTTTTATATATATACATATTTGATATTTCAGATCGGCCCCAATCTTTCATCAGAAATGACTGTTTTCAGAAGTTTGTTCATTAAGTAGCGTCCGTCGCGAGACGCGGACGCCACGTGATATGGAATGCAACTGGGTTTGAATATTTCTAACGTAAATCTAACTGTAGTAATATTTTAGATGTTGTTTAAAAATTTTTTAACAAAATCTAAAAAAACTTTTTGTTTAACTATTGAAATATTTATAAAGATTTGAAATACCCAATTCTTTATTTAACCCTAGTTTATATGTATTTTATTTTAAAATCCAGTATTTTTCTTTTTTTCTGCGTGTATATGTGGAACTGAAATCAGAATCTATCAATACACATTTACAGTTTTCTAACGAATGTCCTGGTTGATTAAAATGTTCAGCTATGGGGGAATAAGCATTGTTTTGACGTATGGTTAGTTTATGGTTGTTGAAGCGAAAACTAATATTATTTCCAGATTCACCAATATATTCACTATTGGGACATATTGTGCAGAATAAATAGTAGATTGTGTTATGGCTATCACAGGTGAGGCGAGGTGGGTGTATCTTGATATTGGTGTTGGGTACAGAAAATACACTATCGATTGTTAAGTGTTTGCAAACTAAACAACGAGGTTTGTTACATTTGTAATTTCCTGATTTGCTTGTATTGTTTAGATATTTGGTAGAGGTTGGATAGCTGATAGGTTAGGTGATTGTTTCTTTGCATTAATGGGTGGTTTAGCGAAAATGTATTTGATCTTTTTGTTTAACTGGAGGTTCTTGTAATCCTTTTTTAAATTGTGGCTAAGCGTGTGGGAATATTTATTGTGGTTAAAAACCATGGGAATCCAATATATATATATATATATATATATATATATATATATATATATATATATATATATATATATATATATATATACAAGTGTAAGTTAGGTTCAAGTATAATTCCAATGTCTAAAGATTATATTTTTTAAACAAAGTGCTCAGTCCTGTGTAGAGCTTACAGCAAATGGGAAATCGTAAATGCAATTTAAGACCAAAGTATACTATAAACCTGACACTTTTTGAACATTTAAATTTTAACTTTAAATAACTTTAACTGTCAATATAATCCGACATTTGATCGATTAATCTCCCTACCATGTTATCCGCCTCGGTATGAATATAAACTACATCCGTGTCCTGGGTATGACGATAAACTACGTCCAATAGGGCCCTAGGTATGGGCAAATAGTTAACCCCAAAAATGGGATCAAATAGTTTTAATACCATAAATACTTTGCAAAAAAAAATATTATTTTGTAGGAAAAAATATTACCAGCAATAAAAAATTGTCGGCATTAAATAACCCATTGAGGTTGATATGCCGTAAACCAAACCAAACCCTATCATGTTAGAATTTCAAGGTTTTCACTTTCACTCTTCCTGTGAGGGCATTGCTGTTTTAAACCCTAAAACGATAGCTTATTCTCCAGTTAATCATTACCGCCTGAAGATGCACTTATAGTGCTGAAATATGTTTGCATTTATGTAGCGATGTTTTTGTTTTAATTTTTAATATATATATATATATATATATATATATATATATATATATATATATATATATATATAATATATTATTATTATTTTAGTATATTGAAATTTGTAAAAATCGCTACATAATGGGAATTATGTTTCAACATTACAAATGTGTCTCCTCGGGTGTTGTGACCAAGTAGTTGGTTAGGAAATAACAAAACAAGAGGTTGCAGATAAATAGTGTATTGAACAGTAAATACAACAGAAGTGTGTTTCACAACTTGGGAGTGTGTATCGATTGACCAGCGGTCAATCTATATCACCGTTGATATTTAACAGCCCTTCCCCACGAGGGATATATGTGGCACAAGTCCAAGTTTACAAGTCCGCGACCGTAGGCTCGGCAAAAAAATCCCGGCAGAACCCGCATAAACGGGTTCGGGTCTGTCTACATCCCCGGACGAAACTCTGACCTTCACCACAGCCTCGTCCGGGTTCCTCTCTTCCAAAAGCAGAGAGTTCGACAGGTGCTGCGAACAGCCTCAGTAGAAGAGTCTATATCACCGTTTCCGCCGAGGCTTACTTTATAGTAAGTGGAAGAGTCCATAATGGACTCATTAGAGGGAGGACACTAAAACATCGGGTGATGATTTTTAACAAGTTTTAATATCCTGAAATAAATAATATTTAGCTCTACTCTGTATTGAAGCCCCTATCCAGGCATGCTTTGAAGATAAATTGACCATTGATTTTCTTATGCGTATTTCGAATATCGGTTTTTCACGGGTCAGATTTAGATGGTTATTTGAGAAATCCTGATATACTTTTAACATGCTGGTTCCGAATATGTATAAAACATTACTGAGGCAGTGTCGTCTGTTTTTATGATCAATGATTCTAAGACTTGTAGCTTTTTTAAAATTCTATATCGTCTTGTATTTTTTATTTTTTATTGCTAAGTAATTGACAGGTTTCTTCTGTTTTATTATTGCCTTGGTTGGCGATATGTGATTAATGATTCTATTATTGGATAAATGGCAAGTTAATCGAGATAATGTACCGGTCGTGTAAACAATGCATTTGTTGTTTAAATTTTATTATGATTAATGAGTCATTTTCAAATTAGTCAAGCGAATTGTTTTGGCGAAGTTTTTAACTTGGCCTTGAACATATAATACTTCTTTCAATTTTGGAACATACTTGCTAAACATTTTACAACGACGAAATTGACATGATACATATCAGTTTATAAATACGCATATATATATATATATATATATATATATATATATATATATATATATATATATATATATATATATATATATATATATATATATATATTTACGTTATAATATTTAAATAAAGGATTATATATATATATATATATATATATATTTATATATATTTACGTTATAATATTTAAATAAATGATTATATATATATATATATATATATATATGCTCGATGAGTATCCAAATGTAAACAAATGACGTCACACATTATGAAAAGTCCGACAATTATTTTAAGAATTTTTTTTATGTTTATACGTTCTTTTTATAGATACAAATATTTAAGTTAATGCTCTGTTTATAATAAACAGTATTAACAACATTTACCGGCCTGAATGTCCGAGAAATTTTCATATGCGTTAAATGTTGTTAATAATATTTATTATAAACAGAGCATTTATTTAAATATTTGTATCTATAAAAAGAACGTTTAAACATAAAAAAAATTCTTAAAATAATTGTCGCACTTTATCTATTTCATAATGTGTGACGTCATTTATTTACATTTGGATACGCATCGAGCAGATTTGAATGTATGTGAGAGATTCATGGGGAATTTTACTTTAAAAACAGTAAAATCAAACTTGCTAACCGAAACGCTCCTCTGTGGCGAAATCGGTAAAAGCGCGTCAGGCTATATGACAGTTCCGCATAGGATACAGGTTCGATTCCTTTTCGGGGGACGCATATTTTCTATGAAAATCTCTCGGACATTAAGGCCGGTAAATGTTGTTATTACTGTTTATTATAAACAGAGCATTTACCTAAATATTTGTATGTATAAAAAGAATGTATAAACATAAAAAATGTCTTAAAATATTATATATATATATATAAAAATACACGCTCAGAGCGGTAAATGTCCGTAAGGGGGGAGTCATAAATTATATTCATTTTTGCTTATCACTTTGAATTTTTCAAAAATGTAATATTAATAGCATTTTATTCATTAATATATTTCCAATTATTTGCCATGTTTTATTGCCCCCATCATGCCGTTCTTCCATTCCTTAAGACTTGTAAAATATTTTCGACGAACTCTTGATTCTACTAGAGAGTATACATTAGAGAAAATGTTCTCCTTCAAAACGTTTAACAATGATCAAAAATGTTAATGATCATTTGGCGCACGGTGAGGTGAATGTTTTTTCGTGTGTTGTTCTTGTTGAAGGCGATATTTAATTGACATATAAAACAACATTTTCACTTGAATCCACCATATACGCTACCACTGATGAGCAAAAACTAAGTCATGTTAGTTTACCTCAAATTCATTCTTAAATATCAATGAATTAACCCGTCTCGATCAAAATGGTATGGACCTTGTTCCAGCTGCTGCACGCCCAAATGTGCATTTATAGTTTCATTATATTTTAAGAATTTTAAATGAAAAAAAAAAAAACAATAATTCCACCACACGCGCAACATTACCATTCCTCTGTACCGCTCAGATGTTTGGAGATGTATGTATGATTTTTGAAGATTGGTACGTGGCCGAGTGGTTAGAACGTTCGCATTCTGACCATGAGACCTGGGTTCGAATCTCACCATGATCGATTTGTCAGGAAGGAGACCGGACTGGAGGAAAATGCCTGAAAACCATGGCTTGTGAGTGAAATTCGGGTCAGCTGTCGTCGATAGCTGTGTGAGCACGAAATCAGTTGTCATCGTACTGGCCTTGTTCAAATTGATGATCACGCTAGATAACATGTTCTTTCCCAGAAACTGTATCTAAAGTCTGCTCGACAGAGTTGCAGTATAAACCAAAGATGGACTCTGTGTGTGTTGAATAAAAAAACAAATCTGCCTGCAATCGTAATTGGCTAGACGGATATCCTCGAATACGAGTTGCCAGCTATACACATGCCGTCTATAAACCATTCCTCATCACTAATCGTGATATATTTATGGACCTGTTAGTGAAGGTGATACATTCTTTATTACTACCGATTTCCCAAAACGGGAATTACTTATGGCATTACCTAGTATATCTCCATATTATATAGATTATTAAATGATAGTGAGTTTCATTCGTTTGGGAGAAACGTTAGTAAGCAATCGATAAAACACATGAAACACACAATTTAATAGAGGCGTATATCGTGAAATACACGCCGGTATCTGCCTTGCATTTCTTAATCGACTATAAGTTTGCATATGATAAGAGTTAAATTGAAATAACCGTTTAAAATAGCGTACAGCTATCGACCAGCAATCAGTTGATCAATAACTTACCCACCCACTCACTCAATCACTCACACAATCAGTAAATCTCTCTTCCTCTCAATCTCTCTCCCTCCCTATACACACGCACGCGCGCGCACACTACATATATATATATATATAGCATAATAATTCATTTGCAACTTTTCAGTTGTTTTCTCCATATTATATATATATATATATATATATATATATATATATATATATATATATATATATATATAATCAATTTAGACATGCTGTGTTTGTTTATTCTAAATAATATCCTTCCGTAAATGAAAATATGCTGCCAAAATATACGGAATATATATATATATATATATATATATATATATATAGATATAGATAGATAGATATAAACACACACACAAACACACGCATATATTTTACGAATGAATTACTTAAATATGATTATCTCAAATCCTCCTAACAATTTCTTGTATATCCTTGCTTGAGCCGGCTTCTAATGCTCTGGATAGACCGGCTTGGTGATTGTAGTCGTGGCTCTTCAGGGGCACAGTCCTTGGTTAAAGGAACTTGGATGAGTTCCACCACGGGTTATGTGATTGAGCGGCGCTATGTCGAGTTTAATTCGTTACCTTTAATTCGTTACTTACTAATATTTAAGTATGATAGATAGAAATATTAAAATAAACCCTTTTTAATTCGATCATGTCTCTCACACCACTCCTCACTACTCTCTCTGTTAAATTACATAAACTTAATACTACTCGTCAAAAGTGTAAATGTTCATCCCATTTTTCGTTTCACCTTTTGGAAGTGTAGTCTGACGATCCAACGTCCTTTAAAAGGGCTATGGTGAAATAAATTATTACATGGAGCCTTAAAGTGGTCTGTTTTTCTATAAATTATTAGCTCTGAATTTACATTGGGCTCTCAGGATTTCATCCTCTTTGGGACTACCTATACGGATTACGAAATCTTTCTTAACTTAAATATATACATACATACATACATATATATATATGTGTGTGTGTGTGTGTGTGTGTGTGTGTTGAAGATGCAATTTTATATATGCGTTGTTAATACTGTCCTAACTTTTCGTTATGAAAACAATCGTTTTAAAAATTGCGAAGCTCCTGAGAAAACGTTAGCTTTTTCGGGCCGTACTACGCACAACCTTTTCCAAAATTGATATCCCTTTCTTCACCATTTGTATGCTTTGCTTATGTGTACGTGTCTCGTTTAATGTTAATCAATGAACCCTTTTGGCAAATACCCCTGAGAACAAAGGATCATTCATCGTATTTTATATCTGTGAATAGAGAAATGTAAAGTGTTTATTTCGGGGGATGTCACTGTAATCACTGTCCACGCATTGTAGAGGCTGCCGTTGTAGGAGTACTAATACTATTTTTATTACTACTAAGAGATTTTTACTATGAAGCAATATCATTATGTGTTGTTATCGACTTTAATGGTGGTCTTAGTAACAATAATAGCGCCATCTTTTTGCGTGAATCTACCATCACGTGTAAAAACGCAACGCAATCAGGAACAACAACTGATAATTACATCAAACGTATTGCTTTTCTGTATAGTCTTATTGATGTGTTGACTCGAGAGCATTTGATACGGAGAATTCAAATTTGAATATAAATTCACTTTTTGTAATAGACATTTTTAAATTTACTAACGTCAGGTACAGTATGTAATACGGATTGGTTGTATTACAGAAGTAATGCTGAACGAAATGGCCACTTCAAAGCGAAGATCTTTCTAACTGCTAACAATGATACAAATGTTGCTCACCTAGTGAGGACCCAAATTGCTGCTGCATAATTTGTCGGGAAGACTAGATCCAGATTGCTTCATCGTATATCACTTCATTTTTAAAATCAGTTTACTTCTAGCATCAAGTTAAGATTGAGTTCACGACATTAATACGTTACGCAGTTCGATGGCGAAGTTTTCATTCAAAAAACTTAACCTGACACAAGGCTGCGAATAGGAACTCTAAATAACGACCGATATCTTCAGTCAGTTACGTGCCATGCGTGATACACGCATAAGCGATCATGTATCTTTCGATACATGACTGAGGAAATCTAAATCAAAACCCAAAACACTGACGGGCAACAATTCACACTAATTCGACTGGATAGTTCCAACCAATCTGTCAGTCAGTTATGTGCCATGCGTGATATACGCTTAGGCGATCACTGACGAGGCATATTCTTATCGCAGTAGGTTTTCATTTTTTTCTGCGATAGACCAGTTGCCATCCAAGGCTATAGAACCCGGTCTGTTCTGCTATTTACCCATAGCTTGTGGGAGAAGAAGAAGATTCATACCATTCCCAAGGGTATTAACACGTAAGTGAATTTAATGGATTCGGCTGGAATTCGAACTCGGCTCTCCGATTCTTCTTTCCGAGCCGATATCCCTTACTCCACCGTTCCTTCTCTTTACTACACAGTTCCTCCTCCAATTCCCCCCAACCGACCAATATCTGTAATCTTAATTTTATGTTACTTCTGCTGATATGAAACGTTTCGTGTCAGTTTCTCTTAAAACTTTGCAGATCTCAGAAGAGAAAAAAGAGAAAGAGAGAGAGAGAAATAGAGAAAGAGAGAGAGAGAGAAAGGGATAAAGAGAGAGAGAAAGAGAGAGAAAGAGATAAAGAGAGGAAGAGAGAGAGAAAGGGAGAAAGAAAGAGAGAGAAAGAGAGAGAGAAAGAGAGAGAGAAAGAGAGAGAGAAAGAGAGAAAGAGAGGAAGAGAGAGAAAGAGAGGAAGAGAGAGAAAGAGAGAGAGATAAAGAGATAAAGAGAGAGAGAGAAAGAGAGGAAGAGAGAGAAAGAGAGGAAGAGAGAGAAAGAGAGAGAGAGAGAAAGAGAGAAAGAGAGAGAGAAAGAGAGAGAGAAAGCGAGAGAGAGAAAGAGAGAGATAAAGAGAGAGAGAGATAAAGAGAGAGAGATAGAGAAAGAGAGTGAGATAGAGAAAGAGAGAGCAGATATCGCAGATAACTGCGAACGATAAAGAATTAAAATTTTATTTTCCTGTATTAAAATATTAAATTCTTTCAATTAGGTTTAAACATTAATCTTTTTCCTCTTCCTTGGGTTATACTTAATCGAAAAAAAAAATGATAACAAATTTCTTCCTCTTCTGTCGTGCGTGTGCATATTGTGGATTAATGCCAGGCGGATTATTGTGGATTATTATTGGATTATTGTGGATTAATGTCTGGTGGCTGTTGCTAGAGACTGAAATCGTAAATCGCCAGCACTTTTCAACGCCCCCGTAAGCAGACTAGCATTTCCGTTATGAGAAACTTCGTTTCATCTACAAATTCATCTCAGTCTCATTTCGAGTGTTCGACAATCATTACCACATCACGGACAATTTCAAAGAGACATAAAGATTCTAAACATAGAAAGCCGACCGAAAGCGTGAAGCAGAAAGACTATTGCTGTCCGCCCAACATCAACTGTCCGTAAGGACATCTACCATGTAAAAGAGTAAAATATGCGAATATTATATGCGAAGGAGGTTGAGAACGTGGCCAATATAGTAGACCCGAATGACATACATGTGCAAAGGGACGACAAGCGGCACCTTACTTTTCTTTTTATGTGCCATGTCCTTTCAGGGCCTAGGTGATGGTGGTTCTCCACCTCTCGCTATCTCCTTGAAGCTCTCAGCAAGTTCCTTCCCTATGCTACCTCCCCCAGACCACGTTCTGTCATTCACCTGCTCAAACTCTCCAGGTATGTCAAGCGCTGCTTTCCCTTGTCTCTCTTTCCCTCTATTCGACCCGTGTGTATCAGATTCTTCTGGCCCTCCTTCCTAATTATGCGTCCCAGAAACATCGTCTGCCTCTTTCTGATGTTAAGTATAAGCCGTCTCTTTGTTTGCAACCTCTCTAAGACCTTATTGTTGCTCACAAGCGGCACCACGATACGATATATTTAAATCTCCACTGCGGTTTCAGCATGAAATATGATTTTGAAAGAGAAGTGGTATCGCAACTAACGGGCAAGAGTTATTGAGATATAAACAAGCAAAGCTCTTGTGGGTCTAGCAAATGTGAAGCGAGCGTAAACCCGAGCATACGTAGCCTGATATTAGTGCGGTTGATAAAATGAACGGAGAGTGTCTTCTTGTTGAAGCTAAATTCGCAAGAGATCGAATTCGTGTTAAGAAAACGGCCGAGTAACCCAGCAGACTTACAGTCAGTCGCCAAGACGATATGGATATTAACATAGTCCCCATCATCGCTGATGCATTAGGCTCATTTTTTTCCACAAATTTAAACAGTATACTTCTTTTGTCGTGTCGTGTCCCTAGAAAACGTAGGCGATCATGGCTCTCCACTTCTCCCTATCCCTTGTAGTTTTTAATATGTTTTGTCCTTTTGTTAATTCTCTCAATCCCTGTTCTGTCTTTCACTTGCCGCTAGGTGTGTCACGCGTTGCTTTCCATTGTCTCTTGTTCCCTCTATCCGCCCCTTGAGTATCAGATTCTCCAAGCCCTCCTTTCTCATTACGTGTTTCAGAAATTTCAGCGGCCTCTTCCTGGTGTTAAGTATAAGCTTCCTTCTTGTTTGCTTCCTCTCCAAAACCTCATCGTTGCTCACACGCACGGTCCGTGGTATCCTTAGCATCCTTCTGTAGAACCATACCTCCGTTGCCTCGAGTCTCTTCTTCATCTTTGAAGAAATCGTCCAACATTCGCTGGCGTAAAAATAACACGTAGCAGTTCAGTACGATTTCCTTTGCTATCAACGAAATGCTCCTGTCTCGTAATACTCTGCCTAGCATTGGGGATGGGTCTTTTGCCATCCCAATACGTTTTCGGTCCTCTGCGTCGCACTTACGTCGCAGAAGTCCGAAAACGTAGTGGGACGGTCTCCTCAAGGATGAAGAAGAGACTCGAGGCAACGGAGGTATGGTTCTACAGAAGGATGCCAAGGATACCAGATCAGAGCATAAATCTCAAAGGTTAAGGGAAAACGAGAAATACAAATCCTTGTGTGTGATGAAGATAAAACCAGAAAATACTTCCAACCCCACATTGTAGTATTTTCCGAAGGGGTATTGATAGAAGATCTACTGTTCTTTCAGGTTATAGACATGGCCAATACTTTTGATACTGGACTTGTTGGAAAGACGACAAATATCCGGACCTGAAATGCGAATTGTAAAGCATCTGGTATTGTACTGAGCTGATTATTATCCCCGCAATGATAAAGTCTTCAGGTACGATCTCGAAATAGTACCATAAGTGGCAACATAAAATCAGCCCAAACATCTAAGTACATCGCGGAACCTGAGGGATAAGGTGAACATCTAAGGTTGCAGGTAGCATTTGATGTTCTGCTGAACAGAGCCGATTATTTTACATCTTTGAAGCAGAGATGAAAGGGACTACTACTACTACTACTATTATTACTGCTACTACTACTAGTATTAATAATAACACTAATAATAATAAAATCAATAATTGCTGTTATTGATATTATTATTGTATTTGTTACTCGTTAGAAAGTAATCAAAATTTTGTGCAACCTATTGTTTCGCTGTCAACTTATGGCGAAGATCAATTTGCTAGTGTATCAATTCTCACTGGTTTTCCAACCAAATACCGTGTTTCATATTTTCTTCGCTTATTAAATAAGAAAATAATGACAGAAATAATAATAATAACAATAAGCAAAGCAATAATTTTTGCTATTATTATTATCATTATTATATGATTCAAAAGATTATTTAATACATCAATTTTCGTCGTGGTCGTCGTCTTCGGCTTTATCTCGAACCCAAGACTTTAATTTCTTCTTTGCTGATCGCTTCCTTTATGAAGATGGCGCTGACAACTATATTCTCACCCCAACGTGCAGGTTAAGAACTAGAAGTTTCCGGTTTCAACAAAACTTTTTCCCGTCATCCATTCCCTATCGCCGTTTGGCTTTGCAAAATTTGGTTGTAGGTGAAACACAAATCAAAGTAGAAGAAAGTATCAATGGCATGAATTTGTTTAAAATTGAGCTTAACTTGCCAGGAAGTGACCCACAGACTTGATTTCATGACCTTCCTTTGTGCTCTGCTGTTGACCAGTTATATTTTTTTTCAAATTGACAGAATCCATTTTGCGTTACTATTTTTGTGTCACTTTTCCGAAAGTAAAAAAATGTCTCAATGTGTTGGATAAAAAAAACCTCTTGCGTACAACATTTACATTATAAAATACAATTAGAGTACAGCTCTCGAAACATTGAAGGGATGAACTAGCTTTTATCTTAGTGTTAAATACGAATTTAAATAATTAGGTGCTACTGTTTACCCAAATTCACTCAAATAAGTTTAAAAATACTAATTTCAATAAACAAATATTGAAATAAGAAACGTTTAACATTAAATTTAGATTTAGTAATTTAATCACTTTGAAATTCAGTGGTAATTATTAGTCCTATTCTACCTTATAATACTGCTAATTAAAATACTTAAAGTATTGCTTGTTACCATTTTTACTTGTACTTTTTCTGTGAAATGTTCGTCGCCCAAATGTTCGATCAGCTAAATGTCTCTCGGCCGAATGTGCGTTAACCAAAATATCTGTCGGCCAAATGTCCGGCCACGGCTGATTTTAGAAGATCAGGTTTGCCAATACTTTTACATTTTCCCTCGGATTTCCAATTCTTATATTTGTTGCACTTATTTTTAATGTACTGTTTCAAACTCCCTAACAATAATTGTTAAAAATACACATTTTATATTCTATAACTGGTAAAGTTCAGATTTTCCTTCAGATATTTTTTTCTTGAACGTCACTTTTTGGTGTGTTGGTATGAAGGCTTTTTTTTTTGTCTGATGACTCCGCCTAGTTGCTTGACCTGAATTGTTTCTTCCGCTCGAAATTGAAATAATGTTATTTTTTCCTATTCCAAAGGACACTTCCGTATTGCACTTATAATTCAGACATAAAAGAATATTTTTGGTGCTTTCTTACTTTCCGGCTTTTTATTTGTTTTACTTACCAATATTTATAAGGCTACTTTTATATTCACTAAATTTATGGCTATCGTTAGTTGTATTTTTACACCGCGTTCTCATGTTTCTTATTGAACCTGGCTGCTTTTACGACACCACATGGAAGTGGTATCCAACAGAGACCGCTTCAAACTCGCGAAATAATGAAAGTTTATGACAGCAGATACTAAAATGATCTCCCAACTAGCTAATCTCTGATAATATGACTTGTTGTAATAACGAACAAATAAGTAAAAATGAAACTGAATAGATCATGATATATAATATTATTCTGAATGTATCTATAACTGTTATGTTTTCTTTAATAAAAAAAAAAATATGACGTCGAGACAAAAACTGCCAACAAGTATAAAATTAACATCTACATCTATCCGACAACGATCAAAATGGCCGTCAATATCACAATTAATAAAAACAAAACACCAGGAATGATTCAGCGGTGCGACAGAAAAAGTGGTCAATGTCATGGGGAGCAACGGAACCACGGTAAAGGAGCTCACTCCCTCTAGCAAAAAGTGCTCTACAAATGCTGGGACCTTAAAGCTACCCATAACAGAGCATTATATTAATAGGAATGTGAATAAGCAGCTGCAAAAAGAGTTTACTTTAAATTGCACACAGGAATATATATCTATATCTATCTATCTATCTATCTATCTATCTCTCTCTCTCTCTCTCTCTCTATATATATATATATATATATATATATATATATATATAATTGTTTATTTAAAAATTATAACATAAATATGTTATAAAATCACTACAAAAATAGCCATTTTGTTTCAACACCTCAGGTGTCTTATCAAGTGATGATGCTGAATGTAGAATAAAGAGTTTTAAAAGTTTCAAATTAATATATATATATATATATATATATATATATATATATATAAATTTCAAATTATTATATATATATATATATATATATATGTATATATATATATATATATATATATATGAAATTAATATATATATATATATATATTTCAAATTAATATATATATATATATATATATGCATATATATGTATGTATGTATGTATTAAAAAAGCAATTATAGGAACCGACAAATGGCTGACGTAATAACGTATATCATTGCTCAGTTTTCCCGCTTACAATTTCAAATTTTGATCTTCACGGTAAAGAAACTCCAAGCCGATATAGGTTTCGAGCTACATAGTCTTCTTTTCCTTCTTTTCTTCTCAAATTAAGATAACTTCAATAAATATATTTCAAATTATTGAATGTTTTATGAACAGTCGAAGAATAACGATCTGGCACTATGATAAAACGAATAAACTCAAAAGAAATCAATAAGAAACAAAAATTTCGATGAAATTCGCTATTAATATTTATTGAAGCGATTTTTCCCAATGTTCACTAGCAGACATTACTCGGATGCGGACCTCATTGCAAGAACCAAACTGTTTTCACCATTATCATGATCTGTTCTTTTATCGAGATTTTATGGAAACATTAATGGAAAGGTTATCATGACTCTTATGGAGATGTTCTTTTACCTTTATTTCTGCTGACTATTATTATAGCAAATCCCAGGTCCTTATTCTACGACCGTTAATTAAGCAGCGTGGTTTGGGAATAAAGAAGAAGCTCCCAAGTATGAGGTGTTTAAGTTCATTTCTCAAAGCCTAGCCTTTAATCCGATCCATGCTATTAACGTAAATTAATAAAAATGAATAAAAACAGAAACAAGATGAAAGAAAGACAGCTTAAAATTAATAACGACAGATAATGCGGCATCAAAATAATTCGATGACTATCAAAAGAATGAATATGGTTTGAAAGGTTTTTGTCATGTTTTACTGTAAGCCTTTTCAATGACGTGATACATTTTCTTAAACACACAACCTTCTGAATGATATTGCATTAGAAATGCAAAATATAAAGAACATTTGCAAACAGCAACCTGATATTCGAAGAGAAATTGTGAGTACCCAAAATGGTATTGGCATTCTGGTTATTAATTATGGATCTGCTTAAAATTTCTGCTTTTTTTGCTTTGATTTCGTTTCTGCTAAACTGCCCTTCAACCACTTCCGGATTGTTTCAGGCAAGATAAACGGTTTGAACTGCAATTGTTTTGGTTATAGTTTCATGTTGTATGTGAATCTTTTATAATGTTATAAACAGTTTATAATCATTTTATAAGTTTGTCATCAGTATATAATTAGTTATCAGCAGTTTATAATCAGTTATAATCAGTTTATAATCAGTTGTAATGAGTTTATAATCAGTTGTAATGAGTTTATAAACAGTTAAAATCAGTTGGTAATCAGTTATAATCTGTTTATAATCAGTTATAATGCTATAATCCGTTATACTCAGTTTATAATCAGTTGTAATTTTATAATCAGTTATAACCAGTTTATAATCAGTTATAATCAGTTTATAATCAGTTAAAATCAGTTTGTAGTCAGTTATAATCTGTTTATAATAAGTTATAATGTTATAATACGTTATACTCAGTTTATAATCAGTTGTAATTTCATAATCAGTTATAACCAGTTTATATTCAGGTATAATCGGTTTATAATATTTATGATTAGTTATAATCAATTTATAATAATTTTGTAAGTTTATAATCAGTTATAATCAGTTATACTGTTATAATCATATATAATCAGTTTATAATCAATTATAATGGTATATCAGTTATAATTATATAATAATTAATTAAATAATTATACATCAGTTACAATCAATTATCTGCGAACCAGTTATATGTGAATCAGTGATAGTTTTCGGTACATTTTCGTTGATGAAAGTTTTTTTTTCTTTTTAATAAGTTATTAGAGATATTACTTCCTAATACAAATTATCATTCAGTTTCTGATATAAGTTGGTTATTAAAGTTTGTATTGTTATTTTTAGTAGAGATCTTTATGAAGTATTAAAGGTTATTTTTTCTTTTAAGTTTTCAGAATATATTAATGAATTTCTGTAGCTGTTTCGAGCGTTTCGTAGTTTTCGACTTTTGTATAACGTTTGATTTCCTTTAAGAAGTCAAGGATATTGGTTGGTTTAGTGTTTTAAAAGATTTATTTAGCATAGTTTGAATATAAATTTCTTTGGGATTGGTTGAGATTATGGCAGTTTATGAGGACATGTTCGACTGTGAGATGTACTCGATATCGGTTGTATGATTGGAGAGTTTCATTTTTAATAGATATGCGTGTGCCAGAAGAATATATCCTATTCGAAGTCTGGATAAAATTAGTTAACTCCCGGCTTATATATTCTGAAAACTGGGAGTTATTCTGCTATAGTTTGGTGAAGATCGTGTAGTTTCTTAGCATAAATACTTTCTTTTGATATGTTGTTTATTTTTTCTGGTGGCTATATGGAGAATCTTTATGTTTGATATTGTCAAGATGATGGCATCTTTCATTAATTTGTCTGCTATTTCATTGTTCGGTATGCCAACATTCTAGGAAATCCAGATAAGGATACCTGATCTTTATCATTTAGCTATTTCTCCTTATATGAAAGTACAATTCACTCATTAATGCTTCACTAGGAAATTACATCACGTAGGATATTCTTTAAAATCATGAATCTTACTGAATTAAAATGAAATCATTATTGGGTACGTTTGTAGTAATAAAACTTCTAAATATCAAATCAAATATATCGATAATTGTGAGGAAGCATATTAAAATAGATCCAGAAAAAATATTTTTTAAGGATATATGCTAAAATGTTTGCCTTAATATAATTAAAATAGTGTATTTTACTTTCATTAAATACCAGCAAGCATTACGATTCCTTAAAATTCTGACCATTTAAAATTGTGTTCCTTTAGGTTAAGTAAAGTCCTGTTATAGAATATATTATTTGAAGGTTTTTTTTCCTTATTTTAGTGATGCTTTTATTTGAAATCTTCAGTTTAGTCAGTCTGAGAAGGCAATTACATCCCGCCTTTTCCACATCTATCATTAAAATCGATATTATCGACCCTCAAGTCGTGTGTGTCTGCAGATTTTGTTTGATGTCATTCTTATTCAAAGGTTCTGCAATATTTGCTCCGTCTTCTAGAAGAATTGATTAAAAAAACACTTTATCAAATTTTTTGGTTAAAATGTTTTTCTTTCAAACGCCTCACCCCATCCCCCCATATATTCCACTTTTCATTTTTTTAAAACCCCAATTTAAATATATATAACCTTTCAGACTTGTATCTCTCCAAGCACGGTCATTTTGTGAGGTCTGCTTCGTTTTTGTGAACACGTGGGATTATTTCAATAAATACAATTCAATGCTTTCATAAATCTTACATGTCTATTCAACAATTCCTAATCTTCAATATTTTAATATTTTCTTATTGGTTTAACCATGGCGTCAAAAAATGACATATTTATTTAAGTTTTTGAAAATTTATAGGTGCATGGCGTGTGGGAAATTACCATTTATTTATTACTGAGGTAAAAATAAATCAGGCGCTTAAAACAGTCTGAGAGTTTAATTTCAAACATATTTGCCGTTTCATGCGTTACGTTTAAAAGTCCACTACAAAGAGATAATTAAATTGCCTAACTTATGTAGTAGACTCTCTTGTTTAGATAGTAAAACAGGCAAAATATTTGTATGAATAAAATTATAAGAGCAATAACAAAACTCGTGTGGGTCTTCCAAATCCCAACTTGAACATACGAAGCCTGATAATACTGAAGTTGATAAAGTCAACAGAGAATGAAACAGTAGCCTAGTCAGATCCGTTCAGGAACCATTTCGTTATTTCTAAGAACATTGTTTTTTTATCCCTGATTATCTTGCACAGCTTCTGAATTATTTCTCCGATCCTGTTTGATTTTGGCGTCGCCGCTATGTAATTCGCAATTTGGGTTGTCTATTTTGCTGACAACTATGGATTCTGTCTTCTCGCAATTGAAGATTAGTACCTTCTTTTTGGTTTCTACAACTGCTGGGGTTGGACAAAATAATTGAAACACTTGTTAAATTCAAAGAAAATTTATTTAATATAGAGTTGGTTCTCATTTAGCCTCACATACAGCTTTAATACGTCTAGGAATTGAATCATACGGCTTCCAGACTTCATCCAGAGGAATTTCCCGCCTGATGCAGCTCTTTAAGACACGACGGTGGAGGATAGCGGCTCCTAACTTGCCGCTCCAAAATGTACCACAAATGTTTAATAATATTAATATCTGGAGATTGAGGAGGCCACTCCATGTGTTCTAGCTCACTTTCATGCTCTTCATACCAATTCTTAAGCGGTATGTATTGGAGAATTATCGTCTTGGAAGATGCAGTCACCATCAAAGAATGAAGTCTGGACCATTAGATGAACATGATCGCCCAAAATGTTCAGGTAAACTTTGCTGTTGATACTACCATGTAGGGCAACGATTGAACCAAGACATTTCCATGATACGGTGGCCCAAACTATCATTGATCCACCTCCATGCTTCACTGTTAGAAGAAGGCAGTCAGGATTGTAAGCTTCTTTGGGCTGCCTCTGCACATAAACTCGCCCTGAAGTTGGGAAAAGAAAACTGGACTTGTCTGAGAATATGACTTTCTTCCATTGGTCTGCAGACCAGGCATTGCGATCTCTGCATCACTTCAACCACTTCTGAATGTTGCGAGTGAAGAGAAGAGGTTTCCTTACGGAAGCTCTTCCATGATATCCAGCCTAGTGGAGCTCTTGACGAACAGTTTTAGTAGAAACTGGACTATTCAGATGTTTATTCAACTCAGCAGTCACTTTGGCCGCAGTAGTCCGATGATTTTTTGACACATTGCTTTTAAATGCACGTCGGTCCCTATCAGTAAGTTTGCAAATCTGGCCCAAATTGCTACGGTTGCTAGAGGTTTTGCCTTGTTTCTCGAATTGCGTCATAGTTCTTGATATGGTAGCTCTTGAAAAACCAAACAGTTTAGCAACCTTAGTGATCGTGGCTTTTGCCATGCGGGCTCCAACAATTTGCCCTTCTTCGAACCCAGAGAAGTCAAGCATTTAGATTAAATTTTACTAAATTCTAAAAATAAATAAGACAAATACATTAAATTAAATAAATAAACGTATTTACAATAGGTATAACCTGCAATTACAAAGTTTTAGTTAAATTTCTTAATATAATAGGTCTTTGAAATATAGGAGTGGAATTTGAACCTGTTCCAATTATTTCGTCCAAGCCCTGTATATTCGCTAATAGATTTTTCAGTTTTCTTTCTGGGTCTGTTGCCGAAACTATATCAACTGTTTATCGCATAATATAACGTTATACCCGCCGATACACAAAAAATTTGAAACGAAAAGACGAAGATGAAAACACTTTATTTAATTTCTGGAAACCGAAAAAGAATGTGTCAAATGGTTGATGGAACTGTTCTAACTGGCTATCGGATAAGTGAAGGGGAATGAGAATATATATATATATATATATATATATATATATATTGTTCGATAATCGAGACATTTTCATCAATATGTCAGACGTTCGAGAACCGAGGATGCACTGTATATATATATATATATATATATGTATATATATATATGTGTGTGTGTGTGTGTGTGTGTGTGTGTGTGTGTGCAGGTATGTAGAATAACACGTCAGGTAAATAATCCGGAGTTCTTTAGTATTTTTGTTTTTATTTAAAAAAAAAAAAACAGAGCTCCATACAGAAGTAGAGCTTAAATTATAATTATTTAAAAAAAAATATGATTCCTTCGCTACATAAGAATTCTCATGTTTCAAAATCGAGAGCCGAAACCCTCAATATAATTATTAAAATTAAATTGAATTAAGGTATCAAGCCCTGTTTCTTTATCAAGCGAAAATTTAGGAATAACCAATCTTGAAATTTATGCATCTTTATAAGCATGTTCATTCGCAAAATTAATTACTATGGAAACGGCTGGGGTGACCGTTTTGATAAGAGGTCTAACTGTTAATTTTTATCCACATCTCAGTCACCTTCGGAAAGAGGTCAAGCCGAGGTAGGGTGAAGTATCCATTTAAAAGCGAATGATGGCATTCATGTACGCAGATCGTCTAGTCAGTCACAGCGAAAGATAGCTTTTGGCACCATGATATGTCGTGAAGTGTCTAGTGAATTTTGTTTTATTTTATTTTATCTATTTTATTTCTTTTCTTTTTTCCAAATGGCTGTTTCATATATAAACGAGTTGCACTGAACTACAATTTGTTTTTTTGACAACTTCATAAAGGGTTTTCAATTTTATGATTGTGTTAAGCTTTAAGCCTTTTATTTGACTATGAAATTTAATTATTTTTTTTTTATTAAGCTAATTATTTCATGCGAAAATTTGTTGATGTCGGCAAAAAACCGTTAACTCATGTCTATGGTTTAATAAATTTTCATTATTTAGAAACGTAATAATGTATAGTTTTTTCATGTAGGCAAGTCCCATAAACTAGTGTCGTCGTAGGGTACTGCTTAGTTGAATAGTCCCATGCTCATATCTGGGTTGAAACTGTAGAGTTATTTTTTCTTGATCAACGCGTCTTGGTTAAATAGATATGGCAGAGACTATAAATCTCCAGTTCAAACCACAACAGATGCCCTCCTACTGAAGGCTCAATTTGGTGACTGAGGCATGAACATTGATTCCATCGGTGGAATTCTCCGTTTGGCCGTGACTACGGCATTTAATGACGTCATTTGTTTACTTTAAGATACGCTTCGAGCAGATATGATCGTTCGAGGAAAATCATGGGAAATCTGTAGTTTAAAAGAAGTAATTCGACATTACTAACCAGATGCTTCCTTCGTAGCTAAATGTTATAACACGTCGGGCCAAATATAGGTTCCTTGTAGGATACAGGTTCGATTCCTGTCGGAGGACACCTATTTTCTATGAATTTTCTCGGGCATTCAGGCCGCTAAATGTTATTAATACAGTTTATCACAAACAGAGCATTTACTTAAATATTCGTGTCTATATCAATAACGTATAGCAATAAAATCTATTAAAATAATTGTCGGACTCTGTCCATTTCATAATATTAGTCTATAGTGAAATTGTAGTCGTGTTTATACATGAGTCGCTACGCAAACATTGCGCTTGTTTATTCCTGAGTCTGTGGTTAAATATTGGCTGTGTTGATATTTGAGTGAAAATGTAAACATTTGTTGTCTTTATACTTGAGTCAAAATGCTAACATTATATACTCGAGGCTATAAACAAGAATTAATCGTCTTTATATATTAATCCGTAGTTAAATTTCAGTATTCTTTGCACATGAGTCACTAGTTAAACATTGGTCTGTTTTATTCTTGAGTATATGGGTAAATATCGGTTGCGTTTTGACTTGAGTAAATAAGTAAACAACAGTCGTTTTTATACACGAGTAAATAGGACAGCATTAATTGTATTTCAAACTAACTTTACTTAAGGTATAAAACAAATTGAAGAGCGCCATATGTATCGAGATCTGTGCGACTGTCTTGTGAATCTTAGACGGCGGGACGTCTTACTTAGCTTGGGTTTGTCTGGCATAAGCTTACAACTGAACGTGCACCCAATAATGACTGAAATCGCTACTGTAGTTACGGTTCGTAAGATTCATGGCGATGTGCCATAAGTATTATTTCAAACTAGTTTGGCACAGAATCAAAGGTTCAGCCTCTTTAGCAAGGATCCAAACCACAACGACAGTAAGGCTCTCTGAAGTCTATCTCTCTAATCATTACTAGCGCGATGAGGCGCCTCCATGTCGGAGTTTTAGAACAAAATTATCTTTTATTGTTTTGACGTTGGAAAGGTATGAGAACATTTTCAGCTTACGATACAGATGAAATATTTCTTATAAAACAGGATATTCACATAACTTTGAATACAGCTGCCATAACTGGTCTGGTTTCCTTGCTGTTTATCTCGAGGTTCCCGACAAAACCCAAAGAAGGATCTGTAATATAATCGGTCCTGGATTAGTTCCTCGACTACCCTCTGTCTTTTCTACAATTATTTTCATATCTACTACTCTGACGAGCCTTTTTCCCCGGTCCCTTAACTACATGAATTTAAGCGTGCTACTTGATTGGCATTTAGGTCCCACCCTTTTACTGTTGAAATAGTTAAATATAACCGCCACTTCTACTCAAACAGTTTCTTTCCTCGTACTTCCCCAACTTTGGAATTCCTTTACTCTGACTTGCTTCCATGATAACTACAATCTTCAAAAATTTAAATGTAATGTCAACTGGTATCTCCTGTTGCTTGATCCCTGTAATTTTTTTCCTTTCCTTATTTCCCGAAACCCGGCCTTTTCTCATTTTCACTTTCAATCTCTGTAACCCCAGGTGGGCTAGTGGCATTCCTGCCTTGCTTGGGGTGAAATGCATAAAAAAAACAATAAATACCTTTTATCTCATTTCCCGCATTAAATATCTACTCGTTTGTGTAAAAGATTCTTTTCTTCTAAGATGCATTTCAGCAGGAATTCGCGAATATTCATTGCTTTGTAGGACTTGATCTGTGTATAAGTATTCAGATATCCTAATCTGTTAATCTCATAAAGATTTAGTGTTTTATTAAGCACATTCGTGACACAAGGAATAGAACTTAGTAGTCAGTCACGCTTATGTTGGAGTTTTTGTGTACCTTGGTATACTAGTGAGCCAGCCAAAATGAGCTGACTCATTTTATAGTTGACCAATAGAAGTATAAACCAATCAGAAGGCTCAAAATGTTCAGTGCGACGTGTATAAAGGCAGTCATGTTTTTCCGGAATATTCATTGCCAGCCTTTGATATCGAAGACTAAAGATTAACACTCACGAGTCAGACACTCTACTGAATCTGACTATATCGCCAATACAACCAGAAGCTGTTCGGTAATTCTTCCGTCAAAATACAGTCGTAATCTGGGCTCGTAACCTTTGTTGACCATGGTCTATGAATATAGAATCCAGCGGAGTACGTAATCTGTTCAATGAAACAGCTTACGGTCACATCACGTCAAAACACCGGTTCCCGTACAAACACAAAGCAATGTTTCGTCTGTGTCTAGGTAGGTGACTGTCTGCGAATGCCAGGTGCTCTAAGCTTGGATGTGCGTTTAGTGTATTGGATAATGGCACGGAATTGAGAATCGAAAAGACTCGATAAACGATTAAACCTGAAAAAAAATCACACATTTTAACATTGTACTGACGTAAGCGCAAGAAAGACAAAGGTTTTGTTCACAATTCTCGCAATTTGCAACGTGTAATGCAGATAATTGGAATGTGTGCGCAGAAACATTACGTCTTGTCAAATAGTGCAGCAGACGAAACGTCTACCGATAGTTGACATTATGGAAAAAGCGTCACGCAAACAATTTCTAAGAATAGGTTTTTAGAGAAATTTTTTTTTAGAACGGATAAATATTACTTTACGAAATTCACTGTCTGCCTGCCCCCGAGTGTTCTTCGGAATTTGACCACGCCATAACTTCGATTACATAGAAAGGTAACATTTACAATGATTTACCAGATAGTCAAGTAAACACTAATTGAAAGCTTCGTGCCACTGTACATTCTGCTATATAAACTATCGACTAATTATGATATGTGCGGTGACTTTTATAGTAAGACCCCTGTATCTCTCTTGGTAGATACTGTCTCTCTTTATTTCTTTTTCATTCTTTTTTTCGTTTTCTTTATTTCTTTCTTTCTTTTTTCTTACTTTATCATCTCCTTCATATCTGTCTATATTTTTTAAGTTTTTTTTATTGAAGCTTGAATATATGAAAAACGCAAAAACTACGTCTTATCACATGTTTAATTTCTAATCACGAGCTATTCCTATAATAACCGGAGACACGATTCCATTAAACTGTATTGTTGAAAATCTCGTCAGATACAAAGAAAAGAGTACTGGACATTTTCTCCAATATGGCAGTGTGTAGTAACCTAATAAAGGGTTACTGAATGAGGAATAACCAAAACAGAGGTTGGAAATGAAATGGTAATCTTTATAATATCAACAAAATACAATACTCGCCAGCGGCGTGAAAGAGGTAAACCACTGCTAGTGGTGGACTAGTTAGACAGCATATTACGATATTTACCTGCCTCACCACGAGGTAGGATGTGGCACAAGGCCAAATTTAATGTCGGAAATCCGATCTTGTGGGCTCGGGCAAAAATTGTCCGCAGATCACGCATGCGCGGGATTGGGCAACTGTCTATATTCCCGGACGAGACTTATTAACTTTGCCAGCGTAGACAGCATATTACGATATTTACCTACCTCCCCATGAAGTAGGATGTGACACAAGGCCAAATTTAATGTGGGGATATCGGAGCCCGTGGACTCGGAAAAAATTGCCCGTAGACCCCGCATACGCGGGATAGGGTACCTGTCTACCTCCCCAGATGAAACTCTGCCCTTCAGCATAGTTCGGGTTCCTCTCTTCCCGAAGTCAGAGAGTTCGGCACGGCAAGAGCTTCCCACGCGGACAGCTCACGCTGCCAGGTAAGGCAGCATATTGCCCCACCTACTATAGTGTCCAACGTATTTATTTGGATTGGAACATACCCATTAGTGTTCATAGGTACGGTATATAACACAGTGAATGCTGGGCATTCTCATAGGCAGCAAGAATGTGGCACTAGAGGAGAATCATAAGAATAGCAAGAAATGTGTACTAAAATTAAAAACATTGTGGAATAAGAACAGTCTAATTTCGAAGATTAAATAAAAGTTTCAGTTCAGTACTCCTATAAACCTGATGAAGTCCGGAGGACACGACGGCCGAAACGTTGTATTAGAAACACAAGAGATGAAGACAATAGTCCGCTTGAAAGTATCCGTGTTCTTCTTATCCCAGAAATTCAGACACAAATCCCGCTGCGAATATTAAGACTATTGACACAATATAATCTTATTTTTCTTCATCGTTTGATCTTTGGAAAACAAAGTTAATGTCTCTCTCTCTCTCTCTCTCTATATATATATATATATATATATTTAAAGACATTTATATATATTATGTTTAACGTTCTTTTTATAGATACAAGTATTTAAGCAAATGCACTGTTTTATAATAAACAGTATTAAATAACATTTACCGGCCTGAATGTCCGAGAAATTTTCATAGAAAATTTTCGCTCTCCGACAGGAATCGAACCTGTATCCTATACGGAACCATCATTTCGCGTGATTCATATCTGCTCTAGCGTATCAAATGTAAACAAATGACGTCATATATTTTAGAATTGGACATAGTCCGACAATTTATTTAAAGACATTTATATATATTATGTTTAACGTTCTTTTTATAGATAAAAGTATTTAAGCAAATGCTCTGTTTTATAATAAACAGTATTAAATAACATTTTGCTTAAATACTTGTATTTATAAAAAGAACGTTAAACATAATATATATAAATGTCTTTAAATAAATTGTCGGACTATGTCCAATTCAAATATATATATATATATATATATATATATATATATATATATATATATATATATATATATATATATATATAAATGAAACTAGCTTTTCTGTTTTCTGTACGTATTTTTGTTTCGTGTGTTTCATATCTTTATAAATATGTTCATATGCATCCATATATTTGCTATTCTCCACGTAGTTAAGTACAAGACCAGAGGCGAGAGAAATAATGAAAGGATAACTCTGTTGTGTACATTTTCCAATTAAGGAAAGCCAGTCGTGAAAACCATCATTCATATTTTTTTTTCTTATTTGGGCGTGAGATATACACTGACAACAGTAGTCAACACGGGATTATTTCAACAAATAATTTTTCATGCGTATATATATATATATATATATATATATATATATATATATATATATATATATATATATAACGACCAGCTGATCTTTTCTGAGCAGATCCGTCTGCAAGGGCGGCTAATTGTTGACGCATACTCTTCCTTTAATATCTCCATAATCAATTTGTTTGTTTTTTTACTAAGCGCGCCTTAATTACATTTTATGGAGAGAGATCAGAAAATCTCAAAACATCGCTCCCAACGATTTGTGTCTGCGGACTAGCATAATCATCGACGGTCTCTAACTGTTCCACCTACCTAATTTCACTCATCAGGCTTAGGTCAAAGATTGGAATGGTTTCCAGGCATATTCAAACGTTTCGATCAACTTCCCAAACGATAAAGTCAAGACATATCCTTCTTGACATACCGACTATTATGAAATTTGAAACTGTGCCTTATGTCCGGAAAATTAGCCTTCTAAACACTTGTCCATATATATATATATATATTGTCTATATACTTGCCCATATATATATATATATATATATATATATATATATATATATATATATTAATCGAGTTCACACATTAACATTTCATTACGATTAATATTGTATTTAAATTTTTGGAGATCAAAGTTCGCTGGATACGAAATGGCGTTCCACAAGCGAGAAGTGCGAGAAAAAAATGTTAGCATAGAATTTACGCTTGCGTATAGCCAACTCAACCAAACATTATCGAGATCTTGACGCCGGTCTAGTACTGCGCGTAAATCTAAAAAAAAAAAATCTTGGTAGCATAGCGAAGACATCATCCGAACAATTACCATGAAAGTATTTCTCGAAAAGGCACAGGGAAGCAACTTTATGGCGGTGAGAAAGTGACTGAAACAGAGACGCGAGATTAAGGGCAATAACACACACACACACACACACATATATATATATATATATATATGTGTGTGTGTATATATATATGTGTGTGTGTATATATATATATGTGTGTGTGTGCGTGTGTGTGTGTGTGTGTATGTATATCATAGACGTTCATTAATATGTACATTTAACGGAGATTAGATCCACTCGTCATGTCCATTGACTAAAAATTTACTATGAAGACCGCATGCAAATGGATACTATCCACGTCAACCTAAAAGTAGAGACATATAATTTACTATGCATTCTTATTTGTTATTATCATTGTTTTATTTGATATTGATATTGATATTGACAAATTTAAATACAATGACTGTTTGTCTTGAAACAATTATTGTCTGCTTTATTCAATCTGTGTTATTAAATGTCTATGATTCATTCAACACGTTGTCAGTGCTGATGGATGTCATTTGAGATATTCTCAAATCTTTTTCTTAAAATAATTTCTCAAGAAAATTGGTTTCACGTGTTCAGTACTGTTTATTGCTCTTTCCGATACTGAAGAGTGTTTTTTTTTTCCTTTTTGGCCGTTCTGTTTAAGGTTGTGAGGAAGTCATCATCGATATTACGCCATTATTCCCCTTCCTAGTTACACATTTTAGTTGCTGCTGTTGAGAGTGCTGAATGAATGTGATTTTCTGTTGTCTGGTACAGTTCTTTTTAGGATTGTGTAGCGGCAGTCCACGAAGTTCGAAGAACGTAGACGCTTCACTCGCTTGAATCCATTATTAATCTGTATGAAATTTCAGATGAGGGCCTGGAAAATCTGATACTCACGGAACGATTAGAGTGAATAAAAGACAGGGGAAAGCAGCGCGTGACATACGTGGCGGGCTTGGGCAGGTCAGTGGCGGAGCGTGGTCTGGGGGAGTTGGCAGAAACACAAAACCTGATGAGAGCCGCAAGGGATAGGGGCAAGTAGAGGGCCATGATCGCCTACGTCCTGAAAGGACACGACACATAGAAAATCTGAGAAGTCGATTGCGTGCAGTAGACAGTTTAGATCTTTCTGAACGAGTTTGACGCCATGCAAAAGATCCATATGATAGTCTTCATCTGACGAGTTTATTTAAAAACATGGCTTGAGTCTACATGTTAATGTTATGGTTTTGTAGCAACTTGCAAATCTAACCGCGTCTCATGACCGATTGTACAAACGTTACTTACATCTAGGTATTTATATTAACTAGTGTCACAACTCGAATTTTTATGACGGATTCAGGGTACGCGCTGTTACAGCTTTCATTCCAAATACAGATCATTGTTTCTGCTTTCGAAAGGTTAATCTTCAGTCTTGCATAGTGTGACCCCAAAAAACGGGAACTTTTCAACAATCCAATAAAACCAAGAGTGATGGAAGAAAAATATTTAATTCATAGTAATTGAAACATTAAAACATGCCATTTAAGAAACACTGATGGAATTTTCATTTTTTTAAATTACGTCCTGTAGATGGCGTCCTCCTGTACGAATGCATTCTTGAAATCTGCTGTTGAGATTCCTCATTGACTGCTGCAACATCTCAGCTGAGATACTGTGAATTTCATTCTCGTTACTAAAATGGCGAAATGTTTACTTGCTCAAGGTCACTGTCTCGCAGTGTTGCCACTTAATCGTGTCTGGCAACACGCACTTCAAAAATTCCCGTTTTTGGGGGGTCACCCTATATATAGGAATGTTTCGTTAAATGACGCTTAATTTTTATACACACACACACACACGCACAGACACACACACAGATACACACATATAAACACACACATACATACACACACACATATATGCTCCTGAAAAATTTATTTTGGTTGAGTCCTCTGGGGAGGAAGTGTGGGTTTGTAAACAGTGACTGTTACGGCTAATATTGCAAGACTCTTCGGTAAATCGAATCGAGTTCTCTCAGTCTTTGGGTCTATCTAAAGATAAATACGCTTAAGTTCACCTTCATCCCAGCCGGCATAGCGGTAGCATGCCCGACTGACGACAATTCAGTCGACTTTCGATCCTAGCTAGAGGCAACCGGACGTCTAGCCACATTGATGAGCTGTGATACATCAAACCAATCTGTCCGTGGATGACAATAAATATACATATATATATATATATATATATATATATATATATATATATATATATACATACATACATACATACATACATATATATATATATATATATATATATATATATATATATATATACAGGTAGTAATCCGTTGGTATATTCCAGGCGAGTTCTATTAAGACAACATAGAATTTGAAATATAATAAAACTGATTCTCAATCGAGCGCTCACAGTTTATTTTCATTAAACAGAGTAAATTTTCATTACACTTGGAATTAAGATACATTTAGTCAATGACCAATTGCACATACGAATTTTAATTTTATATTTCGCAGGACTTTTCAAACTGTTTATGATCCCACTACAAACTGATACCATAAACAGGTTGAAAAATCCTGGGAATTTTAAAATTAAAATTCGTAGGTGAAAATGGTCATTTACTAAAGGTACCTTAATTCCAATTGTAAAGAAAAGGAAGTGTATATATATATATATATATATATATATATATATATATATATATATATATGTAAGTGGACATTGAAGTCAACACCCAGAAGAGACAGTATGTTTCATGGTAAACGCAAATGTCAAACCTAATATGACGTGACGATTGTGTTTAGCCTAATGGCTTGACGAGTGCATTTAGCATGAAACAGATTGTCGCCTTAATATATATATATATATATATATATATATATATATATATATATATATATATATCTTATGTCTACGTCTCTCTCTCTCTCTCTCTATATATATATATATATATATATATACGTAGACATATAGACATAAAAACATATATACACACATTCACGCTACGCGCACTCACACACACAAACACACATACACATATATGTTGATAATATTAGTGGTCAATATATATATATATATATAAATATAGGTAACTATACTCGTGTCGAAAAACCTTCGAACTCTTGATTTAACAACAGCCAAATCAATCACGAAGGAAAAGAAGGTTTTAAAAAAAGAAAGAGCCAGGAACATGAAAGTCTGTCGAAAATAATCGCACAGATACAGGTTCAAGGCCCAAAGAAAAAACCCCGATACGAGTAAACAACTAACTAAAGAGCTCAATACAAGCGTAGAGCAAACCTAGTCAAACCTAATGAGCCAGACACACCTACCAAGGTTTCACTTAGGCAGATCGTCAGGGACCCTGACGATCTGCCTAAGTGAAACCTTGGTAGGTGTGTCTGGCTCATTAGGTTTGACTATATATATATATATATATATATATATATATATATATATATATATATATATATATATATATGTATGTATGTAAATTTCCAAGAGTATAGAATCCAGGTAGATCTCAATATCCGGGACAGAGTAAGAATATAATAAAAAAGCACAAACACTAATATTCCATGGTCATAATATATATATATATATATATATATATATATATATATATATATATATATATATATATATATATAATGCTTTAAATGAAGATATAGTGACTACTAAGCTAATCTTGATATGACTATAATTATAAAAATTGTCCGATACTCGCCATCTGCTATAGAATATTGGCCTTGTTCCAGACTAAAATGATTAAGTAAATAAGCCTCGTGATGGACCCAGTATTATATTTTATGCTGTCAAATAAACAACACAAATATGAAACGACAAAATTTGCACAGGTTTTAAGATAACGTATGGCACTGAGTCACCACAGTATATTCCTGAGAATATATTTTCTTTTACACATTTCTTTCAGACGTTTCTTTGGCTTCGACCCTGATATTTCCAATCGATCTTTTCTGAGAAAAAAGAGGGGAAAAAATTCCTTCACGCTAACGATAACAAATCCTAATCATTCAATTCTTCCTCTTATCCGTCTTTCCCTCCCTCATCCTTACACATGTGAACAACTGAAGCTGACGTGATTCGCTGAGGATAATCCAATACCCATTTTAGAAAAGAAGCTTTATCGCGTTTAGTAAGATGGTGAATCAAGAAGGAAGTTCGAAATCACAGCGAACATTTTACTTACAGAAAATCGACAAAAGGGTTACGCACACACGCAGGCACGCACACAGACATAGACACAGAAACACAGACAGACACACAGAAACAGAAACAGACACACATATGTAGAGGCACCCACGGAAAACATACGCAGAATATATAAAAAGAGCACTGATGAT
>OZ038493.1:45715251-45725251 GCA_964036315.1 Acanthosepion esculentum | reverse complement strand
TGAGGGATAGAGCGTGTGTAAATATAAAATAGATATATTCGCGTGTACGTCCACCTAAATGTGATGGTCTGCAAGAAAGGTCTGGCGCCAAACCTTTTGAATGTAATGAATTCCTATGTTGTACGAACATTGCGATGCTGTGATGGACTCCGTACCGCCGGTTAAATATCAACATAGTTTTAGGTACGTAAACCCGTTGACAAATATGCAGGGTATAGGAGTGAAACCTAATTTCTGCTTGATTACGTTCATATTTACGTTGACACTTCGTATAATCATCGAAGTTAAGCAACTTCCAGCCTGGTCACTACCTTGATGGTTGACGACTTTGGGATATCTGGTACCGTAAGCTTAGATGTGCGGGTGATGTAATTCATAACGGCTCGGAATCAGAAATAAGAGAGTTCCAATTCTAGTTGGGTTCCTTGTATTCAATTACTTTCATATACCCGTGAAAAAGATATGAACCCACATAAAATCAATCACCAGCTATAGGTTAATTAGTAAGAATTGTATCAGTAAAATTAATAATATCTCAAAAAAAAAAAAATTAACCTAAAATCATTTTCTGACTTTGAATAACCTTCAAAAGGTTGATATACCGTAAAAAAGCACAATCGACCAAACCTAATATCTACGGATCACTGTTTAGCGCATACACTTTTGGTCTTTAAGTTACCTCTGATAATCTTGGGTAATTGCGGTTTTTATTAGCAAGACAAACCCATACATATATAAGAATTATCTATCTATCTATCTATCTATCTATCTATCTATCTATCTATCTGGACATGATTTGCTTTTTGTTGACTCATCGGTTATCATTTTCTAATATATTTCTGTTTCATTCCCAGCTGTCGAATTTGCTGTAGGCTGGAGTGCTTTTTTTCATATAGACATTTAAAGACTGAGATGACACGAAGACACTGAGGTTGGTACACATTCCTTCTCAATTTCGTGTATACCAATATATACATATACTGGGCTCTCCTGTACTATTCGACGTCTGGGGTTAGAGTAACGCATTTGTTAGAAATGAACAGCCAGATTATTCGCACATAGGATTTGATTATAGTGGTGAAAGCATGTGCAGAACCAACTACATTATTTGGAAATAGCAAAGACAGAAAACAGTTGAGTATGCAAATCAAATGTTCCCCAGACAACCCTCGTCAGGTTTTCGAATTCTCAGTTTTCTTTTTCTGTACAGGATATAGGACCGAGTCTGTCCTACTATTTTACCCATAGCCGGAGAGAAGATAGATTCATATCTATTTTCCAGAATATTTACACGTAAGTGAATATAACACACTCGATTGGAATTAGAAGACAGTTCCTTAAACCGAGCCTCTATCTCGTACTCCACGGGGCTTCCAATATATATATATATATATATATATATATATATATATATATATGTATATATAGTTGAGAGATAAGCTGATTCTATAAACAATAGCCACCTGCGCTGATGCAAAGCTCTTCAGTAATATTAATTGGAGCCTTCTGACTGTTTACATTTGTAAAAATACGCTAGATGCAAAGCTCTTCAGTAATATTAATTGGAGCCCTCTGACTGTTTACATTTATAAAAATACGCTAGAATTAGCTGTTTCTCTCTGCCGAATGATGATAGCTCAGCGGTAGAAACTTTGACTGACACCAAATTGGTCGGGTTTCGGTCCTGGCTTAAAGCATTGGGATGTCTAGTTGCACTGAGGAGATGTGATACAGCGAAACAGTACTGTCTGCGAATGACATTATATATATATATATATATATATATATATATATATATATATATATATATATGTACAATCACGATACGTCTTTGACATATCCTCAATCGTCAATGATGGCCTGTCTGTCTTCCGGTTTATCATGGCATAAAAAAATTATTCCCCCACCTCCACCCTCTGAGTTTACTTTTCTATTTATCACAGACCTGGCATTTAATTTGCTAATCAAGACATACACACATGTCTAATTTTAATTCTGACCTTATATCTTTCCGCCTTTAATTTTCGGAAAAGAGGTAATACTTTGTTTTTAAATTTCCTTAAAATTCATTTAATCACCAATTACTTACAATCACCTGAAGAAGTACAATCATAGTATTGAAACATGAAAGCATTTGTGTAGCGATTTCAACAATAATATGATTATAATAAAAATAATATATATATATATGGGTGTGTCTGTGTGTGTGTGTGCGTGAATATATATATATATATATATATATATATATATATATATATATATATATATATATATATATATACATACATACGATCATACACTAACATATATTAATATAGATATATATATATATAAATTTAACATTGAAATGCAAACATATATATATATATATACATACAAGACTGGTTGAATAAATCAGACGAGCAAGGTATATCTGAAAGCTAATAGTTTTAAGGCAAACTAATTTAACGGAGGTTGCACCCACTCGTCTGCGACCGTGATAGTAAAATTGTAAAATCATATCTCCTGACGTGTGGATCTACTCTCCGTCAAACAGAGTAGACAGATACGTATAAATGATTGTTCAATTTCATCTATCTATCTATCTATCTATCTATCTATCTATCTATCTATCTATCTATCTATGTGGGTATGTGTGAAAAGACACAGTGAGAGAAGGATCTAGTGTGCTAATTTTGGTTAAAAACAAAATGAGGAATTCGGCGATTTTCTTGACTAGCACAATGTGGTTAAAATGCTTAACGGTTTTAAAAATTATGAAACTTAACTTTTGAATTCCGAGATTTTATCTAGTATAGAAGTTTACTGTTGCCGACAAGAGAAGGGCAACAATCTACAAAAGGAAAAACACCCCGTGTATACAAGTCGTAGACATATATACGTGTATGCAAATCGTATAAATATTAAGTTTCCTACTGATATAAGCCTGGGTAAGTATCGATAATTCTAAGCCGAAATACGAAAATGAAAATGCGACCTGCATAGTGTATCAGAAACAGTCATTTGATGTTCGGTCCTATTTAAACCACATCATTTGGAATATTGATTTTATGAGAAAGACAAGCCTGTCAAGTATTGGAAGATTGACACATCAAAATCATAGCATCCACTTTTGGTCTTTAAATACCCTCAGCTAATTTGAGATAATAGCGGTATTACTAGCAAGATAAACGCACACACATATAAGAATTATCTATCTATCTATCTATCTATCTATCTATCTATCTATCTATCTATCTATCTATCTCATACTGTTCATCTATCTATCTATATATCTATCTCATACTGTTCATCTATCTATCTATCTATCTATCTCATACTGTTCAACTATCTATTTATTTATCTCTCTATCTCTCTATCTCATACTGTTCAGCTATCTATATATCTATCTCTCTATCTATCTATCTCATACTGTTCATCTATCTATCTATATATATATATATATCTCATACTGTTCATCTATCTATCTATCTATCTCATACTGTTCAACTATCTATCTATCTCTCTCTCTATCGATCTATCTATCTATCTATCTCATACTGTTCATCTACCTATCTCTCTATCTATCTCATACTGTTCAACGATCTCTCTATCTATCTATCTATCTATCTATCTATCTATCTATCTATCTATCTATCTATCTATCATTCTCATACTGTTCATCTATCTATCTATCTATCTATCTATCTCATACTGTTCAACTATCTATCTATCTCTCTCTGTATCTATCTATCTATCTATCTATCTATCTATCTATCTATCTCATACTGTTCAACTATCTATCTATCTCTGTATCTATCTATCTCTCTATCTATCTATCTATCTCTCTATCTATCTATCTATCTATCTATCTATCTCATACTGTTCAACTATCTCTCTATCTATCTATCTATCTATCTATCTATCTATCTATCTCATACTGTTCAACTATCTCTCTATCTATCTATCTATCTATCTATCTATCTATCTCTGTATCTATCTATCTATCTATCTATCTATCTATCTATCTATCTATCAACTATTGACTAAATCAGTTCGTAATAGCCCCCGTGAATGTTAACGTGGATAATATTCGGACACGTTTCCTTATATAAAAATTATAAAAATTAATGGGTTCGTTCTGCAACTTAGACAAAGCCGTATTCTATTTATTTCCATGTATGCGGCTGAACCCTACCTTGCGGTTTAGTTTCTTGCAGATATTCTCCAGTTGCCCTAGGGTTTGCGGCGTGAACACAGGTTGAAGCGACAAATTCAAATACTGATTTAGAGAGCAAGAACCCTGCTCATTTCCTGAAAGAGTCTAATTTCCGAAGTAAACTACATATAAATAAACATGATGGATAGAACTACAACGCGCGAAAAATATTTTCTCTGAATATGTAGTACACGTACCTTCATGCAAAAGATTTCATATATATATATATATATATATATATATATATATGTGTGTGTGTGTGTGTGTGTGTGTTTGTATTAATAGGAGCAGACAGTTTTGCCTATCGTTCGGTACACACTCCACTCCGGTCTTTTGAACAGGGGTAGAGGTTTAGCCTTGTTTCCTGTCTAGGATTTGGGTTCCAGTTCGTTATAAGGTCTGCTTCAATTCTATACTCTTAATGTCTCTGTCTAAACTCTGGAATTTTATTCGATACGCTAGATCTCTTCAAGTCTAGAATTAGCTGTCTATCTTTCCTGATATCTTGCCATTACTTATACTAATACAAATCCACATATTAAAGTTCTACCTTGAGTGGCTCTTGTGCCTTGTATTGGGTGAACATTAGTGTATATATATATATATATATATATATATATATATATATATATATATATAGAGAGAGAGAGAGAGAGAGAGAGAGAGAGAGTTGTGGAGTTATTCCTCAGTGGAAACTGTATTTGGACTAAAGTCGTCTTAAATAGGTTCAACGTACAAAAACGTTAGGAATAATCAGTATTACGCAGAGTAATCGAGTTGTGGTCGCTGACTACTTTTCGTATTCGACTCCTACTGACTCCTACTTATAATAGATGGGAGAGTCTATTATCTATAGACTAGGTGTCTTTCACCATAACAGATAGATAGATAGATAGATAGATAGATAGATAGATAGATAGATAGATAGATCCTTCCACGTGCCTGAAGACACCTTAAGGTCGAAACCCGGGTTGCGATGTTGCGATGTTGGATGTCATTTTAGACTTTTCTTAAATATCTTGGCTCTACATATTCGATTTAAAATTTTGTATTCAGCATTTTTTTGTTGTCTATAACTTTTAAGCGCGGCTGTTTTCAATCATCGTTTTATATTTCTATTCGTATATATATATATATATATATATATATATATATATATATATATATATATATATATATATAATTTTATGTTTGAGTTCTTCCGACCATATACATCTATTTACTTACAAGGTGCCACGAAATGTATTGAGCTTAAAACAATTTATGTCTATATATATATATGTATATATATATATAGAGAGAGAGAGAGAGAGTGGTACTCGCTTAGAAAAAACATTAGGTATTTCGACTTGTAAATATATATATATATATATATATATATATATATATATATATATATATATATTTATATATCAAACTCTATATCCATAGATAGATAGATAGATAGATAGATAGATAGATAGATAGATTGATGTTTTGACGCACACGATATCTTATTTGGCAGTGCACGCTTATGCTTTCAAAATTAATGGTTCCTATAAAGGAGAGCACGCCAAATAATATAGATAAAAAAGAAAAGACTAAAACCTCGACGCTCATCCATAATTGCAGATAAAATAGCCATTTATGCGCACAGTTCTTGCACACACGAAGAGAATTAGAAAAATACGATCATCGATACAAATTACACACTAGGCTCGAACAGCCCCGTTGCTTTAATAGAATCTGCATATAATTACAAATGGCGCCAGTAGTACGTGTTCGAATCCAGGTAAAATTTAAGACATTGGCTTTTCAAGTCACGTAGTTAGACAGACATCCATCTTCCATCAGAAGAAATAGTGCCATTTTTGCACTGCCGGCAGATTTAGGAAGCAACTACAAATTAACTCACATATAAAACCACATCCAAATACAGATGCAAATATTTCTAGCACATGTAAAACGTTCATGGCGTAGTGCTTTGTCAGCTGATCTCACAGACCGTTTCTACCGACTTCATTCCTCACTGGGCTCCATATATATTTTTTGAGCGCGTGCCAAGTCTAGGCTACTAAAAACTACAAGCGAACATGCGTTCAACATGTGTTCAAATCATTTTCAGAAACGAGAAACGCTCCGTTTATAGAATGGCGGCTAACTCGGTCACCTCGGAAGTCGTTGATCGTGAATTTGTTACCCACAATGTGTTGCATGTATTTTCTTTTCGATTTGGTTAACCGTCTGTACTCGTCTGAATATCGACCTTTTTTAATATTGTCTTTGTATCAAAGACTTATCTAAAAATTAATTTGTACTCTTCAGGAATAATTCAATGGTGGTATACAAAACAAAAACAAAAAAAACATAAATGTCTCTTTGCAGATGATAGTTTTCAAACCTAACATGGTCAATATTTTAGTTAATTCGCTGTATTAGTATATTTTAAAATGCGAATTTAAATAAAATTAAATTAAAGATTATATATAGGTAAGATTCACCCAAAATAAGCACTATCAACGTCCCTATGTTGTACAGTGTCACCCGGATATAAGAGACCCGGATATAAGAGTGATTTTCTCTGGTCCCAAATTAGAGCCTGTGTTAATGTATATATAATAGACCAAACCCTGATATAAGAGAAACCCGGATATAAGAGACTTCTCCGGTCCCGAAAACTCTCTTATATCAGGGTTACACTGTACATTAATTTAAAAAATATTATCAATCTATAATCATTTATATCATCACAGTAGACGACTTGGAATGAGAAGACTGTAAATAGGATAAAATTATGTACAGAATTATAAGGCAAATTTATATCTATAAGGCAAAAATTTTATAATGAAATTTTATAGAATAGTAATTGTGAGTTCTATCCCTGTGCGAAATAGTACACATTGGGTGAAAACAAGGCGAAAAAAACATCTCACTGCTAAAGAAAAAAAAATACAACAACAAAATAAGCAAGACAGAATATCCCTAAATATGGACACTGGAAAGATAATCGGTCTCCGTAGATTAAATAAAGTGTTCAATTCGAAAGTCTATGAAAGCTACCCAGATGGAAAAACAACTGACGAAGTTTGGAGGGAACAATGGCCGAAGCCTTGCGATAACAGTTTCAAAGATGAGGACATTAGTCCTAATATAAATAATACAGATTTATAAGGTGAAATTATAGATAGATTATTAAGGCAAAAAAGATAGATAGATAGATAAACAAATAAAATTAAACAATCATTTATACGTATCTGTCAACTCTGTGTTTGACGCAGATTACATCCACTCGTCAGGGGATATGATTGTAAAAGTTACCATCACGGTCGCAGACGAGTGGGTGTAACCTCCGTTAAATTCTGCGTCGGGACGGAAAAATTTACATGTATTTTCTCTTTCTCTATCTATTTTTATTGAGCACTTTAAATACAAAGATAGCTTGCCTTAAAACATTGTAACATTTATGAGGCAAAACTTTTACAAGGCAAATTTATGAATTTATTTCATGGAAAAATTTGTAACGCAAATTTCGAAAGGTAATCCACAAGAAGAAATATTGTATATATATATATAACGCTAAACGCTCATTAGGCAAATTTATAAGGCAAATATATGGACTAAGAGAAAACAATGTCTGCTCGTTATGTAAGCTATATCATTGTATTTACTCTTGATATACGTACACTTCCCCGCTTCTTTCGATCTATAAAAATCTAAATTGATTTCGGGATTTGCTGCAATGAGAGCCGCATCAACCTCTTGTTAAATCATTATTTGATACTTTAAATCGAAATTTCAGGAAAGATTACACTATTTGGGGAAGAGGTCGCCGACCTTCCAATAATTATTGTATACAAGATGAAAATTTATTTCAACATGCAATTTTAATGCGAGCAGAGTGGCGAGTATATGTACTATAGTTTAATATATTTTAACAATCTGGGCTTCTCTAAATGCTATGATAACTTCTATTAGTGCGTGAAATTCAGAGACTAAAAAATTCTATCCGTGTAATCATAAAGTACCTATGTTGGACACTAAATATATATTAGAGAAAATCGACACTAATACGATACCCTGGGAGAAGTTCGAAACAATTTGAGAGGAAAATAGAGACAATAAATTTATATCTCTATCTATAAAAGGCAGGACGTGTGTGTGTGTGTGTGTGTGTGTGTGTGTGTGTGTGTGTGTGTGTGTGTGTGTGTGTGTGTGTGTGTGTGTAACGAATGTACGGCTGCATATTTCGACGGATTTGCACCAAAATTTACATGCACATGATCCAAGTTAGCGAGAAGGCCAAGACCGACTTTGCATTTCCCAACTCCCATCGATAGTGGAAATAATCGATTTTGTCTTGCTTCTACGGCAGTTTTCATGTAGTTTGCGGCCATTTTCTACTGGCCAGAGTGAGAGCCTATAGCTGGCTGCCACGAAAAGGCAGGAAGATTCTATTGGCCAGCGTGAGAGCCAACAGCTGACTGACACGAATGTTAACTAGCATGCAAAAAAAAATCGATAGCTGCATTCGTCACTAGTAGGAAAAATTTAAATCTGTATCGTACTTTACTCCAATTGGCTCATTCGCTTGCTTAAACTCATCGTTGATTCTGATACCGCAGAACTGGGTTGGGTGTGAAAAAGTATTTGTTGTTAACATTCTTTTTTCATTCGGTTTTTCCAGTTACGAGTCCTTTTTTTTAAAGCTGATCGTTTTGTGTTCATTTTGTTTAGTTCTTTTTTCGTAACAGATTTAATGTTTAGTATAGAGCTTAGAAAAAATTCGCAGTGTGAGATAGGCAAGAAGTAAGGCATATAGCAACATCAGCACGGCAAAGGGCACTCCTTTAAACGCAAGGAAGGGCAAAAATATTTTAAGCCAAGTGATAGCGATTGCTGTATGAGTCGTACCATTTTTGAATCAAACACGGGCAACGCCTGGCCATGCTGCTAGTACACTATATACATTATTCGGACTATTGTCCTCATCTTTGACGCCATATTTATTTGTGATAAATATGGCGACAAAGATGAGGACAATAATCCGAATAATATAAATAGTGTACATAATATCAGAAATACAGACAGATAATAAATTTATACCTTTCAAATCTTTTTAGCGGGGACTTTAGAATACCGGTATAAAAACGTTTATTTATTGCTTGCTTTATTTCTCTTACGGTTTATCAATCCCTTCGGGTATGAATCCATCTATTCTATCGCAAGTTATGGTTTAATTAGCAAGACTTGTATAAGTAAATGAATGTTACCTAAAAAACATTCTTACACTAAAACAATTTCCTGGTTTTAAATAACATGACAGACGTTGATAAGCCGTAAAAACAAGCCTATGAATCAATATCAGCCATTTCTAGTTTATTTAAAGCCGAAAAATATTGCAGATTTGACGAGATTTCAGTACGTGGTGTTTCAAATTGGTCCCCCATCTCTGTACTAGCCGGGCTTGATATTGCTTAACTTTGCTGATCGACAGAAGTACGTTTACAGATATGTGATACACAAAGATAGACAAAGATTTAAAGTAAAACGTGTGAAATGTAAACACTGGCACATCTTGCTTTATATACCGTATCCCTTCAGGACGTGAGTGATCAATGTACTTCACAACTTCTGTTTGTAACGCTAAAAAATATTTGGCCATTTGTTTCCCTCCAGTTACTTTATTCTACTACATCTATTACTCGATATGTCTTTCTCTTCCTCAATAGGCCTTCTGAGTGTCACATTCTACAAGCCATCTTTTCTCATTATAATCATAAAGATTTGCTGATGATTTCTGCATCCAAAGAATCACCTGAAAGG
>OZ038493.1:45705251-45712751 GCA_964036315.1 Acanthosepion esculentum | reverse complement strand
TATATATACGAATGATTTGGTCATATGGCTTTTGCTATATTTCAAAATGTTGACTTATTTTGAGGAATATGTTTATATACCTTCTATAGTAAATATTTTCTATAGTAAATATTTCTATAGTAAATAAGTATGCTGACATGAATTGTAACCTCGTTGAGTTCTGTTGCTCTTACAGGCAAATTACTTCCCGGGTCTGCGTATGGGTGACTGTCTAAGAATCACGTTACGGAATTAGGGGTAACAAAGAGGCACGCATCTGAAAAATTATTATGAGAATACACATTTTTATCTAAGGAAACTTGGTGTATTCTTTTGTAATATTAATTTTGTGCTATGCACATTCACAAATTCTATTAATTCTATCTATCTATCTATCTATCTATCTATCTATCTATCTAAGCCAGCCTGTTCCTATCTATCTATCTATCTATCTATCTATCTATCTATCTATCTATCTATCTATCTGTCTAAGCCAGCCTGTTCCTATCTATCTATCTATCTATCTATCTATCTATCTATCTATCTATCTATCTATCTGTCTAAGCCAGCCTGTTCCTATCTATCTATCTATCTATCTATCTATCTATCTATCTATCTAAGCCAGCCTGTTCCTATCTATCTATCTATCTATCTATCTATCTATCTATCTAAGCCAGCCTGTTCCTATCTATCTATCTATCTATCTATCTATCTAAGCCAGCCTGTTCCTATCTATCTATCTATCTATCTATCTATCTATCTATCTATCTATCTATCTATCTATCTGTCTAAGCCAGCCTGTTCCTATCTATCTATCTATCTATCTATCTATCTATTTATCTATCTATCTATCTATCTATCTATCTGTCTGTCTAAGCCAGCCTGTTCCTATCTATCTATCTATCTATCTAAGCCAGCCTGTTCCTATCTATCTATCTATCTATCTATCTATCTATCTATCTATCTATCTAAGCCAGCCTGTTCCTATCTATCTATCTATCTATCTATCTATCTATCTATCTATCTATCTATCTATGTCTATCAATGAGTGTGCGCGCATTCATTGAAAGCAGTGTTAGAATCACTAGAGGCTGTGCATGTTCGACTCTACAAAGAGAATTTATTTATTCTTTTTTTTGTGATGAAGACTGACACACCTGATGTTAGAAGAGGCGTTGAAATAAGAGCACACACAGACACATCAGGATATCATTGTAATGCTTACATTGACGGTATACATTCAACCTCGCGCTTTTATAAATAAATACACATATGCATCTTCACGTAACCTTGTTCAAGTACTGCTGTGATTATGAAAATAACATTACGATCTAAATTCAATGCAGAGAAAGCTAGGAAGTGTTACGGAGGAATCAATGGATTGTCCGTTGTTAGACTTTCTTTCGTTCTTTCTTGCTTGCTCGCTTGCGTACTTACTCGTGTTCTCTTTCTCTGTCTGATCTATCTATCTATCTATCTATCTATCTATCTATCTATCTATCTATCTATCTATCTCAGCCTGTTTGTATCTATCTATCTCAGCCTGTTTGTATCTATCTATCTATCTATCTATCTATCTATATATCTATCTATCTATCTATCTATCTATCTATCTATCTATCTATCTCAGGATGTTCATATCTATCTATCTAATCAGCTAGTTAGCTAGATGTGTTCTCACGTGTTAAGGTTTACATTTGTTATAACACCATCTTGCAATTATAAATATCTCCTAGCACCCAGGGCACTGTCAGTCCTCTCTTTCTCTCTCGCTCACTTTCCTCCACTCTCTCTCTCACTCTCTCTCTCCCTATATATATATATATATATATATATATATATATATATATATATATATATATATATATATATATATATATATAAAGAAAGAACAGTAATATAATAATCCGGTGTTCTTATAGGTATTTTTATTTTTACACAATAGTGCTCAATGTAAATTTACAGAGCATTAATATTATAAATTAACTGATTTAAAATGTGTTTTTTTTCGCTACACAGTAATAACCATGTTTCAAATATATATATATATATATATATATATATATATATTTGTTTGTGTGTGGGTGGGAAAAATACATGGGCTGAATGTTGGACTGAATGGTGCAAAAGACATTCGTACAATGTCAATGCACTCAATTCTAGTGTGAAGATTTCTCACTAATTCCTGTTTGCACTGCTTTCTACCTACATCAATATCTGCACACAAATTGCAGTTGACGTGATTTACGCACACACGTACAAAGATATACAATTAGATAAATAGATATAAACAGAATCAGATAGATAGATAGATAGATAGATAGGCAGACAGACAGACAGATCCTCACTGGGTTTTGCATAGTTACGGCCTTTTGCCGCATATAAGCTACCCTGAGTAAATTACTTTAGACTGGTGGTGATGAAAAATTCACGGCGCAATCTTGTAGCCTTTTCGCTGCATCCTTCAACCCGATGTTATTTCATTTTGTACGCTTTTGGAAAGTCATTTTTAGGAAAATTTCAACATCCTTTTGGATAAGTATTGTGAGAACTCTAGCCAAATTTTCTTTTCATCATATCATCGCAAGCATGGCACTAAGACCACAAAGACGCAAGGTGATTACGAAAGGTTATATTTCTTTCCATATGCCCATTGATTCTTTTATTATTTTTCTTGCTTCTTTTCTATCACTGATTCGATGAGACAAAGTTTGCTCAGCAGGATATATGATTTATTCTATCATAAATTGACAATGTAGGCCTATTTAACTCGTTTAAACATACAAATCAACGCATTTGTTTTTTTTAAAAAAAGTATGGTTTGATTGATTTATTATAGGGACTTTCTTAGCTTAAAATCCGTCTACTTAAACGGGTTGACCAATAAATATTGAATATATTTTTAATTATTAAGAAAATTCCAACATGCATGATGTTATACCATTATTTCAAATGTCTCTTTCATATCCAAAAAGAATCTGCCATCAACATCGCCACGTATTGACAGATATATTCAATATTAATAAAAAAAAAATTACACTGATTTTCGAAATACTTGGTAACTCATGTAAAATTCCGGTGGAGAAAAAAAAAATCTCGTACCCGTAAATAAATCATAGCTGTATAAGCAAGTTGAATTTTGCACCAGACATTTTAAATATATCAGCTGAATAAATGCAAAATCCGACGTACACAGGAATTCATAAACTATTCCTAGCATTTTAAAATTAAACGATTCAAATATATTTTTTTAACTATTTATTTAACCGGCCACACAAAGCATGAGAAACGCGTTCAAATCTCACCATGGTCGATTTGTCAGAAAGGAGACTTCCTGATGTTATCGAACTGGATCGGGGTCGATCCCAGCGTGCGTCATATTTACAACGTGCCTGAAAACCATACCACGGGTTGACCCAAGCCATGTGAGTGAAATTAGGTAGACGGAATTCCTGTGGACCGTCGATAGCTGTGCTAGCACGAAGCCACAAGTCATCGTCGTCGAGGGCTTGATATATATATTAATATATATATATATATTAATGCATATACATAAATAAAGACGTATATATATAGAGAGAGCGAGATAGATAGATAGATAGATAGACATATTATCCCCCACTCTCTTAATAGCTCTGTCATATAACATCGAGCAATGATTTATTAAGCACAATACTCTAAGTGTGATATATTCATATGTATATGTGTGTGTGTGTGTGTGCACCCGCGCACGCGCGTGCGTGCGTGCGTGCGTGAATGTGTGCGTGCGTGTGCGCGTGTGTGTGTGTATTACGCTCGGTTTACAATCCAAAATTGGTGATCGCATTGTGCCGGTAACTCGTACTACCGGTGAGGGAAAAATATTATTACTATAAATTTGATCTTATTTATTATACATCGGATACTGATATATTACCACCAGCACCCAATATGCGATAATTTACACATTCACACACACACACACACACACACACACACACACACACACACACACACACACACACACACATTCACACACACACACATTCACACACACACACACACATTCACACACACACACACACACACACACACACACACACACACATGTATATATGTATGTATGTATGTATGTATATGTATGTAGGCGTGCTTGTATGTGTCTGGAGCCGTGTGTTCTACGTTGTGTCTATTCGTGTGTTCTCAATGTATCAAATAGATTCAAACATTCACATAGTGATGTTTTCCAGGAAAGTTATTTGTAATTCATTATCAAGGACGCATCCCCCCCCCACACACACATAGGCTTCGCCATATACATTTGAATCATATTTTATACAAGATAAGAAATATATCGGCTGATCGAAACACTCGTTAATTCTTTCTCAAATCTATATTTCTCTTCATTTCAGTTTTATATATCCTATTCTTTGAGGATCTGATTTCTCTCACTTTCCCTCTCCCTCTCTCTCTATCTCTATCTATCTATCACAGTCAGTTCATATCTATCTATCTATCTATCTATCTATCTATCTATCTATCTATCTATCTATCTATCACAGTCTGTTTCTATCTATCTATCTATCTATCTATCTATCTATCTATCTATCTATCTATCTATCTGTCTGTCTATCTATCACAGTCAGTTCATATCTATCTATCTATCTATCTATCTATCTATCACAGTCAGTTCATATCTATCTATCTATCTATCTATCTATCTATCTATCTATCTGTCTGTCTGTCTGTCTATCTATCTATCACAGTCAGTTCATATCTATCTATCTATCTATCTATCTATCTATCTATCTATCTATCTATCACAGTCAGTTCATATCTATCTATCTATCTATCTATCTATCTATCACAGTCAGTTCATATCTATCTATCTATCTATCTATCTATCACAGTCAGTTTATATCTATCTATCTATCTATCTATCTATCTATCTATCACAGTCAGTTCATATCTATCTATCTATCTATCTATCTATCTATCTATCTATCTATCTATCTATCTATCTATCACAGTCAGTTCATATCTATCTATCTATCTATCTATCTATCTATCTATCTATCTATCTATCACAGTCAGTTCATATCTATCTATCTATCTATCTATCTATCTATCTATCTTTCTATCACAGTCAGTTCATATCTATCTATCTATCTATCTATCTATCTATCTATATATCTATCACAGTCAGTTCATATCTATCTATCTATCTATCTATCTATCTATCTATCTATCTATCTATCTATCTATCTATCTATCTATCTATCTATCTAAATATGCCACTATATATATAACTATCTATCAAGCTAACGAGTGAGTTAGTCATCTTCCTATCTATCTAAATCCGTCCATATCTATCTATCTATCTATCTATCTATCTATCTATCTATCTATCTATCTATCTATCTATCTATCTATCTATCTATCTAAATATGCTACTATATATATAACTATCTATTACGCTAACGAGTGAGTTAGTCATCTTCCTATCTATATAAATCCGTCCATATCTATCTATCTATCTATCTATCTATCTATCTATCTATCTAAATTTGTTAGTATATGTCTGTCTATCTATCTATCTATCTATCTATCTATCTATCTATCTATATATATATCTATTTATCTATCTATCTATCTAGCTAGCTATATGGATTGATAGCTAATGTTCTTTTGTGTGAGTAAATAGTTACGAACGCATTGCTAAATAGACATTTTCCTTTTAAGAAAGAATAGTTGTTCACAGAGTCAGTGTAGCAAATCAACTCAAAACTTGAAACTGAATAACTTGCGCTAACAGCGACTTGACTTTTCTCCCTGTTTCTTATATCATATGTAGCGAGGAATTATTACCATTATTATTTAATCCTATGATGTTTGTTTTTACTCATTTCTGGCGCTGAAACGTCGACGTTTTTCATTCGTGTGAATAGGCCATCAAAGAATTATATGATACTAGTTATTCCTGAAGCACAGAAATTGGAATGAGAAAGAAATTTACTACATTAGTTCCAAATACCAAGGTTGCTGAGTATGATATGCAGTTAAAGGAGGCCGGAGAATGAAATGGTCGAAACGTTGTCACTCTAAGAACAAACATTGTCATACCTAACGTAATAGAAAATTAGAAATAAAGAAAATATAGATAGGTATAAAGAGACTGAGATAGGTAGGGAGGTAGATAGATAGATAGATAGATAGATAGATAGATAGATAGATACATAGGAACAGACTGAGAAAGATATATGGGTAGATAGATATGAACTGAATGCTATCTCTCTCTCTCTCTCTCTCTCTCTCTCTCTATATATATATATATATATATATATATATATATATAACTACATTTTCCGATCTGACAAGATTTCTCGAATATTCATGCCGGTAGATGCAGTTTAATAAAATAAATACTGTTTAATTAAAATGCAGAGCTTCTTTAATGTTTAAGCAAAATAAATTAAAAATAATATATATATATATATATATATATATATATATATATATATATATATATATATATATATATGTATATGTGTGTGTGTGTGTGTGTGTGTGTGTGTATAGCGAGATAGATAGATAGATAGATAGATAGATGCAACAGGCCGATGAAATAAATTTTGAGAGGTAAAAAACAACGAAAATATAATATTTCTAATAAGGCTAATAATATTTTTGTATTATTAGGTCTTTTGACCAAGTGGAAGACTGATGAGAAAGATGTTGGAATCAGAATTTTTGGGCACGTCTGTGTTTTTTTCTGAATCGGGAAATAAAAGATTAAGATATTTTTGTGGGGTGGGGGAAGTCTTTTTCTTTTTTCTTTTTTTCGCATGTTATATAGTGTTGCTGAGATCTAGCAGTTATTCGCCACAATTGTGTTTCTACGTGGTTTTGTTTGTACACGAGTTTTTTTTTCTTGGACACACTCTATTGATTGTACATATCTGTCTGTGTGTCTCTCTGTCAGTAATCGCTCTTGGACATAAAAACTACGTATAAATCAACCGCGTATGCACAAATAAATCAACCATATTCCTTTATAATTCGTATGATCTTTTCTCCATAGAAACGAAAACAAAACTTTTAAACACGTGCACATGAACCTGAAACCTCCAAGCACATGAACCCACATAGGCACATGGTCGCGTGTTCACACATTCTTCACTATACCTATCAAGCACACAACCCAATAGAATAATTTCAGTGTCTGAGACACGTATATACATAAGTAAACAATTGTATATATTCATTAAACAGTTGTATATATTCATTTATTTCACATGTAAAATCTATGGGGAAATTCATAATTTTGGTGAAAAATTATGCTGTCTGTATCTAATGGTATAAAGATTCTATATGTATACTGAATACACTTTTAAAATACCTATCTGTATCTTCACATAGATAGATAGATAGATAGATAGATAGATAGATAGATAGATAGATAGATAGATAGATAGATAGATCGTAATAGACGGATATAGATGCAAATAAAGATAGATACATAGGGACATAGATTTGAGAAAA
>OZ038493.1:45697751-45700251 GCA_964036315.1 Acanthosepion esculentum | reverse complement strand
GATATGATCATAATTACGATGTTCCTACCTTTAGTAATTTTCTTTGGTCACTCTTAACGCTGGTGCGAACTTGTTAAAAAAAAAAAAAACACACCCAGCGTGACGATTACGGAAGGTAAATATCAGATACAAGGATGAATAACTTTTTTTTTCTTTTTTTTTCTTTTCTTCTTCTTCTTCTTCTTTTTTTTTTCTTTTGGTAAGTAAATGACCAGAATAGGAATTACAAAGATGGTATATTAAATCCTCCGCTGTGATGATGCTAGTGGTGTTGCTGACTTTGTCAATCACTTGACGATAACGACCTCGTGTAAACCTCTCATCCAAATACTTGCTTCTTTCTTTGTTTTGTCTGCTACGGACGACATCCGCGTCTCTAACATCTATGCCGCAAGAAACACTGCCAGGCCTTAAACACCATCATTGGTAATTTTGCATATATATAAATATATATCTATATATACATATATATATATAAATATAAATATATATATATATATATATATGTATATACATAAATATGTATTTAAATTTTATACTCCTTTATTTTGTTTATGAAAGGTCACTGAATATATTCATAACCCCGGCTCTTAATTCCTCTCTCATGGAAAGGGGACCCCATATTTTAATCTTGAATCTTCTCTCACATTCAGAACAAAGCGAACGATCGTGCATGTGCGAGAGTGTGTGTATATATATACATATATATATACATATATATAAATATATATTTATCATAAGAATGTTGGATAATGTGTGTATATAATTCTATTACAGCATCATATGTACCTGTGTGTTTATGTGTGTGTGTGTGTTTGTGTACCGAAATATCAGTGTGGATTTGTTTGTTTACTCATATATAAAATTGATTTTTTTTTCTTTCTTTTCTTCTTCTTCTTCTTGGCTGCGGAAGGGGTTTTACGAAATATTTTTTGCTTCTTGAAAAAACGCTGAGCGATATCAGTACTCCACAGTGAGTAAAGTCCATGTGTCCAGCATTACACCGATTGAGCCAATGCCGACATGTTAGTGAGAGAAAAAGCTGGGTAGAGTGACCGTTCTTGGTTGGTCTAAAACGTCTGTCTCTCTCTCCTTCTTTTCTTCCTCTCTCTGCGTAGGTGGCGACGGTGGACGTGCTTCAGATGGCGATGTTTACTGTACTCGACTTGTGGCAGCTGTTTTGTGTAAGGTCCAAGCTAGGGTCGGGTAGATCGCACGACGGAGAGAACGATGTACAAAGATAGACAAGGATAAAGTGCATCAATAGACAAGAGTAGAGAGAATGATGTGCGGTCTATGGTAATGTTACGTCCGTGTGTGCAAATTGTCGTTGAAAATAAGCTATATGTATGCGAGCAAAATTAAACGAGAAGGCTGTATATCTGGACGGCAACTTAAAGAATTTGACGAGTGGAAAGGAGATTTTAGAAATGAAACAAAATACTTCAACTAGGATCTTGTGAAATAGGCGATTTAAACAAAAGCCCAAGGATTTACATGGAAATAAATTTAAAAATGAAAGAACGAATTAAGCAGCTGTAAAACGGAAAGAAAAAAAAACAAATTTGATACTATAGAAAGAAAGGGAAAGAAAAGAAAAGAAAAGAAAAGAAAGAAACACAATAAAGACGGTGAGATTAATAAAAAAAAATATATTAGATGGCTGTGAACGAACGAGAAATGAAGAAAATAAAAAAAATGGTTACAGGTGGTAGTAAAAAAAATATTACTAAAGAATGTATAACATGAACGGTATTTAAAATATCTTAATCGAAGGTTATACAATAAGAGGTCTGCGATGGCCAAAAAAGAAAAGCAAAAGCCTGTTAACAAAACAAAACAAAACAAAAAAATACTACCAAGGATTTTAAAGTAGATAAAAAGGGTGACGAGGAAGGGATGGACCCAGAAGAAGGAGGAGAAGAAGAAGAAGAAGAAGAAGAGAGTCTTCTAAGAGACGCTAACTGTTCCGTCACCACCACCAACAGCAAACCGAGAGATGTCGACGTAACAGTACTTTCTTGCAGATAAAGGCAGCCACGGCGGCGGCGGTGGTGGTGGTGGCGGCGATGGCGGTGAAGGTAATAGATGCTGGTGGTTGTGGAGGAAGAGGCGAACAAAGTTGGATGCATGAACGGAGGTGAGAGAGAAGATGGAAAGAGAAGGAGACTCTTAACGAGAAGCAATGACGAAGACGACTTCGCAGTGTCGGTTGTTGTAGTAGCCGTAAAAGAGAAAGTGTTATGAAGTCCATTGGGGGCCGCTGAGAGAGTTCGTTCATGTGTGCGCATGCGTGGATATGCAATGTTCGACCACACACACACACACATACTGATGAGGCACCGGCACACGCGAACATGCCTATATGTGTGCTTGAATGCCATTTCATGGGCATCATTGGAGCGCACGAGTGTGTGTATATCTATAAACAAGCATAGAAGGTTTTATTTAAGAAATTATTCGAAACATATATCCGGTACGGTTTACATATTTTGCTTTA
>OZ038493.1:45690251-45695251 GCA_964036315.1 Acanthosepion esculentum | reverse complement strand
AACACTATGTATACTACGCCTCTCAAGAGAGAGAGAGAGAGAGAGAGAGAGAGAGAGAGAGAGAGAGAGAGAAAGAGAGAAAGAGAGAGAGAGAGAGACGTATCGAATCGAGTCTTTCTTGCTATTTTCTTTCATTCTTTCTTTCTTCCTCTTCTGTTTACATTCGAAACATCAGCTTCCTGAAATAATTTGCTTCTTTCTTTCTTCCTTTCTTTCTTTCTTTCTTTCTTTCTTTCTGTCTTTCTTTCTTCTTCTTCTTCTTCTTCTTCTTCTTCTTCTTCTTCTTCTTCTTCTTCTTCTTCTTCTATGTCACGTGTCACTACAAGACGTGGGCGATCCTGACACTCCACAATTACATGTCTTTGTAGCTCTTAGTAAATATTGTCTTTTTGTTTTCACTCCAGACCTTTGTTCTTACACCCGTTTACACAAGCTCGTTGGGTAGATTACACATTGCTTCCCTCTGTCTCTCTTGCCTCCAATATGTCTCCTGAGTGTCACATATTCTAATCACTGGAGTTAAGCAACGTCGAGCCTGGTCAGTACCTAGATAGTTGACTCTTTGGGAATACCAGATGCTGTAAACTTGGATGTGGGTCTAGTGTAATAGAAATTGTTAATTAGCAAGCCGAGTTTGAATTCCCTTTGGTTTCATTATATTCAGTTAGGCGCAAATACGGTTGGCAAAGATATGAATCCATAACCTTTCCTCACAGTAAGAGATTAATTACCAAGAGCATGTATTACAAATCCATTCTTATTTCCAAAACAAATTCTTCTTACTAAAAATATTTTCTGGCTTTAAATAGCGAATCAATCAATCACATTTTCTAAGCCTTTTTTCCTCATTATGTGCATCACTAGATAGGTCCAATTATCGTCCGGTTCACACTCCTCCCAGGTCTTTTGAACAGAAATAGATGTTTATCTCAAGGTTCTTGTATAGGAATGGGTTTCCGGTTTCTTCTGGAGCCGGCTTCAAACCTATATTCTTAAAACTTGATCTTTTCTCCGCACAGTAAGCTTCTACCTTGAGTGGCTGTTGAGCCTTGTTTTGGGTGAACATTAGTAAAAAAAGAAAAAAAAAAAGAAGAGAAATTTCAAATGTAATTTTTGTTTCCATTCTTTAAAATTTCGTCCTTGCTCACATGTTCTGTCACGGTATCCTCAGTATCCTTCTGTAGAACGAGAATTCTGTTGCTTTATATTTCGTCTTCATCTGTGAGGATATTCTTCAGGACTTATACTGCGTAAAAGTGTAGTAGACTTTCATTTTGTTTTTAACGAATTTTTTTTTTGTTTCTTCACACTTTACTTTTGGGAGATATTTTTTCGGTTTCCGCATTTTGTTGGTATATTTTCCGTCCTCTGTTTTTTTTAATTTAAAAAAAAAAAAAAAACTTCTTACACATTTAAAGTTCTGCAGTTTCTTGATTTTAATATCTCTGACTCGCATGTTGAGTCCTTCTTTGTGTTGGCATCCGTACATTCTTCCTGCCTTCTTACAATCGATGATTCGCGCTTTCTTCTCGTTTCCATTTACTAACTTCTTGTAGGAGTTCGTGGAATTTCCTTTCTGTGTCTACTATCATCAATGTATCATCTGCATATCTGATGTTGTTAAGATTGTGGCAGACAATAATAAATCCTGTCTGGACTTCTATTTTTCTCAGAATCACCTCACTGTAAAAGTTGAATAAATCTGGTGAAAAACACATCCTTATCTTAATTACCCTTTCATTTTTGTCTATTTTAATGAATTCATTTTATAGTTTACTTTTGTTTTTATAGCACCAATGTTTTCAATTTCTGCTTTGATGAGTTAACTTCTTGCAAATTCAAGTATGGCTTTCAATAAATTTACAATATCACGTTTTTTTTTCTTTTGTGATAATATCATTCTTGTCAACAGTGACAATCTTGATATTCTTCTATCTATGTGCCGTGTGCTTTCAGGACGTAGGCGATCATGGCTCTCCACCTCCCTCTATCCCTTGCAGCTCTCAACAAGTTCATTCCCTTTGCAACCTCCCCAGAATACGTTCTGTCACCCACTTGCTTAAGACCGCTAGGTATGTCACGTGTTGTTGTCCTTGTCTCTCTTTCCCTCTATTCGATCCGTGAGTATCAGATTCTCCAAACCCTCCTTCCTCATTATGTGTCCTAGAAACTTCAGCTGCCTCTTCCTGATGTTAAGTATAAGCCTCCTCTTTGTCTGCATCCTCTCTAAGACCTCATAGTTGCTCACACGCTCGATCCATGATATCCTTAGCATCCTTCTGTAGAACCACATCGCCGTCGCCTCGAGTTTCTTCTTCATCTTTGAGGAAATCGTCCAACATTCGCTGCCGTAAAGAAGGACAAATGCCACGTAACAGCTCAGTATTCTTTTCTTTGTTATCAAAGAAATCCTCCTGTTTCGCAATATACTGCCCAGCTTTCGGAATTCGTCCTTGGTCATCGCAATACGTCTACGGATCTCAGTGTCGCACTTACCGTCCTCTGTCAGAACGCTTCCCAGATATTTAAACTTCCCAGTCTGCTTGTTTCTAGTGGTTCCGACCTGCAAGACATAATTCGGGCTCACCCTATTTAGAATTAAAAAATACATCTTAATAAAGGCATCTTTAATTACAACATTTTGTAGATTACTCGAGTTGTATAATATATCTAAGACGCCTAAATAGGTTAATGTAAACAGTTCCAATAAAGACAAAGATCGGAAGTAAAATTTATTTAGTATATATATATATATATATATATATATATATATATATATCCTTAACGTTTTGCCAAGTTTGGTGGTTTACTTATTGAGAACACATTGATCTGTTTAATAAAATCCAGGTATAATTGGTATTTTCTGTCTGTCCATCTGTCTGTCTGTCTGTCTCTCTCTCACTCTCTCTCTCTCTCTCTCTCTATATATATATATATATATATATATATATATATATTTATATATATATATATCTGTCAGTTATGTGCCATGCGTGATAGACACAGCTTAGGCGATTATGTATCTTTCGATACATCACTTACGAGGCAGATATTTTCCCGCAGTAGGTTGCCATTTCCTTCTGTTGTAGACCAGTTGCCATACAAGGCTATAAAACCCGGTCTGTCCTGCTATTTACCCATAGCTGGAGGGAGAAGAAAAGCATTCATGCCCTTCCAAAGGGTACGAGCACGTAAGTGAATATATATATATATATATATATATATATATATATATATATATATATATATATATATATATATATATATGAAGAAATATAGTTTTAAGGTGTGCCATAATTATGGGCTAAAGCGCACAATGTCAGAGATAGAGCATATGTAAATATAAATATAAAAGTGAACATTGAAGTAAACACTCAGAGGCGACAGGCTGTTTAACGCTAAACGCAATCATCAGGCCACAAACAGATCATTCGAACAATTTCTACATAATGTCTGCCCAGAAAAGAAAAAAAAATGATGCGAATAATTTTTTTTAACCGCAATAACTTTCCAGTCATTTTTAACGATATATATATATATATATATATATATATATATATATATATATATATATATATATATATATATAAAGAAATATAGTCTTAAGGTGTGCTATGTTTATGGGGTAAGGTGCTCAATATCAGAGATAGAGCGTATGTAAATATAAAAGTGAACATTGAAGTCAACACTTAGAGGCGACAGGCTGTTTCATGCTAGACGCAATCGTCAGACGTATAGCATGCTAGCATGAAACAGCCTGTCGCCTCTAAGTGTTGACTTCATATATATATATATATATATAAATATATATATATATATATGTATGTATATGTATATGTGTGTGTGTGTGTGTGTGTATATATATATATATATATATATATATATTAATGTAGAAATATATATATATATATATTTAGAAATTGTTCGAATGATCTGTTTGTGGCCTGATGATTGCGTTTAGCGTGGAACAGTCTGTCGCCTCTGAGTGTTGACTTCAATGTTCACTTTCATATTTATGTTTACATATGCTCTATCTCTGATATTGAATACTTTATCCCATAAATATAGCATACAATAAAACTACATTTCTTCATATTTATATATATATATATATGTGTGTGTGTGTGTGTGTGTGTGTGTGTGTGTGTGTGTGTGTGTGTGTGTAAGTGATGTCAGGAATGTCAGTGTCTGTATCATTTTGTTCGCACGGTTGAGTTCTTTCCTCTCTCTGCAGACAGGGAGTTTGTTTCACTCCAGACTAAACTATTTTGGCAATGACCGCTTTCGCTAGGATCTGAGTGCGTTCGCGTGTACACACGTTTATCGAAAACGAAAAGCTGTTTGGTTTCATGATTTCCCGAGCCAAGGAAATAAAAATCAATGTGCGTCTTCGTTTGTATTTATATAGGTTGTAACATAACCTTGTTCAGACAGGCACAATGCCATAAATATGTACTCTACTGATTTTCCCACGCACTCGGTTCAGGACCTGGGCAGCGGTATCTATTCCGACGAACAAAGGTTGCGTAATAAATTCAATAATTCAATTCTGACCTACTAATTAGGCACAGTTCATATTTTAAAAGCATTAGCATTATCAGGAACTTAAACAAAATATTTCCGAAATGAATTTCTTTGATCAATGTCTCCACAGACAAACATAATTTAATATACGCTTCATGAAAAGCGAGCGATATCCACCGTTGATAGTGTGACGTATTCCTTGGACTTTAATAAGCGATGTGCAGTTGAATAAATAAGCTATATGCACATTATCAATATTTAGTAATTCAGTCCTACGGTGGGCCTAACAACTGAATAATACTTAGCATTCATCGTCTGCACTAGTCATTGGTGTAGTAAATATTAATGGTTATATTAGCAGAAGACAATGGCCGAGGAGTCAGTGTTATTTTCTGCTGAAATTTATTCAGGAAAATAATATTCTCAAGTCCAGTAATTGTTTTAGCGCGCGCACACACACACACACACACACACAC
>OZ038493.1:45485251-45687751 GCA_964036315.1 Acanthosepion esculentum | reverse complement strand
GTGAGGCACTGCATAGCCTCTAAAAATTATCATCCTCTGCTGATATCATTCTCTGCTGATATCATCCTCTGCTGATATCATTCTCTGCTGATATCATCCTCTGCTGATATCATCCTCTGCTGATATCATTCTCTGCTGATATCATCCTCTGCTGATATCATCCTCTGCTGATAAAGCTGAATGCTTTACCTGTAAATTCTACTCAAACTCTACTCTTGACTCATCTGGGGCATCCCTGACTAACTTCACACTAAGAACTGATTCTCTGTTGAGTGATATGTATGTAACTCCTTCCATGGTTTCTGCTATCATCTCTAACGTTGATCCCCACAAAGCCTGTGGACCAGATGATATCCTGTTATAGTTATCAAGATGTGTGCTCCCGAACTGGCTTCTGTACTCTCTAAGCTGTATAATAAATGCCTGGCTGACTCCTGCTTTCCTGCTTGCTGGAAGTCATCCTCTCTTGTCCCAGTTTTTAAGAACTCAGGTGAACCATCTGACCCATACAACTTCTGCTTCTTTTTGGGAAAATCCTAGAGGCCCTAATCAATGCTGAATTGGTTCATCATTAGCTCATCGCAGGGCCTTGTCTCAATCAAGCAATACGGCTTTCATTTCTCCAGATCAGCTGTTGATGTACTAAGGGTAATTGCGGAAAGAGTCCACCAGGCTCTAGATAAAAACGGTGAAGTTCACACTGAAGCATTGGACATCTCGAAAAAGCCTTTGACAGGGTCTGGCATCCGTGTCTTCTCCAACAAGCTTTCCGGGCACGATTGTGAGCTGATCTAATCGTTTCTCTCAAATCGTGAAATGAAAGTAGCCCTGAACGGCCACTCGTCTACAGCCTTTCGGATGTCCCCCCCAGGGTTCCATCCTTGGTCTTATGCTGTTTTTAATCTTCATTAACGACCTTCTCGATGACATCAGCTTTCAAATTTGCATCTACGCTGACGACCTACCATTTATTTCTGCTTCGATAGTAAGGCAAGACAAGGTGAAAATGGCATCCGCTGTACAAAACGACCTCAAGACCGTCGTTCACTGTGACAAGAGATGGATTGTCAATTTTAACGCCACCAAAACTAAACGGTTCTAGATTAATCATCTGAGAGACCCCTCTCTGACTTGCATCAGCATGGCTGATGCTATCCTCCTAGAAAGTGACTTGTTACGCCTTCTCGGGGTTTACGTTCTCAGCTGAGATGAGGTGGAAAGACTACACTGAATCCATTGCTAGGTAGGTTGCTAAGAATATCGATTCACTGTGTCGGGTGAGACAATTTTTTTTCTCCGGAATCCATGTCTACCATTCACCCATGCTTAGAATATTGCTGCGGCTCGGTGCTCCTATTATTTTCCTGGAGCTCGTTGATAAGATCCGAAGAAGAATCAGCAATATTATTGGTCCTTATCTGGCGGCTCAGCTTCAATCACTTGCCCACTGCCGGTAAGGTTATCCCTCTGTGCCCTTTTTTTTATTTATTAATGTTTTCATGGTAATTTTTGGGATGAGCTCTTCGCTCTGGGATGTAAAATGCTTAGATTTAAGCGCAATATTCATCAATCTACAGTTGAGTTAGCTAGATGTGCCTGTAACCTTTTTTTGCTAGCAATTTCCAATCCCGCACTTCTCGCTTGTGGAACTCCCTTATGGCTCCATGTTTTCCAACTAATTTTAATCTGAAAACATTTAAATGCAATATCAATCGCTATCTAATGCTGTCATGATTGCTCTTTTCTCTTTCTCTTCTTTAATAATGTTTCTGTTACTAATTCCTCCACACCCGGCAGATAGATAGATAGATAGATAGATAGATAGAAGAGGAAGAAGACGAAGAGGAAGAAGAAGAGGAATAATAATAATAATATTGATGATGATGATATAATTATTGATAATATATCTAATAACTAATTGCTTGATAGATAGATAGATAGATAGATAGATATGAATAGACGGGGATAGATAGATAGATAGATAGATAGATTAGGTATATTTCGGAATTCTGTGAAGCTCTAAAAACTACCATATTTACATCGAAAAAATCTGGTTTCGTAGCTTTTTTTTTTACTTTATTTACGAATAAAATGCATCTCATATTTGCATGGTCGATAACAATTTCGTAACAAGTGATTTTATTTTCTTCTTTATATACAGAATTTATACTACCATTCTCAAATCCAAAAGAGTCCTCATTTCGAAAAAATGTCTTGTCCCAAGTGAGTGTGCACTTGTATACATGAGTGTTAGTTTATGGGTGTGCATTTATATTGTGTCTGTCTCGATAGATTAACATATGAGTTATTTACCTGTGACTACTTGCAACTGACCATTTGCCGCTAGGAGTCCATGTATATATAACAAAGCAGATCACGTATTTGAAATGGATGGAGAGAGCGACAAACAGTCGGAGAGGCGGGGCGTAAAATGGATCAATAAATATGCAAGCTGAAAGAGGAAGAGAAAGAAAGTGAAGAAGTAGAAAGTAGAAAATAAAAAGGCTTACGTAGGTAGGTAGGTAGGTAGGTAGGTAGGTAGGTAGGTAGCTTGATGGATAGCTAGCTAGCTAGATAGCTATATAGAAAAACGAATAAGCTAAATAAGAGCTAGCTAGATATATAACGAGCGAGACATGTAGAAAGCTAAATAAATAAATAACAAGTTCGCTATCCATCTATCTATCTATCTATCTATCTATCTATATATATATATATATATATATATATATATATATATATATATGTATATATATATATATATTTATATATATATATGTAGAGAGAGAAATAGATAGATATGGACAGAATGAGATAGATAGATATGTAAAGAATGAGATAGATAGATAGATAGATAAATAGATAGATATGTACAGAATGGGATAGATAGATAGATAGATAGATAGATAGATAGATAGATATGAAGTCATATAAATAAGATAAATAAAAGCTATCTATATACAAACGGAGATAGAAAAATAAATACATATCACGCTAGCTAACTATATATATATATATATATATATATATAGATAGATAGAGAGATAGATATGAACGGATAGTGAAAAACAAATAAATAGCAACGAGCTAAGTCGGTAGATAGACAGATAGATAGATAGATACATAGATAGATAGTCGTATAAATAATATAAATAAAAGCTATATACAAACGGAGATAGAAAGATAAATAATAAATACCAAGTTAGCTAACTAGATTACACATATCTATCTATCTATCTATCTTTCTCTCTCTTTCTCTCTCTCTCTCTCTCTCTCTCTCTATATATATATATATATATATATATATATATACACATCTGTGTGTGTGTGTGTGTTTTCTCTTGTCTGCTTTCTTTTTATGATTCTGTATATATTGATATATGTGTTTTCTTTTTTCCTAGTCGACACCCCGACTCCCTATAACTGTTAATATTTATTTTTAAGTTGCCGAAACGTCTATGGAATTTACATATGGAAATATTCTGTGCAGACAACAATTATCAGATTTTCTTACGGTATGCTGACCAAAAACATATTTCTTATTCTTCGTTCATGCAGAACAGTTTCCCTTACAATGGCATCAAACTGAATCCTGAACCACTGATATAACATAGAGACAATGCGCATCCGAGTAAAGGCCATCTTCTGACATATTCTTTCGATAGAAATTCGCCGATCACAAATTCTTTATTGAGTGTTCGGTTAAAATACTTTTATAGAAAAATGTACAAAATTTTTGTAAACTATCGCAAAATATATGCCTCGCTTAAAATAAAATTTGAAATAATGTATATCTTAGTATCTCTTTCAACAGATCATTTCTGTAAATATTTGCGACAACAAAAATTAATTCTGCGTGGCCTGGTATTATGCGAAAATAAATCCATGGTGGCGAATAGAAACCAATTCTCATAAATTCATATAAAAATATTGAATATTGCTAAGGTAAATATACTGACATATTACGTTGAAACACTGTTTCTCGTCCGATCACCAAATATAAGGAACGCTGGGCCTGCTGAGTATTCAGTTTGGGTGAACACTGATAGCCGGTCTTTTAATATACGTAATACGCCTAGCATGCTGGCGCCTGATACAATCACGCTATTTCAACTATCAGAAGACTTCGGTATGTGTCGGTGTGATAGGTCCCAAAATCTACTGAGAGTTGGGTTAGTGTATTAAGGAAACAAAATTTAAGTTTTCATATTCATATGGAACCAGGACGACTCAACATTGTACAATATTAGATCGTTGTAAAAGTTTGTGAACGATTAGAAAATTAAAACTAATTTTTACACACTGAAAATAAACATTTATTAGTCGATGACAAAGTCCCTATTATTTGTAATAAGTTACCGCCATCTTTTTACAATTTCGTATTTTTGTTGGAAGAAGGTTGTCGGGTAGTTTTCGACTGAATGTTCAGAGTTAATTTTTTTTGTCATTTGGATATTTCTCTAGAGACGGGTAAAAAATGGTAATCAAGAGGAGACAATTTAAGAGAATACGGTGGGTCCTGGTTTGATTTCCCGTTTTAACTCTCTAAGATTCTTTAATGTCTCTTTAGCAACATGCGATCTTGCAATTGGCGAAAGGCAGTTGGTATATCAATTTTGAAATTTTCTTAGCAATCTCTTCCGTCAAAATATTTGATTTATTCTCTAAGATGACAATCAGAGTGTCTTAATCGACATCAGAAGATCGCCCAAAGCGTGTTTGATTGTCTAGAGCAGGGGTTCCCAACCACTGTGCCCCGGCACAGTAGTGTGCCGCGGAATGATTATTGGTGTGCCGCGGAATGATTACTGGCGTGCCGCGAAGAGATAATACCTAGAAGCCATTTAATTTCATTTTGTTTCATAAAGACATTCAATCTCTTAATCATGATGACACCGCTCAATTCAAAATCGCCGAATTTCTAGATTTATCAGTCATCAACCTTTTCAATTTTGAGTTATGTGAAGAGGAAGAATTAGCAAGCCTTTCCAGTGATCGTGGTCTCAAATTGAAGTACGCACAACTGCCATTGGACGCCTTTTGGATTTCTGTTATGGAAGACTATCCAACTCTAAGTAAAAAAGCCATCAAAATCTTACTGCAATTCTCAACTTTGTAACTATGTGAACTGGGATTTTCTACCTAAACAACATTAAAAATAAAAACCGTGAAAGACTTAAAAATATTGAAGAAGAGTTAAGAGTGTGTCTCTCTCACATTCGCCCAAATATTGCAGCAGTTGTCAAGAAGCACCAGGCAGAACTGTCATTCACCATTATTATTTTATACCCGATATTAAATACAGGATATGTTGATTTATGTGAATAAAAATTCTTCTTATATAATATTCTTTGTTTTTTATTATTTTATTGCAAAAAGGCTTTGTGAGTGGAAAATATTTATTTATTTGTGATAGGTGTGCCGCGAAAATTTAATAGTGTGCCGCCATGTAAAAAAGGTTGGGAAACACTGGTCTAGATCAATATCACCCTGACGAAGTCTGCCCGCCATTTTTTGATCGGCCAAAGAGCTGGGGCATAATCCAAATAAACAACATGGATGATTTTTGTCGCAGTTCAGACGCTTACTCCTTTCTGAAATTCACAGAGCATAATTTGGTGTAGGCACAACTTTTCTCCTTCATCTCTAAGGCATTCATGTGTGGACAAAATGTTAACATTCAACAAAGTCTGAACGATGAAATGTTTCAATTTCGAACACACCAGAAACTGGTACCAAAAAACAAACTCCAGTGTCAAGTTATGGTCATTTTATATGAACAATGAAAGTCAGATACTAACTTTTTGTAATGATCTGTTAGTTGACCAGCTAGTCAAATAGTCAATTACTAGACTGTACTCATACGGATCGTAACTACGTGGCACGTACTTGTTACATTTGGATCAGATTTAAGATATAAATATACATTATGTTCAAGGTAAATTTAACTTTAAATTTGAAGCAATACCGACATTTTTTAAATGGTTGCCAGATTTATCTTTTAGATACAACTGAAAGATCGATAGACCTGCTGCATATTCGTAATAGAGAACTGCATCAAAACTAAATTTAAGAGTGATATTTCGCGCCTTTTCTTTCGAAATCAGCTTTCCTAGATTGTAAAAAAATATTTGCTATTACCTCTTACATCGACATTTTATATTAACGAAATACAGAGTGCGGAAAATGTAACACCTCCTCTGTATTAACTTTTATTAAACAAGGATTATTACAGTATTTTAAGAAGACAGTTTATACATATTGTCACATCAAAAGAAAATGATTTATGATTAACAAACTATTTAAAATTTTTCCAAATGCTGCCTTTCATGTTTAATACAACGGTTAATGCAATACTTTTACAAACCATTTCAAACATTCGTACATGAATCTCAGATAAAGTATCAGACATTGCTTATTTTACTGAAGGAATTGTTTTCGGTTTGAGACTGTAAAAATATTTTTCAGTAGATCACACATAGAAGAATTCTGGTGATGTTAGGTCTGGTGATCATCACGGCCACGTAATTGCTCCACGTCATCCTATCCCCTTAAGTTCGAAATTAAGGTTTAACCATTCATAATCCATAGTTTATTTTAAGCCATCTTAAACTACTATAATTTATTTTATTTCAATAAAAGTTAATAAATAAAAATTGGTCGTTATTTATGGCACACCCTGTATATTAAACGATATATAGAAAAATGTATCTCAGAAAAATGCCTGCTCAGTATTCAGATGGCTGAACACTGATTAATAGCCGGTGTTTTAAGCTATGTAATACGCCTAGCATGCTGGCGCCTGATACAATCACGCTACTTCAACTATCAGAAGGCTTCAATGTGTGTCGGCGTTTCTGGACTGATAGGTCCCCAAATCCCCAAGGACACATGGCACAGTGGATAAAGGCGTTGGTAAGATCCAGTGACAGGACCCAAAGAATGTGAGTTCAATACCCGGTTAAGGCAGTGGAGAATTTTCAGAGGGAAATTACCAGGAGATAACTGATAACTGACATCCATTAAACATGGCACGTGGAACTAGAACAGTCTACCCCAGTGAGCGAAATAAAAGGTTCAGTTCGACATTCCAACCACCTGAAGAAGGCCGGAGCGTACAACGGCCGAAACGTTGTAATAAATATGGCGACAAAGACGAGGACACTAGTTCGAATAATGTAAATAATATACATAATACCTCATCTCAGAAATATAGACAGATATTAAACGAGGAATATACAAATCAAAATGCTGGTCAAAAGTAAAAAAAAAAAAAAAATCAGAATTTACTTATATATTACATTGTTAGGAAGAATATTATATCATTTTGCAAAAGACCCTAACGGACGACAGCAACATGATTTTACTGGACAATAGGTCAGCCTAGACGAGATCTGAACAACTGTTACTGTATTTGAACAATCTGTTGTTAACGCCCTTGCCATCAAAATATACACGCCATATACAATCTTTAAAACAAGGAACACTGCATTCTATGAAGGTTACGTTTCACCCAACTGTTCATTTCACTGTAGAAATGAAATGCTATGTAAAGTATTAATTTTGGAACTTAATTTATTTTTTAATCTTTTCACACCAAGCAAGGCGGGATTGACACTAGTACGCGGGGTGGGGTTTACAGGGAGTGAATGTGAAAGAGAAGACTGAGAATAGGGAGGATTGAGGAAAGAACAAAAGACGGACGGCATTCAAAAAGACAGAAGATGGCGACCGATTTATATTTTTCGAAGATTATAGTTATCAGGGAAGCAAGTAAACGGAAGTGAGTTGCACGGGTGGGAATAGCTGTTGCATGTAGCCATTTCAGCAGTAAAAGGGTGGGACCTATATGCTGGGATAGTAGCACGCTTAACTACATGTATTGCGGACAACAGGGAAAAATCTCGTCAAAGCAGTTGCCATGAAAGAATTTATAGAGAAAAGACAGAGGTAAGCAACATCACGTCGGTGTGAAAGTGACTGAAGTCGAGAGACCTGTTCATGATTATTTACATTACAGATCCTTCTTTGGATTTTGTGAAGAATCTCGAAAAATTTAAGATGGATTCTGACGAGAAAAAACTTCTGGCACGACACAATCAGCCATCTTTCTTTGCAGTAGATTCAGCTATTGATTCAATGTAGTCGTTACACTTCTAGTGGAAAATGGGAGGTCAAGAAGTCTTAGTTTGTAGCTCCCCTGGAGTCAAGCGTCAGCCATGCTGATGGCAGGCAGAAAAGGAATGGTAGATCCCTTATCAAACCTCAAAGACAAAAGAATACTGCGCTATACAAAGTATAAATATTACCAAAATGTCCAACTCACAATAGAAACCAACTGCTGTATAAGAATTATGTGTAAATATGTTACTTACTATCAAATTGTACATCGTTTCCAAACCCGTAACCTATTCAGAAATACCTAAACTTGCAGTTGCATTCAACTGCTTTCTCGGATCAATGGTTTAATAATGGATTTAATAGAGTGAAACGTCTGGGTCTTCGCGCGGACCATCCTTCTTTGACCCTTGTGAACTGGCGCTACAGATTCATTAAAAAGAAATCTACTAGATGTCAGATATGACTTAACTTTACGACTCCAGAGCAACAGCAACTAAAATGTATATCACAATTCGAAGAGAAAATAATGACATAGTTAATATACCGCACTACATCAACAAGAGATTAGGAAAATATCCCCCATCTAATACTGGATAGAGCGATAAGTGTTACTGGACTTGAGAATATTATTTTCCTGAATAAATTTCAACCGAAAATAACACATTATTTACATTATTCGTAATATTATTGTCCTCATCTTTTTCGCCATATTTATTACAACTTTTCGGCCATTGTTTTTTTTTTTCGTGCATACGTATTTGAAATATTTGGGTAACATTTTGTCTCTTTCTTTTATATATATATATATATATATATATATATATATATATATATATATATATATATATATATATATATATATATTTATATATACCCACACATACATCCAAACATGTAAAGTCTCGATTTTATGTCCACATTGTTTATATCTATCTATCTATCTATCTATCTATCTATCTATCTATCTATCTATCTATCTATCTATATGCATATATCTACACAGGAGTGCCTACTCGCATATATATATATATATACACACACATATATATATATATATATATTTATATATATAAAATATATTATTATATATATATATATATATATATATATATATATATATATATATATATATATATATGTGTGTATTAAATTTCAGCGTCTTCTGTCATTCGCGAGCATGTGTAGTTACATTGTTCTTTTATGTAAAATGTATATGATTTTCTCCCATACACCCCAGTACAAGAACACCTTCGCTCTCACAGATAGAGCTTTTCCCTCCAAAAGACAAAACTTCTGAATATATTATGTTTATTATCTACATTCTTCTATCTTTATACTTGTTAAAAATTTATCTTTAATTTTTGTAAATTTTATCTCGAATAACAAATAAAACCAAGAAAAGGTTTGTTTATTTTTTTAATAAAATCGTGACTTGTTGGAAACATTCTCTTTTTGCCTTTTGCGGTCGACTTTGTTAATCATGAATCAAGTAACATGAGATAAACGACTTAAATTAAGTCAGATATCTGTAAAAGAAGTATAAAGATCACAACTACAAAATATTGCAGACAAGTAAAAGAAAAAAAAATCTAAATTTAATCAACTATATGGAAAAATGTTAAGACAAATCATAATGCAGGATTTATGACATTTTTTTAATATTATATACATTGTTAATATTTTAGATGAGGCATTTTTACTAGTATTATTTTATTAAGAACTCATTTTTATCGTTATCATTATTATTATTATTGTAAAAATGTCTTGCTTTGACTTTCATTTATTTTAGACTCACATCCTGTATCATAACCAAGGACCTCAGGCAAGCAAAGAATGTGATGTGTTGTTTCCACTTAATTAAATAAAAGACATCTATTAACAAACAAAAAATGTCATAAAAAGTTCTTTGTAGTAGTAAGTGTAGAATGTACTTTTCGTTTTGCGTAGTGGATAAAACAAACCAAACAAAATTCTGTTCAATTCCAAATTTATACATCCGACATAGACACCAATGCAAATGGAAGGCTACATCTATCATGGCGGAACTTGAATTTTTTTTCTGCGAAAGTATTATTATTACTACTATTGTTGTTGTTGTTGTCGTTGTTGTTGTTGTTGTACTTTGCGCTTGCTTTGTGTAGCCTGTGTTGCCCCCAAGATGTTAAATGAATCCAAAAAGAGACTGCACTCTTTCGATCGTCTGAGTGTACGTCTTGTGCATTCCATCAGTATGATTGATGCTAACCTCCAGGTGAATGATTCATTGTGACTTTTTAGACTAAGTTTTACGCTGATATGAAGCGGAAAGACTATATTGAATCACTTGCTGCGTATAAAGCTAGGAACGTTGATTTCCGGTGTTGTGATAGGCAATGATTCTCGGCAGAATTTATCTTACATATTTATAAGTCTAACATTCGTCCATCAAATGAATATTGCTGTCATATATGTTCTGGCGCTTCAGCTATTTATTTATAGATTCTTCATAAAATAGAAAGAAGAATCGGCAATGTAACTGGTCCCGATCTGGCATCTCGGCTTCAATCATTTTTACACCAGCGTAACGTACCTTCTCTACATTTTCTATAAATATTTTCATGGTAAATGTTCTGATGAAATTTCGTTCATGGTATTCATTGAATTTAAGCCCGATACTAGATTGGTGGTAAGGTCTTATCATTTTAGAGTTAAAATAGCTAGATGTAACCGCAAGATCTATGCTAAGAGTTCCTTCTATCGCAATATTAGCTTTTCAAACTCTCTTCATGAATTGTTTGAGGCGTGTCAGGATTCATCCTACAGACCAATTAAGCCGAACGATGTTTGATTTTCCCTTTTCTCTCTGCATCCCCGTCTCTGTCTATCACCCTCAACCCATTTTCTGTCACTATCAATATCACCCCGTTTACACTTCCTTTCATTTTTTCTTTCTATGTTGGCCATCACTGATCTATCTATCTATCTATCTATCTATCTGTCAGTTCATATCTATCTATCCGTCTCAATCTGTTCATATCTATCTATCTACCTATCTATCTAAGTCAGTTCATATCTATCTATCCATCTCAATCTGTTCATATCTATCTATCTATCTATCTATCTATCTATCTATCTATCTATCTATCTATGTAAGTCAGTTCATATCTATCTATCCATCTCATTCTGTTCATATCTATCTATCTATCTATCTATCTATCTATCTATCTATCTATCTATTGGCTCTTTCTCTATCTAATTGCAGCTGTTAATCTGTTTACTCTTTTTCTGTCTCTCATTTGCAGTTCGAGAGACACACAGACATACATACATACATACATACATATATATATACACACACACACACACACATATATATATATATATATATATATATATATATATATATATATATATATATGTGTGTGTGTGTGTATTACTTGCTAAATTGCTCAACCGAGTGCAACGGTTAGCCATTCTTTTACACCCCTTTTACTTTTATTAGGCACCACAATATTTTCACAATAAAATACGAATCAAGCAATCGATGTATTCAAAATGTTCATGGAATGCTTATATTTACATCAGCAGTGAATAGCGTGGGATTAGATATCTATAGTTATCTAAAAAAATAAAGTATTCATCATAAATTGTTTGAGGCGTGTCAGGATTCATGCTACAGACCGATTAAGCCCGAACGATGTTTGATGAACACAGTATATACTCCGTATGAACAAAGTGACTATTTCCTCTTTAACTGTTTACATCGTCTCATTGATGCCATACAGAATTCATTAATCTTCCAACCATTGATTTTGTTATTTGATATTGTTTCGAATTTAACAAAGAGGAGAATTTCGGTTAGAAAGGTCGATTTGACTGTTTTTAAACTACAATTCTCCATGATTTTAAAACAGTAAAATCGACCTTGCTAACAGAAACGCTCCTCTTTGGCTCAATCACTAAAAGCACGTCAGGCTATATGACGGTTCCTTATAGGATACAGGTTCGATTCCTGTCGGAGGACGCATATTTTCTATGAAAATTTCTCCGTCATTCAGGCCGGTAAATGTCAATAATAATGTTTATTATAAAACAGAGCATTTACTTAAATATTTGTATCTATAAAAAGAACGTATAAACAGAAAATATGTCATAAAATAATTGTCGGACTTTGTCCATTTCATATATATATATATATAAATATATATACATATACATACACGAATATATATAAATACATACATACATACACGAGTATATATATATATATATATATACATATATATATATGTATACATATATATACACGAGTATTCGAGATATAGCAAAAGCTATGAAGATGAAGTTTATTTTCATGTGAATGAGACAATTTCCTGTTGAATGAATAAGGCTACACAATCTTTCAATTTTTTTAAATGTAAATGTCTTATAAAACATGAAAACACATTTTAAAAAAATAATCACAATAGGATTTACTTTCGGCACATTGTCATTGATAAAATGGTCATACGAAGATTTTGTTCTGTTAACACCCCATACATACAGAATATGTCAGCTTTTATGTTTAGTATCAGAAATTTGAACGTTTACATAGGCTCTAAAAGCGTCAAGAAAGGCGTGCTTATCTCGGTTTCAATGTAAACCATTAATGTAACATTTCTAGTACAAGAAGATAATTTGTTAAGCTAATTGTTATGGGATCTTACCTGTAACGACAATGAACTCTTCCTGACACTATAAAGACTGCGCCTCTCAAGAGAGTCTGGTAGAACGAAGTGTAACGAGTCGAGACAATAGTAATTCACTCTAAAGCAGACTGACAGTCATAGTAATACCTTCAACTTCTTGTATTACTATTCTGTTTAATATATCTTTGTTATTCCTACTCTTGCGTCCGTGTTGTTCTTCCTTGGTCCTAACTTTGGACCATAACAGTGGTGCGAGGATATTGGACTATAAAAATAATGAGAATCAAACTCATTTGTTAATGTTATAAAAAGACAAATGCTGCTCCCCAGAAAATGGCTGGCACCGGCTTGCTGATATTTTAAAGATTAAAACGACGCATTGAAGAATCTGGATTTTAGCCTTTTGCGTCTCTCTCTCTCTCTCTCTCTCTCGCTCTCTGTTAGTACTATCTCATTCAATAAACCTATATAGTATCAAAGGATTCAACTTAAAAGCTCATGGCGATATCGAGTCTCATAACCTATTAGGCTCTTTCAGGTAACATATGTAGATGTTTCTCGCGTAAGTGACGGAGCCGACTTCTGTTCATGCTTGGTTTAAACTCAGAATTGTCTTTCTCCTACATGCACTGCAAACCAACACTAGAGAGCCTCGTGAGTCATTTTTAATCCATAGCTAAAAATGAACATAAAGATATAAGCTGTAATTTGAAATTGAGGGAGCGATCACAGTGTCCGCATCGATACATTGCTACGCTACGCTGACGTCCTAAGTTTCGTATCAAAGTTTAAAATCATTTCAAGAATTCTCTATACCATTCCTTTTATATTACAACATAATTAAAAAATCACTAAGGAGAAAGGAAACAAACCGGATAGTTCCCCATCTAGTCAGGTGCTCCTGCTATACATATACATAATTAAAAAATGCATAATTAAAAATATACATATAAATAAAATATACATCAAATATAAAATATACATAATTAAAAAAGTACATAATTAAAATAAATATTAAATAAAATATACATCAAATATAAAATATACATAATTAAAAAATATATAATTAATAATATACATAATATAAATAAAATATACATCAAATAAAAAATATACATAATTTTAAAAGTACATAATTAAAAATATACATAATATAAATAAAATATACATCAAATATAAAATATACATAATTAAAAAATATATAATTAATAATATACATAATATAAATAATATATACATCAAATATAAAATATACATAATTAAAAAAGTACATAATTAAAAATATACATAATATAAATAAAATATACATCAAATAAAAAATATACATAATTAAAAAAGTACATAATTAAAAATATACATAATATAAATAAAATATACATCAAATATAAAATATACATAATTAAAAAATATATAATTAATAATATACATAATATAAATAAAATATACATCAAATATAAAATATACATAATTAAAAAAGTACATAATTAAAAATATACATAATATAAATAAAATATACATCAAATAAAAAATATACATAATTAAAAAAGTACATAATTAAAAATATACATAATATAAATAAAATATACATCAAATATAAAATATACATAATTAAAAAATATATAATTAATAATATACATAATATAAATAAAATATACATCAAATATAAAATATATATAATTAAAAAGTACATAATTAAAAATATATATAATATAAATAAAATATACATCAAATAAAAAATATACATAATTAAAAAAGTACATAATTAAAAATATACATAATATAAATAAAATATACATCAAATATAAAATATACATAATTAAAAAATATATAATTAATAATATACATAATATAAATAAAATATACATCAAATATAAAATATATATAATTAAAAAGTACATAATTAAAAATATATATAATATAAATAAAATATACATCAAATAAAAAATATACATAATTAAAAAAGTACATAATTAAAAATATACATAATATAAATAAAATATACATCAAATATAAAATATACATAATTAAAAAATATATAATTAATAATATACATAATATAAATAAAATATACATCAAATATAAAATATACATAATTAAAAAATATATAATTAATAATATACATAATATAAATGAATTATACATAAAATATAAAATATACATAAAATATAAAAAATACATAATTAATAATATGCCTAATATAAATAAAATATAAAATAAACATAATTAAAAAATACATAATTAAAAATACGCCTAATATAAATAAAATATACATAAAATATAAAATATACATAATTAAAAAATACATAATATAAATAAAGTATAATTAAAATATAAAATATACACAATTAAAATGCATATACATATATATAGATATACATAATTAAAAAATCACTAAAGCGAAAGGAGATAAACCGGACAGTTTCCCATCTAGTCAGGTGCTCCTTTTATGCATTAAGAGATTCTTGATATAATCCAAAGAAGAATCTACAATATTATTTGTCTAGACCTAGCATCTCGGCTTCAGTTAATTATTGTGTCTATTTTTATAAATACTTTCATAGTAATTGTTTTGATGACCTTTCCACTATGCTACCTAAACTTTAAGCTTATTTTTAGATTAGCCGCAAGGCCTCAACATTTTACAGTAGAAATGGCTAGATGTAACCGTAAGTTCTATGCTAACAGATTCTTCTATTGCACTTCCTGTTTGTAAAACTCTCTTCCGGCTTCTTGCTTTCGATTCCACTTTGACCTTCAAAAAATGTAAATACAATGTCACTCGTTATCTTCTGTTTTCTTAATCCTTGTTGTTTTATTGCCCTTTCACCTCTGTAGTATATTCTCTAACAGTGAGTAGACCTTGTGACTTAGTGGCTTTATTGCCTTCCTTGGAGAGAAATGACTTTTAAAAAACGACCGCCAGAACTTACGGGGAGGTCGATATAAAGGGTTCAAAAGAGGATTTGACTTCTTTCTTTTCTTTTTTTAAAGCTTTTCACCCCAGGCAAGGCTGGAAGCCACTAGCACGCAAAGGGTTACAGAGGATTTGGAGCGAGAGCGAATAGGAGTGTTAGAGGAAAGGATGTGGAGAAGGATAGCGGATAGATCAAGGCAACTGGAGATGTCGATTGACGCTACACTTGAATAGTTGGAGATCATAGTCATCAGGGAAACAGGAATGAGGAAGGGAGTTCCATAGGCGTGAGGTGCGAGATATGAAGCTACTGGAGTAGAAGAGACGTCTACATTTATCAGTTTCAACAGTGAAGGGATGGGAACGGGTTGCCAGCCTCGTAGGACGCTTGAATTCATGGAGCCTGGGAACCAGCGATAACAGCTCATCGGAGCAATTACCATGGAAGTATTTATAAAAGAGAGAGAGCGAGAGAGAGAGAGAGAGAGTGAGAGAGAGAGAGGCGACGGTGCGTCTGTGAGAGAGAGAGAGAGACTGCAGACGAGAAGCCAGACCTTCAAACAGGGATTTTACAAGTATTTGATATTCTTTTTGTGAAATAAATTAGCCTACATGAATTAGATACATGAATGGATAAAGAAAATAGGTATGAAAAAGTCGTTAAAGCAAAAAAAAAGAAAGAAAAAAAAGAGTTGATAATTAAGCCAAAATTGAGCTTCTAAATTTTGTGCTTGTCAACTTGCTGAACATTCCACGGTTGACGGAGATAAAGGTGCAAAGAGGAGGCTCTTTTGAAAAAGATTAAAATCGTTGAAATCAGGTTAAACCCGGTTCAAATGCATTTTCTGGATTTTTAGATTTTTGCGAATATAAATCTTTTAAAAATAATCGAATATTCAAATAAAAACTCTCAAGAAATATCGATCAGCGTTGGCGGTAAGGACAAAATTGTTTATTTTGTGAGTGTAGAAGCCTGTTTTTGATATTCTCAATTATTTTCGATTTCTTTCATGAAAGTTTGATTTGGGTTGTTCTTTAGATTGAACAATTTAAAAATTTGGGATTTTTTTATTTTTTAATTCTAATTTTAGTTTGTTCTACATTTTGATGTCAAAATTCTTTCTCGTTCTTTAGTTAATACTTTTTAATGTTATTGTTTTTCAAACATACCTTTACCCGTGAATTCCCGCCTGCATTTCTAAGACCATATATTACTACCATTTAATATTTTTAGACTAATATCCCCATCTTTGTTGATTTTTTCCCGATATTTCGGTCATCTTTGATATTCAGGAGAAACTGTCTTCGCTCAATGCAAATCGCGGTTCTCTCGGAAACAAAATCAATTTCACGTAAGATTTATGAAAATTTACAAACTATACTTTTTTTGCAAAATCGATATTTTTAAGTGAGATTAATAAATATTCTCTTCGTTGAATTTATAGTTTCGTAGATTAGCTGATACTATTTTGAGAGACCTGTTGGAAAATTTTTCAATGTTTTTATATATTTATTATTGGAAGATATTATTTTGCTAAGCGAGATATCAGACGAATATTGCCTAATTGAAATAACAAAACGAAAAGAAAATTACTATTGGATGCATTTTGCACCACGAAAGAACTTCCACGGACCAATAATGGCTTCATTGATAGAATTACACACACACACACACACACACACACACACATATATATATATATATATATATATATATATATATATATATATATAAAATGGATTCCATCAGTAAAACCATTATTATCAGTAAAACTCTTGGAACGAAATTACACACACACATATATATATATATATATATATATATATATATATATATATATATATATATATATATATATATGTATATATATATATATAATACAGGATGGATTCTAGTAATATTAATTATTAAACTTATCCTCAGTTAGCTCGAACGGCTTGAAATAGACTATATCTATGTTGAGGTCATTTTTGTGTTTTTTCCTGTAATATATATATATATATATATATATATATATATATATATATATATATATATATATATGCGCACTACTACTGAGTCCCAAATATATGACGAAACGGCCGTCCAGCGTTTTCTATTGAGGATTCTTTTTGGGTCGATGAATTACACTAATTATGTAAGAGTAATCAGGGGGGCAATAGATAGAGAGATTGACACTGCATTTACATTTTTGCCGATTAATGTTGGATGGGCACCTTGGTGTTGAATTCCACAAGCGAGAAGTGCGTGGAAAGAAACTGTTAGAATAGAATTTACTGCTACATCGATGCAGATCAACTGCAAATTGATGAGATCTCACCACCTGTTTAGTATTGCACTTAAAATCCCAATATTTAAGTACCATAGCAAAGAGCGATATTTCTTCCATTTATATACAGAAATGTGGCGCGTGACCAAAATAGGGAATTGGGGAAAAGGACGGTCTTGTTCTGTCTTAACGTTAATCTTATCTAGCCACAAACACTGACCCAAATATACAACAATATTCCTTACACCAAAACAACGCTTTCTTACCGTTTTTACTTCATCCACCATAATACTATATAATCTCCATGAAGTCCTAACTACTCCCTATATTTTCAATTCATATGGGGGAGGGTATAAAACAACAAACAAAAAATAGCCCCCTGTGCATTTACAATATTGTTCAGTCTTGACTCAATGTTGAATCTCGCCTATTGCATGTGTTGAGTCTTGACTCAATGTTGAATCTCGCCTATTGCATGGAATAATAATGCAACACAAAATGTACTTAGAACAAGACTGTATTATAACAAGAAAGTGTACACAATAAGTACATATAGTATTTCTGTATATTTCTGGGAAGACGTTCCTGGAGAATGTGTTGACTAGTCGCAGTCGATCAGAGTCTCTAGTTGGATCTCGTGATTCCTGAGATTCACTTGACCTCCCACAGGGCCAGGTTGTGACACAAGGTCGGAGTTTAACGTGGGGAGGAAGGGGGAATGGACCCGAGTTTTCACCCGGGTCGCAGTGCTTTGGCTTTAGCTAGTCATAGCTGGTCTTGGCTGGTCTTAGCTGGTCATAGCTTGTCCAAGCTGGTCATAGCTAGTCAGACTTAGCCACGATACTACCAGCGCAGGGACGAATCCCTGCCGCCGGCCTGTATCGGAGAAGGAATCCCGGCCCCATAGGCGATCATTCAGAGAGTAATCTGCGAACAGATACTACACTTTGATCTTAGCCTTGGGATTTACTTGACCTCCCACATGGCCAGGTTGTGACACAAGGTCGGAGTTTAACGTGGGAAGGGAGGGGGAATGGACCCGAGTTTTCACCCGGGTCGCAGTGCTTTGGCTTTAGCTAGTCATAGCTGGTCTTTGGCTGGTCTTAGCTGGTCATAGCTTGTCCAAGCTGGTCTTAGCTAGTCAGACGTAGCCACGATACTACCAGCGCAGGGACGAATCCCCGCCGCCGGCCTGTATCGGAGAAGGAATCCCGGCCCCATAGGCGATCATTCAGTGAGTAATCCGCGAACAGATACTACACTTTGATCTTAGCCTTGGGATTTACTTGACCTCCCACAGGGCCAGGTTGTGACACAAGGTCGGAGTTTAACGTGGGGAGGGAGGGGGAATGGACCCGAGTTTTCACCCGGGTCGCAGTGCTTTGGCTTTAGCTAGTCATAGCTGGTCTTGGCTGGTCTTAGCTGGTCATAGCTTGTCCAAGCTGGTCATAGCTAGTCAGACGTAGCCACGATACTACCAGCGCAGGGACGAATCCCTGCCGCCGGCCTGTATCGGAGAAGGAATCCCGGCCCCATAGGCGATCATTCAGTGAGTAATCCGCGAACAGATACTACACTTTGATCTTAGCCTTTGGGCCGCGTGGAGACCGAGATCTCGTGATTCCTGAGATTCACTTGACCTCCCACAGGGCCAGGTTGTGACACAAGGTCGAGTTTAACGTGGGAAGGGAGGGGGAATGGACCCGAGTTTTCACCCGGGTCGCAGTGCTTTGGCTTTAGCTAGTCATAGCTGGTCTTTGGCTGGTCTTAGCTGGTCATAGCTTGTCCAAGCTGGTCATAGCTAGTCAGACGTAGCCACGATACTACCAGCGCAGGGACGAATCCCTGCCGCCGGCCTGTATCGGGAAGGAATCCCGGCCCCATAGGCGATCATTCAGTGAGCAATCCGCGAACAAATACTACACTTTGATCTTAGCCTTTGGGCCGCGTGGAGACCGAGATCTCGTGATTCCTCCCCTCGTTCTCCGCTACCAACCACTATTTATATAGTTGGTAGTCACCTATGCAGATTAGGTGGATCCCACCACAACAAATATGAAAACAAAACTATTTACAAGAAACCAAATGAAATAATGTTTGTAACAGAGAAGAGCTCATCCGAACAATTTCAATGAAATTATTCATAGAAAAGACACGGAGAAGCAATCTTACGGCGGTGAGAGAGTGACTGAATCTGGGCCGCCAATTCAGTACCAATAATATTGCCGATTCCTCTTTTATCAAGAAGGTGAAAGAAAATAGCACCGGGTAATCTGTGGCAGCAATATTCCAAGCATGGACAAATGGTTTACCTAGATATGGACGATAGATTCTGGAGAGAGAAAATGTCTCGCACAACACAGTGAACTAAATTTCTAAGCCGCTTACCTAAAAATGGATTCAATATAATCTTTCCATTTTATGTCAGCTGAGAACTTTAGCTCAAGAAGGCGCAACGAGTCGCTTTCCTGGAGGTTAGCATCAGTCATGCTGATGGAAGGCAGAGAGGAGTCTTTCATGATTAACGGAAAGAGGTTCAGGTTTGGAGGCGTTAAAATTAACAAGCCATCTTTTGTCTCTGTTAACAATGGACTTGAGGTTCTTTTGGACATTGGCTGCCATTTTCACATAATCGAACTGATCGTCGTTACTATCGAAGCAGGAATAATTTATTGTGTCATCAATATAGATACGAAGTTGAGACCTGATATAATCAGGAAAGTCATTAATGAAAATTAAAAACAAAGTAGGGCCAAATATAGAGTTTCGAGGGACACCTGTATTAGTACAAAAAAGATCTAGACGAGTGGCCATTCAAGACGGCTTTCATAATACTTCTGATTCTTAGAAGGCGCAACGAGTGGCTTTCCTGGAGGCTAGCATCAGCCATGCTTATGGAAAGTAGATAGGAGTCTCTCGGATGATTAATGGATAGAAGTTTAGTTTTTGAGGCGTTAAAATTAACAAGAAGTTTTTTAAACTTGTTAACTGCCATTTTGACTTTTTCATACTGATCAGCTTTACTATCGAGGCAGGAGTAAATTATTGTGACATCAGCGTATATTTACATTATTTACACTCGAACAGTCGTCTCCATACTTATCATCGTCACAAAGTTTCAGCCGATGTGCCCTACGGCCTTCATCAAGAATTTGTCGATCTGGGTAAACTTTTTATAAGTTTCTTCTCACTACATACTCTCCGGCCTGTCGGCTGGGGCTTCAGAATACGCCGACTGCAACACTGCAGAGGGTAACACCCCCCCACACACACACGAAATGAGGCGTCCTTGGTAAGACGATAAACTACATCCGCACTCTGGGTAAGACGATAAAATACATCCGCTCCCGTGTGTAAGACGATAAACTACATCCAACAGTAGGCTTCTGATCAGGGGTGTTTTGATGAGCGTGAAACCACCACTTAATTGCTCGTGTTCGCAGCTCCTCCATAGCCCGGTGTGGTAGTACCTGTTAGGGTCCCATCTATGTGTAAATAGTTGACCCCCGAACTATTGTCAAAATACTATGAATGTGTAAAAATAATTTTTAGTATTAGCAATATATTTTTGCAAAACAAAAATGTTACCAGCAATGAATTTTTGAAGAAAACATTATTACCAGCAATACATTATTACTAGCAATGCATATTTGCAAAGTTTTGTTACCAGCAATTCATTTAAAAAAATATTACCAGTAATATAATATTCAAAAACATACATAACCAGCAATACATTTTTGAAAAAAAAATATCACCAGTAATACACTTTTGAAAAAAATATAACCAGCAATATAGTTTTGGGAAAAATATTATCAGCAATATAGTTTTGTGAAAAATATTACCAGCAATATAGTTTTGGGAAAAATATTACCAGCAATATAGTTTTGGGAAAAATATAACCAGCAATATAGTTTTGGGAAAAATATTACCAGCAATATAGTTTTGGGAAAAATATTATCAGCAATATAGTTTTGGGAAAAATATTACCAGCAATATAGTTTTGGGAAAATATTACCAGCAATATAGTTTTGGAAAATATTACCAGCAATATAGTTTTGGGAAAAATATTATCAGCAATATAGTTTTGGAAAATATTACCAGCAATATAGTTTTGGGAAAAATATTACCAGCAATATAGTTTTGAAAAATATTACCAGCAATATAGTTTTGGAAAATATTACCAGCAATATAGTTTTGGAAAATATTATCAGCAATATAGTTTTGGGAAAAATTACCAGCAATATAGTTTTGGGAAAAATATTATCGGCAATATAGTTTTGGGAAAAATATTACCAGCAATATAGTTTTGGGAAAAATATTACCAGCAATATAGTTTTGGAAAATATTACCAGCAATATAGTTTTGGGAAAAATATTATCAGCAATATAGTTTTGGAAAATATTACCAGCAATATAGTTTTGGGAAAAATATTACCAGCAATATAGTTTTGGAAAATATTACCAGCAATATAGTTTTGGGAAAAATATTACCAGCAATATAGTTTTGAAAAATATTACCAGCAATATAGTTTTGGGAAAAATATTATCAGCAATATAGTTTTGGAAAATATTACCAGCAATATAGTTTTGGGAAAAATATTACCAGCAATATAGTTTTGGAAAATATTACCAGCAATATAGTTTTGGGAAAAATATTACCAGCAATATAGTTTTGAAAAATATTACCAGCAATATAGTTTTGGAAAATATTACCAGCAATATAGTTTTGGGAAAAATATTATCAGCAATATAGTTTTGGAAAATATTACCAGCAATATAGTTTTGGGAAAAATATTACCAGCAATATAGTTTTGGAAAATATTACCAGCAATATAGTTTTGGGAAAAATATTACCAGCAATATAGTTTTGAAAAATATTACCAGCAATATAGTTTTTGAAAATATTACCAGCAATATAGTTTTGGGAAAAATATTACCAGCAATATAGTTTTGGAAAATATTACCAGCAATATAGTTTTGGGAAAAATATTATCAGCAATATAGTTTTGGAAAATATTACCAGCAATATAGTTTTGGGAAAAATATTACCAGCAATATAGTTTTGGGAAAAATATTACCAGCAATATAGTTTTGGGAAAAATATAACCAGCAATATAGTTTTGGGAAAAATATTACCAGCAATATAGTTTTGGAAAATATTACCAGCAATATAGTTTTGGGAAAAATATTATCAGCAATATAGTTTTAGAAAATATTACCAGCAATATAGTTTTGGGAAAAATATTACCAGCAATATAGTTTTGGAAAATATTACCAGCAATATAGTTTTGGAAAATATTACCAGCAATATAATTTTGGGAAAAATATTACCAGCAATATAGTTTTGGAAAATATTACCAGCAATATAGTTTTGGAAAATATTACCAGCAATATAGTTTTGGGAAAAATATTACCAGCAATATAGTTTTGGAAAATATTACCAGCAATATAGTTTTGGAAAATATTACCAGCAATATAGTTTTGGGAAAAATATTATCAGCAATATAGTTTTGGGAAAAATATTACCAGCAATATAGTTTTGGGAAAAATATTACCAGCAATATAGTTTTGGGAAAAATATTACCAGCAATATAGTTTTGGGAAAAATATTACCAGCAATATAGTTTTGGGAAAAATATAACCAGCAATATAGTTTTGGGAAAAATATTACCAGCAATATAGTTTTGGGAAAAATATTACCAGCAATATAGTTTTTGGAAAAATATTACCAGCAATATAGTTTTTGGAAAAATATTACCAGCAATATAGTTTTTGGAAAAATATTACCAGCAATAAAAAAAAACAAAAAAACCTTTCGGTATTAAATAACCCATTGAGTTTGCTATGCCGTAAAACAAAATAAACTTACTGCATTAATGTTTGCAAGAAAGATAAGATCAATATTTGTCAGGTTGTTGCCTTGTCCAAAAAAGGAAATTTCTGTGCAAAGAAGTATACACCTGGTGATAAATTTTTCTTCAGGAACTACCCAGGTGGAAAATGCAAATTGAGAAGATGGAATTATTTCAGATAGAATTGGAAGAGTTAATCTATACGGTGAAAGGAAAAATATGTGTATGCAAAAGGCACGTAAACCAGTTAAGATTAAGATACACTGAAATCGTTTTACAGAATAATAAAAAAAAACTGCGATGGATGTCCTCTACGACACGTATGAAATAACACCACCCGATAACGTACCAGAACGCATGGTTACATTTCCTACACCAGCTTTTCCCGTAGAAGCGAGATGTTATTCGCCTTGAAAGAGTACAAAGAAAAGAAAACCCACAATGCGGTTAAGTCCAGATCCGAAAAAAAGAAAGTATTACAAAGATAAATTTTCTAGAGGGGAATTTCAGCGCGGAGGAAGGTGATGTAATGGAATAACCTGTCACCCCCAAGAGTGACTACACTATAGGTAGTAACTTACTATAAGTATCTGGATTACTAGGTCTAGCTGGGAGTTGTTGAGTTCAGCAACTTGGCCCCGGGTCGAGTTATTTGGTCAAATTCTCTGCCTTCGGCCAGAGAGGAACCCGGACGAGGCTATGCCGAAGAGCAGAGTCTTGTTCTAGGAGGTAGACTGTCCCTGAACCCGTTTTTACGGGTTCCAATAGGGAATATTTTTGGCCGGAAAACCCACGTTAAACCCGGCTGGTGCCACCTGTAACCCTTGTGGGGGATGGAAATATTATTTGTTGAGTTCAGCTCAGATTTACGCGAGAACTGAGATTTTCCAGTTGAAGCACCCACTATTAGATTGACTTGCGACGACCGTTTGCATAACTGTTACATATTTCCTTATCGTACTGGTTTTTACAATAAACCTTGAATTCTTTACCTACCGTGTGGTTCAAGTATATATTCCTATTAGCACAGTGTTTACTCATTCCGCCACGAGAATGAGATGTGACACAAGGTCTTTTTAAAGTGGGGACCTGAGCGCGTGCACCCGGGCAGGGACAAAAATTACCCACAGGCCCCGCAACCGTCGTTGGCGCTGGCCTTAGTGCAAGCACCGATCCATCCCTCTTGTGCAATCGGAGGGGGCGGCCTCGGGCTATTCCTATTTGCACAGAATATGACAAAAACTTGTAGGCATTAAGTAACCCATTAAGCCGTAAAACAAAAACAAACCAAACTACGTGCTCAACTTGAATGATCTTGAGTCAACCGAGACTACACTTTAAAATAAACCTTAACTGATGCATTTGTCATTTTGTTGCGATTTAAAAAAAACAGAATGTGGCTTGATGACATTCTGTCTGCTATTTTTTTTTTTTGCATAAATTTCAGTGTTTACGATTCATTTTTTTTTTCTGAGTTTGCCATTTGCTCTTCGTGGTAGATTTCGTCTTTTAAAAATAATTTTTGCAATGTCGCAACTTTTCGGGTTTGGAACACTCATTATTTATTGTTTGTGGCTTTTGTTTTCATAATTCAAACAGAGGCGTTTCATTTTGTTTATGGCTTACTGACTCATTCAATGTTATTTTTGCTTTTCTCTGCCATTTTTCGCCAAATCGTTCGTGAGAGTATTGTTAAGAAAGAAATTAATATCGAACATTTTTTTCTACCGCTAAATCAATCATGCTTTCATGTCTGCTATTTCTTTCAGCTTGTATTTTGAGGAAAGACTTCATTATAATTTGCTTTTTTTTTTGTTAGATAACTGGTTTGGAAGTGAAAGGAATATTTTTTCTCAAACAATGGATTCAAGCGATTATGAAAAAAAAAAGGTCATGATTTGCGACCAGAGATTTTTTTTTTTTTACTCACTGAACTGAATGTTTAATTCTATGACATTTCTATATCACTTGAACATGTATCATGCAGCAGGATTCAAGTTGGTAAAAATATTGACAACACCGCGAACGTAACTCTCGTATCACCGATTCTAAATTCGAACTGTTTTCACAAGTACTGAAAATTGTTTGCTTATAAGCACAAAAACAACAACTATCAAGCAATTAGTTATTAGATATATTACTAATAATTGTATCATCATCATTATTATTATTATTATTCATCTTCTTCTTCCTCTTCTATCTATCTATCTATCTATCTATCTATCTCCGTCTATTCATATCTATCTATCTATCTATCTATCTATCTATCTATCTATCTATCTATCTATCTATCTATCTATCTCCGTCTATTCATATCTATCTATCTATCTATCTATCTATCTATCTCCGTCTATTCATATCTATCTATCTATCTATCTATCTATCTATCTATCTATCTATCTATCTATCTCCGTCTATTCATATCTATCTATCTATCTATCTATCTATCTATCTATCTATCTATCTATCTATCTATCTATCTATCTATCTATCTATCTATCTCCGTCTATTCATATCTATCTATCTATCTATCTATCTATCTATCTATCCCCGTCTATTCATATCTATCTATCTATCTATATATCTATCTATCTCCGTCTATTCATATCTATCTATCTATCTATCTATCTATCTATCTACCTATCTATCTATCTATCTATCCCCGTCTATTCATATCTATCTATCTATCTATCTATCTATCTATCTATCTATCTATCTATCTATCTATCTATCTATCTATCTATCCCCGTCTATTCATATCTATCTATCTATCTATCTATCTATCTATCTATCTATCTATCTATCCCCGTCTATTCATATCTATCTATCTATCTATCTATCTATCTATCTATCTATCTATCTATATATCTATCTATCTATCTCCGTCTATTCATATCTATCTATCTATATATCTATCTATCTATCTATCTATCTATCTATCCCCGTCTATTCATATCTATCTATCTATCTATCTATCTATCTATCTATCTATCTATCTATCTATCTATCCCCGTCTATTCATATCTATCTATCTATCTATCTATCTATCTATCTATCTATCCCCGTCTATTCATATCTATCTATCTATCTATCTATCTATCTATCTATCTATCCCCGTCTATTCATATCTATCTATCTATCTATCTATCTATCTATCTATCTATCTATCTATCTATCTATCTATCTATCCCCGTCTATTCATATCTATCTATCTATCTATCTATCTATCTATCTATCTATCTATCTATCTATCTATCTATCTATCCCCGTCTATTCATATCTATCTATCTATCTATCTATCTATCTATCTATCTATCTATCTATCTATCCCCGTCTATTCATATCTATCTATCTATCTATCTATCTATCTATCTATCTATCTATCTATCTATCTATCTATCCCCGTCTATTCATATCTATCTATCTATCTATCTATCTATCTATCTATCTATCTATCTATCTATCCCCGTCTATTCATATCTATCTATCTATCTATCTATCTATCTATCTATCTATCTATCTATCTATCTATCTATCTATCTATCCCCGTCTATTCATATCTATCTATCTATCTATCTATCTATCTATCTATCTATCTATCTATCCCCGTCTATTCATATCTATCTATCTATCTATCTATCTATCTATCTATCTATCTATCTATCTATCTATCTGCCGGGTCACTTATGCAAGTGAGCAATCATGGCTTTCTATAATTCCCTACCGTTTTTTTTAACTCATAGCAATGATTATCTTTTTACTGTCCTTTCTACATTGTGTTCTGCCCTCCGTTTCTACAACATCCTGCTTGGGCTGAGGTGCTTAAATATATAACAAAGCATAAAAAAAGCTATTTATTAGAACAACCATCTCTAAGTCAGTGCATTCAAAAGAAGTCAAATTTAATCAGCTGATCAACGAGGGGACATAGCCCAACAAGAGTGGACAGAAAGAGGACTGAAGCTAGACGGCCCCTTTATCTGACACTGTAGTTCAGGTTTCATTTTTTTTGTGCATTTGATTACACTCGTTTCGCGGTTTAATCAAGGTGTCAATCTGACAAAAGAATAAATGAAATAAAATAAATATTTTATAGTCATGTTTTACATTACATTTTTCATTAATGTTCCTTCCATGTCAGCTGCAACTGAATCCCGAAGATGGTGATTACCTGTCCAATTAACTGAAACAACCTAAATAATCCAACACACAAAAATAACTACCATTGGCATATAAAAGCATATTTTGCCAGAGAAATAAAATATTTACACTGGTTTTCTATTAATTTCCATGAACAGAGCGCTCAAATAATCCCCTTGACTCTACCGTGACGTTCTATCGAATAGTGGTTCCGGTGTGGCATCTGTTCTTCACCACCTGACGTTCAGGCAGTTCAAGGTCATATGATGAAGATTACCCGATCCCAGAGATTCCTACCCTGCACCCACTTATCTCTGCGTTAAAGCTACAGTGATGGTGAATGTCATCGCTGACTGGCAATATTTGTCCTTCTCCCATATATACGCATATGAAGAGCGAGCATTAAACCAGTCATCTGTTACATTTTGCCGTTGTGGTGTGGTGTACATCGAATGTAAGCTTTCTGATCAACAGGCCGGGATCAAAGTGAAGTATTTTTTTCTTCTTCTTGAATTTAAGAGTGATGCTTATTCCAAGTGATTCAAAAACTGCGGCAGAATATCCATTTTGTACTAAAGAATGTCGACAGGCGTGTCACTGCTTGTGGGTTCTGGGGCATACTCGCCCTTGGCCGGTATGTACAGCACCCGGCATTAAATCTACATGGTGTCACATACTAGCACTGTGGGATATGAATAAATAGACGATCAGTGTATATTATGTGTCCGACCCTACAGTTTTTATATAATTTGTTAATTATATTTTTGAAGGCTTCGAATATGTAGTGGCACATCTAGATAAAATTAAAGGAAAACCTAGTCGAAATTCGAGTACTTTGTAACATCTCTTGTTATTATTAAGAACTTTAATACCGTTACTATCATATATAACCATTTTATAGGCTTCATTTTGGTATATTTAAGAACGCTACATTTCAAATTGAAAACATCGTCTATGGTAAACGTGATGCCATGTATGCAACTGAGTTTCACAGTGCCAGGGAACGATGTAATATATTTTATAGTTTCTGTATATATTTCTGAGATGGGGTTTAATGTACACTATTTACATTGTTCGGACTATCGTCCTCATCTTTGTTGCCATATTGTTCCGGCCTTCTTCAGGTGGCTTGAATGTCGAACTGAACTTTTTATTTCGTTCGCTGTTCTAGTTCCACGTGCCATGTCTAATGGATGTCAGTTATCAGTTATCTCCTGTTAATTCCCTTCTCTAAGTTCTCCACACTGAACCCACACTCTTTGGGTCCTGTCACTGGATCTAACGTCTTTATCCACTGTGCCATGTGTCCTTGAGGACATCTGTGTATAGATTTCTGGGACTTATGAACCTAATCTCTTCAGGAATAATTTATACCAGTGAAAAAAAAATGAAATGATGACAGCAAAAATTGCAATAGGAGTACCAGTAAAATCCTGAGTCCCGATCCATGGCGTTTGGGAAAGCCAACTTCCACGAGAAAGACAGAAAGATCCCATTTTATTTTAGATTGCTATACCCTGTGGTGAAACATAGTCTAATTAATTCGTGTGGTTTTATGTGAATAATGATAGCTGCGATAATTTATAATCCGTTTTAATCGTGAGCACTGTAGACTATTTTAATATTAGGTACTAGCATTTCTTTTACTGACGCTCGGTGGAGTTTTGGATAGCACCCCGGATTGAGGCATCGTAGAGCCGAGTTCGAATTCCAGTCAAATCCATTTACATTCACTAATGTGCTAATACCCTTGGGAAAGGTATAAATCCTTTTCTTCTCCCTCAGCTATGGGTAAATAGCAGGACTGACCAGATTCTGCAGCCTTAGATGGCAACTGGTCTACTGCCACGTCAGTCCTGTATCGAAAGCTACATGATCGCCTAAGCGCGTATCACGCATGGCGCATAACTGACTGATTTGTTTTATGTTAATTTTGGCCGTCTGGAGTCACAACGTACCACACGAGTTTCACGTATGATTTCATATTCAAGTCTTTTTTTCACCGCTCTTAAGACTGTCATAGCTGATACACCTATCTCAAGTGCCAAACGTCTTATGGACTGAATTGAATTTTTTCTAATTGAACTAAGTTGAAATGATGATCCCTCTTCCTGTTGTGACCTCCTGATCCAGTTTTCCTTTCTATTTTTCCTTCATTTTAAACTTATTCATCGTTCCCTTGATGGTTCTTGAATGGACTTTGCAGATGGAAGCCAGAAGGAGAATGTTGGTACCATTACTGAAGGCGTAGATGAACTTTTTCCTCTCACCATTGCTCATTTGGGAAGACAGTGTGTCTGAAACAAAACAATTTTAACCTGTTCTCTTTCTAGCTGAATAACACAAAGGGCTTTTCAATGATTCTTATGAGAAATGCTGTCAAGATGGCTAATCATCTTATTTGAAAACCTGGAAAAATGAAAGTCAATTTGTTCCGTGTTTTTTTGTATTTTTTAGATATTTAAAATTTTATGGAATGGAAAATTATGCTGTTACACGCGCTTGGGATAATTTTGCTGTGACACACGGTATATATGGCTATAGAAGTGGCCGAAACCCCTTGGGAAATTGGACAATATGGACAATTAATCCACTTCCTTATACCCATTAAACGGAAAAAATGTAGGAACACGGGAAAAACTTAATAAAAAATATAATTATTTTTCCTTGTCTGTCATATTTAAAGATTTCCATATTATAAAATGGACAAAGTTCGATAATTATTTTAAGACATTTTTATGTTTATACATTCTTTTTATAGATACAAATATTTAAGTAAATGTTCTGTTTATAATAAACAGTATTAACAATATTTACCAGCCCGAATGTCCAAGAAATTGACATAGAAAATAGTCGCCTTCCGACAGGAATCGAACCTGTACCCTAGACAGAACCGTCATATAGGCTGGCGTGCTTTTACCGATTGGGCCACAAAGAAGCTTTTACTGATTTTAAACTACAGTTTTTCAAGATTTTCTCACGTACATTCAGGCCAGTAAAAGTTGTTAATACTGTTTATTATAACCATATCATTTACTTAAATATTTTATCTACAAAAAAGAATGTATAAGCATAAAAATGTCGTTATATATATATATATATATATATATATATATATATATATATATATATATATATATATATATATATATATATATATATATAGATATAGATATAGATATATATATATGAATGTTCACGTATTATAGTATTTAAAAAACAGTAATTTTACTTGTGTCAACCTGTGAAAATTTCACGGTTTTCCTAATTTAATTTTCTGATGAAACTTAATTCTTCAGTTAATGATTGAATAAGCTCATGGCGAGTTCTACAACAATATATATATATATATATATATATATATATATATATATATATATATATATATATATATATATATATATATATATATTCATGGATACATGTATATATAAACACATACATATATATACATATATATGGATATATATATATATATATATTTATAGATACATATATATATACATATATATATATATATATATATATATATATATATATATATATGAACAACATATATATATATATATATATGAAAAGGTATATATATATATATACGTTTTCATATATATATATGTGGTTCATATATATATATATATATATATATATATGAAAAAGACAGAAAGATGTGTATTAATGTGTTGTGGTTTTGTGTGTGTAATTCTCGCGTATACACGTGTAAAAAGGTTAGACTTTCGTGGAGATGATTATTTGACTACAGCTGTATAGAATCTGAGTTTTATCAGTGAATCGAAATTATCAAAGTCGAAATTGAACATTCTGTAAAACTATTAGTCCACGTGGCTCTAATAAAATTTCAAACATTCTTTTGTATCCGTTAAGTTCAGCAGACTATTTAAGTTCGGAATTATCTATCGACGTCAGATAACTCGATGCAATAATATTGTTTACATTCCTGGTTCCTGGTAAATGTTTGTTTTGCATTACTTCTCCCTTCAGTTTGTCATCTTTACAATCATTTTTGTTTTTAATACAAGATAATTCCGCATCCAGATATTGACTTTTATTTCTCTATTTACATTATTCGTACCATTGTCCTCATCTCTGTTGCCATATTTATCACAACGTTTCGGTCGTTGTACGCTCCGGTCTTCTTCAGGTGGTTGGAATGTCGAACTGAACCCTTTATTTCGCTCCCGGGGATAGATGATTCTAGTTCCACGTGCCATGTCTAATGGATGTCAATTATCAGTTATCTCCTTTTAAATCACCCCTCCAAGTTCTCCACTGCCTTAACCAGGCATTGAACTCCCTATCACTGGATCTAACCAACGCCTTTATCCATTGTGCCATGTGTCCTTAATTACATCCACTGTGCCATGTATTCTTAAGGACACATGTCACAGTCTACCCCAGCGAGCGAAATAAAGAGTTTAGTTCGACATTCCAACCACCTGAAGAAGGCCAGGGCGTACAACGGCCGAAACTTTGTGATAAATATCGCAATAAAGATGAGGACAATAGTCCGAATAATAGTGTAGTGTACATAATACCTCGACAGGTTGTATTGTTCTGTTAATAAAATCTGCTATTTGTTTAATGTTCTAACCTTAAACTGTATGTGATGTGTATTATTTTCAAGGCTTTGAAATTAATGCCTAAATCAAAGTTATAGGATTGGGAGAGGAAGAACATTTTCAAAAGTATTTATTCACATCTTTTGTTGAGGTTGACTATCACAGGGATAATATGTGCGAAACATTAAAGCCGAAATAGCTCAGGAAAAAATAATGACGTTCAGCAAGTAAACATTTCGCCATTTTAGTAAAGAGAATGAAATTCACAGTATCCCAGCTGAGATGTTGACGGTGAGAAAGTGAGTGAAGTCGATTACATTATGGATCCTACTTTGGATTTTTTCAGGAACCTCGAGATGAATATCAGGAGCAGAAAACCAGATATGGCAGCAGTATTCAGTTCACGGACGAATGGTACATTTGAAAATGTGAAAGATGGACTCTGACGATAAAAAAACAAACTTTTGGCACGACACAGTGACTCATTTTTTCTTGCAGTAGATGCAGCTGATGGTTTTATGTAGTCGTTCCGCTTCAAGTCAGTTCAAAACGTGAGGCCAAGAAGGCGCAGTGCTTTGCTCTGTAGGACACTAGCGTCAGGCATGCTGATGACGGACAGGAAAGTTTATCTTTGATGGTAAGTCTCTAAAGTTTAAATCGGCATTTTGGACGCTGGTATCTATTTAAATACAATTACTGAGATTTCTGGGGATTACATAATAAAAAAAGCCAAAACTCATTTCACTCAACATCACCAACCTCGAGATTAATAGCAGGAGCACCAGAACATATATGGCAACATTATTCAATGCATGTACGAATGCCAGATTTTTAAATGTGGCACGACACAGTGAACCGTATTTCCTTGCTGCTAATGGTTTGTTGAAGTCGTTCCACTTCAAGTCAGTTAAAAACGTGAGGCCAAATTAACCACTGCTCTAATTAACCAATTGTCAAGAGCACCGTCCACGTTAATTTTGTTAGCTTTAAATGATTTGCTATTAAGACAGAAGTAAATGGTAGTGTCATCTGCATAAATGCCTACTTGGGAACTGATGACATGAGGAAGATCATTGATGAAGACCAGAAACAGCGTAGGACCCAAGATGGATCCTTGAAGGACACCTGTGTTCGTGTGAAAGGATATGAAGACGAGCCCGTTCTTGACACCCTGCATTTCACGATTTGAAAGGAACGATTCGATTAAACAAAACAATCGTCCGGTAATACCGTACACTGACGCTTCCATAGAAGTCCATTCTGCCAATCCCTGTCAAACGCATTTGAGATATCTAGAACCTGATCTATCTATCTATCTATCTATCTATCTATCTATCTATCTATCTATCTATCTATCTATCTATCTATCTATCTAAGTCTGTTCCTTATCTATCTATCTAAGTCTGTTCCTTATCTATCTATCTATCTATCTATCTATCTATCTATCTATCTATCTATCTCTCTCTCTCTCTCTCTCTCTATATATATATATATATATATATATATATATATGTATATTCAGTGATATCCGTTAGCACATCAGAGGTAGACCTGACAAAACGGAACCCATATTGTTTGTCAGTGAGTAGGCCGTGAGAGGTAAAACGCTTAACGACTTCAGCATTGGTTAAAGCCTCGAATACATTGCCGAAGAGCGATAGGAGACTAATAGAGCGATAGTTAAAGGGGTCAGGAGGTTCTTCAGAGTTGTTAAAAACAGGAACTACAGAGGAGGACTCCCAACAAGCTGGAAAACAGGAAGCAGCTAGGCAATAGTCGTAGAGTTTGGAGAGAACTGGAGCCAGCACGGGAACACATTTCCTTAGATCTATGGCTGCGATCGGGTCACCTCCGCTTGCTTAATGGGAGTATAATTTAGAAATGACGTCCGAGTCCAGTGACGGTTTTGTCTGCATATCACAGAGTAGAGCTTCTGTCCATGAGTGGAAATCACGTGTGGATACTCCAAATGGATCGAGCTCTGAGTTGGATGAGAATTTCCCAGCGAAGCATTCTATCTTATTTCTTGTAGATATAAGGTTTTCGAATTGATATAATACAGCAGAGATTGAGAATGTGCTGTTGTCCGGCACACACTTGCAGGGTCGCCAATAATCTTTAGAACCGAACTTGCGAGGTGTGATACGTTGTTTTATTCTATCAGGAAACAGTATCTTCGCTTCTTTGAAGACACGCTTACACTCTTTACGAACAGAGACAGAGAGGCGCCCGTTGCAACCAGACACGCCGCTCTGGTACAGTCGGAAGAAATGGTTCCTGTAGGATATATATATATATATATATATATATATATATATATATATATATATATATATATATATGAACAGTGAACAATCTTTGAATATTGACACGGCACTTACTTAAAACTGGATTACAACATAATCTACATATGTACAGCTCATAATATTTAAAAACAAGGATCATGACATTCATCGAGTGATTTGTAGGTTAATGTACCTTTAAAATTTTGTTAGCGAAGGGATTTCGGCATTTTATATCATTAACTTTACAAATCTACTTTTTGTATCAATGATTCATTGTAATATATATATATATATATATATATATATATATATATATATATATATATATTACACAAAAAATAAAAAAATACCACATATGGGTGGATAGGACTATTTTAACTGACGAAATGTATGTCAGTTTTATTCAACACCGGTGTATATAGAACCAGCTGTATTTATGCAAGATAACGCGCCGTGTCACACAGCGAAGTCTGTTAAGTCATTTCTTTCTGAGGAGGATGCTACTGTTATGGAGTGGCCTGCTCAAAGCCCAGACATGAATCCCATTGAGAAAGTTTGGAAGTTACTAAATGAAAGAGCTAAGGAAAAGAATCCAACAAACGTCGAAGAACTATGGACTAATTTGAAAGGAGAATGGGAGAAATATCCGTTAATGAATGCAAGACATTAATTCGCTCATGTAGCAAAAGATGTCAAGCTGTTATTGCAAGTAAATATCTACACATCATGTACTAATCAATTATGAACGCTATTTTCCTTTGGATATGATGTATCCATTATAATAGTAGGATTTTGTTAATCGTTCTGATGTCTTTGATCATCTATTTTTTTCGAATGTTATATAATTATTCTTATAACTTTATCAAAATAAGTTTATTGAGCTTCATATTTCGGAATTACATAATTTACCTTTATATCTTTATTTTTCCGTGATAAAATGTTCTTTGGAGCTTTTAAATAAAAAGTTATTTCACATTTAGGCTTTTTCTTAACAACGTTCTGATTTTTATACTCACTACTGTATATATAAATATAAAAGTGAACATTGAAGTCAACACTCAGAGGCGACAGGCTGTTTCATGTTAGATGTAATCGCCAGGCCGCCTGACTATTGCATCTAGCATGAAACAGACTGTCGCCTCTGAGTGTTGACTTCTATGTTCACTTTTATATTTATATTTACATACGATCTATCTCTGATATTGAGCACTTTATCCCATAAATATAGCACACCTTAAAACTATATTTCTTCATATATATATATATATATATGACATGGGTCCTTACCTACACCTACAGAATGAACTCTTCCTAACACTATGTATACTACGCCTCTCAAGGCGAATCGAGTCGAGCCGATCGTAGTTCACTCCAAACCTGAGTGACAGTCATACTAACACCTTCCATATCTTGTATTATTATTCCGTGTAATATATCTTCGTTATTTCTACTCTTGTGTTCGTGTTGTTCTTCCTTGGTTCTAACCTGGACCATAATATTAGGTTGGTGCAAAAATAATGTCGTTTTTTGACGTTCAAGATCATGTCAAAAAACGACATTATTTTTGCACCAACCTAATAATATATATATCAGTCATTTCATATCTATCTAAATATATATCTTTCTCAGTCTGTTTCTATCTATTTGTCCCAGTGTGTTCTTATCTATCTATCTATCTATCTATCTATCTATCTATCTATCTATCTAAATGCACACACACACACACACACACACACACACACACACACACACACACACACACACACACACACACACACACACACAAATATATATATTAGGAAATGTTTGGAAAATTAAATGACATAATGACAAGAATTGGACTACATTGATGTTTACATTGACATGACGGCAAACGCCCCGGAAGGAGACGGGGACACTGAAATTCTCAATTTAATTAATAGTCAACCCAATTTATTTACTATTCCTTTTCTTATAGTTTATATTTCTAGCGCTTTTATTCAAGCATTATTAAATACAGTACATTATTAAGTATTAGTTGCTCACTATGATGAGTCTAACCATAATTTCTACTTAAAAATATTTAATTAAAAGAGAAAGCAATTAACTAAAACGAAAATGTATAGAAAGTGCTTTAATCGCTAGACCACCCACAGTAAATTTGCGTCCAGCTCTCCACAACATCGCTTTTTTGTGCAATACTTAACGAAAGTGATAAAAGCATAAAGCGAAAGAAGAAACTAAATTAAATTAGCTCGACTCTATACACAAGCACATTAGAAAAAAAATAACTTAAATGTTTTAATGTTCAGTGGCCATTCTTTTTCGTGCGTATATGTAATCATAACAACGTAAACATCATTTAGATGGCTGAAGTCCTAAGGGACGAAATGCGTCACGTAAAATGTTTTTCCATTATATCATTAATTCATTAATTTTGAAAACATTATCCATATATATATATATATATATATATATATATATATATATATATATATATATATATATATATATATAACACGGAAATCTGAGTTATCTATCTATATCTATCTATCTATCTATCTATCTATCTATCTATCTATATATATATATATATATATATATATATATATATATATATATAGGTTTGTGTGTATATGATTCTAATTGATTCCTATCGATTGTCCGGAAGATAAAAGATTGAAAAAATTAAGAGAAAAAGATTCGACAGGTGTTTGTGCATTTGTGTGCATAGAGAGGTAGATTGATAGATAGATAGATAATCAAGTGACTGTGATAGATAGATAGATAGATAGATAGATAGATAGATAGATAGATAGATAGATATATAGATAGATAATCAAGAGACAGACAGACAGATGACAGATATATAATCATGAGACTGTAATAGATAGATAGATAGATAGATAGATAATAAAGAGACAGACAAACAGACAGATGATAGATAATCATGAGACTGTAATAGATAGATAGATAGATAATCCAAATGCTGTGATTAATAGATAGATACATAATAATGAGTGTGTAATAGGTAGATATATAAATAGATAGATAGATAATCAAGAGACTGTGATATATTGATAGATAGATAATCCATAGACTGTGATAGATAGATAGATAGATAGATAGATAATCAAGAGGCAGACAGACAGAAAGATGATAGATAGATACATAATTATGAGTCTGTAATAGATAGATAGATAGATAATCCAGAGACTGTGATATATTGATAGATAGATAATCCATAGACTGTGATAGTTAGATTGATAGATAGAGACAGACAGACAGAAAGATGATAGATAGATAGATAGATAGATAGATAGATACATAATTATGAGTCTGTAATAGATAGATAGATAGATAGATAGATAGATAGATAGATAGATAGATAGATAATCCAGAGACTGTGATAGATAGATAGATAGATAGATAGATAGATAGATAGATAGATAGATAGATAGATGGATGGATAGATAGATAGGCTTATGTGTATTTAATTCGATAGACATATTGAGAAATAATATTGTCTGGAAATGGTTATCAGAATATCTCTGTTAATATTTCCAGAATGAGAATAACATTACCAGACTGATTCTTTTATCGAGAATAATAAAAAAGAACAGCTTTATATTTCCCAAAGGTCTATTCCTATTAATTATCGGGCGAGCCTTTTGAGTCTTTATCCCATTCATTTCATATCATGTCTGTCTCTATGTCTAAAGGATAAATATGGGCGTGCAAGCCTTTGTTTTATTAACTAATTGAAACATTCGAGAATAATGCGTAATTATTAAATAGGACGAAGGATGTTTTCGAAAGGATAATTCTTTACATGTTACATCGGTTGCCTCGAGATATAATTAGTAACATTATTGTTGAGTAGTCTCCCTCCGCTAATGCTTCCGAAATGGACTTTTTCTTTTTGTTTAAATTAGTAGGATTTACACGAAGTTGAACCTCATGAGTTGATATGCGGACAGTTTAACGTCGAGACGCAAACCGACATCGGCGCGTAGCGTTCAAATCCTTGGCTTGTCTAGTGAGTTCATTTATGCACTATGCGTTTGGGAAAGACGAATCCATCTCTCTTACGATAAACTAGACCTCAAGGCCTCTGATCAAGAAGTTTTTTAATTGCTGTTGTGCCCAGGTTCACCCTGACCAGTGGCGCTAGGACCTGTTTCGGTCGCAGCTATGGCAAATGTTAAACCCGCCCAACTGGGGTCAAAACACTATGAAAGTATAAAAACAATTTTTTGCAGTAAAAATACCAGCAATACATTTTTGAAAAAATATATACCAGATACATATTTGACTCTCAACAAAGACCTTCTTTACTTATATACGTCAATATAACCTAACACGGAACCACCTATTAATTGCTGTTGTTCCAAGATCCACCCAGACCCTGGGTGGCAACACCTGTTACGGTGCCAGCTATGGGCAAATAGTGAACACTTAAACAGGAGTCAAAACACTATGAAAGTTTAAAAATGAATTTTCATTTTAATAATACCAGCAATACATTTTTGAAAGAAAAAAATACCAGCAATTCAGTTGACTCTCGCATAAATTTTCTTTACAAAAATACGTCAATTAAAGCTGATCTAGAAACTGACCTTTTACAAAGAGTACATATTCTATTCGTACAAACATATCTTAAAAATATTGTCGGCATTAAATAAACCATTGCAACTGATATGCCGTAAAACAAAACAAACCAGACCAAGTAAATGAAATCCAACCCATCATCACCCTAAAGGTAGGATAACGAAATTCCAGTCTCTGGAGAATGGACGAGAAATCATTCCACCATGTTTTCTAAAACCGCAATGGCAATTCACAAATAATAAAAGAAAGGAAGATGTGGAGATTCCTGATCACCCACGTCCTGAATGGACAAGTCATAAAAAAGTACTGCATGAAAGGTCGGATTTTGATATGGAGACGAAAAGCGCTATATTTTATAAAGAAGAAATTTGAATCAAAATATTGGCCTGGTACTACTTGTTTGCGAAAATACTCATACGGTATGGTTGCTAAACAAACGTCATTAGAAACGCTAGTTCAACCAGTTGAATGTAATTGCGGTTTATGCTGCAACTATAATTAGCCGGTTTTAGTTATTTTTTCTGTGAAAAAGCTCATAATCTGACGCTCAAATACTTGGTCACGACGACTATTCACTTACGTACTCGTACAAATATTAGTGTCTTCTGAATGGTTTCGCCTACGCAATTTCACTCCCAAGGCTTCAATCAACCTGAGGTATGATTGTGAAGCACTTTCCAAAATTGTCGCTTGCTGCAACCCCCTTCACAAGCCAATAGCATAAGGAGGTCACTTCTCTAACCATAGTGAGATACGAACCCGGGTCTCATGGTCAGATGTGTTTTGGAATATCATAAAGGGACTAATGTTTATGAGAAGTGAAAGAAGAAATATATTAACGTTGCGTATACGCAGAGATTACTATGTTTATGATAATGATTGATTTGTTTGTTTAATGGCACATCAACATCTTTATGGGTGATTGTATACCGAAATGTAATTTTCTTGTTAGTTTTGAAGTAACAAAAAATATACATTATTCTGCTTTCACAGTTAAATGCATGGTAGCTAATACCCAGCGTTTGTGCATATACATGTTTATGTAGGTATACATAAGAGACGCCCGTCCTGGGTATGACGATAAACTACATCCGCGTCCCGGGTAAGACGATAAACTATGTCCAGCAGCAAGGATCAGGAGGCTATGAGGCGCGTGGAACGACTTCTTAATTTCTGGTGTTCCCAGGTTCACCCTGACCCGGGGTGATAGCACCTGTTAGGGTCCCAGCTATGGGAAAATAGTTAAACCTGAAACTGGGCTAAAAAGCATTATGAATGTGTAAAAATAGGTTTTAATACCAGAAATAATTTGTAAAACTTATTACCAGAAATAAAGTTTTGAAGAAATAAACTATTACCACCAATACGTTTTCGAAAAAAAAAAAAATTACCAGCAATACATTTTTAAAATAATTACCAGCTATACATTTTTGAGGAAAAAAATATTACCAAAAATAGATTTTTGACAAAAAAAAAATATTACCTGAAAAAAAAAGTTGTCGGCATTAAATAGCCCATTGAGGTTGTTATGCCGTAAAACAAACCAAACCAAACCAAACATGCGAGAGGCGGTGATATGTGCGTGTTTTATCTATTTCATGAAGATATTCGAGGATATTATATGAATTAATATCACGACAGTTCTTTCATGTTAGTTATTCGGTTGCTTGTTTGATTTTGTTTGGCATTATATCAATTTGTATGGGTTAGTTAGTGCCGAAATCTAAATATTTTCTACCTAATTTCATACTTTCAGACAAAAGCTATGTTTAGATAAATAATGTGTAGGTCATAAAATGCATTGTTGGTAATTTTACTATAAAAATGTATTTTTTATAATTTAGTGTTGCATTCATTGTCATTTTATTATAAAAAATATATTGTTTTTTTTGGTGGTGGGGGGTCACTATTTGCCCATAGCTGGAACCGTAATAAGTGCTTCCACCCCGGGTCAGGGTGGACCTGGGAACAACGAAAATTAAAAGGGGGTTCCACGGCTCTCAAAATTTGATAGAATCGTCCATATTTTCTACTCCCCCCCCCCAAGATAAAATACACTCTTCCATCAGAATCAGTTTTAACCAACCAACATCTCACATTGCAAATCTCGATTTTTTATTGGTTGAGGCAACACCAAAATGTGTAACAATTGTCGAAAACCTATTTTGCGCCCAGTTCTCTGGAGCCTACTTTGGATTCCAAAAACAAATAAAAATGACCATTTTGACCCAATTCGCCAGCCAGTGACTTAGCTTCAGAGAGATGCCACACGAATCCACGCGTGTCACTATTTTGACTTAAGAAACTTTAGGCACATCAATTGCTGACTCAAACACCAACATTATTCACTCAAAATTCACTTGCAACTTTCTAAGAAAAGTGTTCTTGCACACTACTAAAATAGAAACTGCATTTAACAAAAGATAAATTCAGAACAATCCAAGGTAAACAACTCTAGAAAATTAAGGCATTTATACTCTACTTTATTCACGCACACAAACTACACAAACTTCTGTATAATATTTTCCATTTTACTCTATTTGACTAGTTCTTTAACACATGAACAATTTTGAACTGTAAATCAATAAGACACCCAATTTATACATGGTCAATTCTTGCATTATCAAACCACAGGTTTTCTAATTGTATATTAATTGTACATAAATGTCTGTTGTTTTTATTGAAACCTAAATTGCCGTTGTTTCTTATTCAATTGCCTTGTGATTGATTCGTTTTGAATGCTTATATTCTATATTGTTGTGGATTAATATGGTGAATATGCACATAAACTAACCATCTTAATATTAAAACTTTCTGATATCAAATTCAAACTAATAGCAATCCCAACAGACTCACTTGCAACAAGGTTTTTGATTTCCTGTCAATTCATATGGAATCAATTTACTTTCATTTTTTTCTAAATTTGTCGCATTGCAATCAAAAGGTTGCTAAAAAAATAGAAAAGAAAAACTCCAATAATTGGTTGAATTATTGTCATTTTATCTTCTTCCCCAAGATTCACGCCCTGGATATTTATCCAGACTCATTTTTCAACATTCACATCTTCGAAGGAAAAGTTTTAAAAACGACTATACTCTTAATACAATTCCTTTTATTTATGATTCCATATTGATGTTTCTTCTTCCGTCGTGCCGATTCTGTTCAATTTAAACACAAACAAAACGCCATTGCGCTTGATAAGAAGACAACATTTCTTCAAAGGTAGGATAACGTCTACGATGAAATGACGATAAGAAAACAAGAAACAATAGTAGAGCAGCCAGAATAATATTGGCAAACCGTAGAATACAATACACACCTATTTCAAATGACACTTAAAAAGACCAAATCATAAGTCCTAATATATCTAACTCTTCCTATGACGGAACCTCAGTCAGTACCAATATAGATAGTTTTACAATAGCGAATCATACAAAGATTGGTACACTCAATCTTACTTATAAAAAGTTCATATTTACACTATTTAAACGCGGACTATTGTCCTACAAGACGATAGCCTAGTGGATTCAAGTGTGAATTTGGTGACATTGCAATTTTGAGTTCAATGCCTGAGACGGATAATGTATACTTAGATTCGGTGGAAACAGGGCGAATTTATAACTGAGAAGAGTTAAAAATAAGAAATAAACGAGATATCCCGAGATGTGGGAGTAGAACGAAAACAGTCTACCCCCGTAGATTAAATAGAGTGATCAGTTCGGAAATTTCTGTAGGTTAGACAAATCGATATACACCCAGAAAGCATAACGGCTTAAACGAAAGAAATGAGGACAACAGTCAGCATATAAATAGCTATTTCAGTTTATTTTGAAAACACATTAGAGGAGACAGGCTGTTTCATGGTAGACGCAATCATCAGACCTGACGATTGCGTCTATCATGAAACAGCCTGTCGCCTCTAAGTGTTGACTTCAATGTTCACTTTTATATTTACACACACTCTCTCTCTGATATAGAGCACTTTATCACCTTAAGAATATATTTCTTTATATATATATATAAATGCATGTTTCATTAAATAATATAGACAAGTTTTGTCTATTTAGTTCCTTTCGTATTGTCTGATAAGCTTGATCACATTATCGTCGAAAGACGAAAGGAAAACACCATATTGACACATGTTTGAATCCAATCTGAGATTTCGGCTTATATATATATATATATATATATATATATATATGTATATATATATGTGTGTGTGTGTGTGTGTGTGTGTGTCGGGGTGTGTGTGGGTGTGTGTGCAAACTACATGAAAACAGTCATAGAAGCATGAAAAATCGATTATTTCCACTATCGATGGGAGTTGAGAAATGCAAAGTTGGTCTTGGCCTCCTACCTAACTTGGAACATGTGTATGTAAGTTTTGGTGCAAATCCGTAGAAAATTGCGGCCGTGCATTCGTTACACCCCCACCACACACACACACTCATATTTATAGATAGAGATTAGATATGCTGTATGAAAGAAAGGAGGTGTCATGGGAAGTGAAGGTTTTGGGGATAAGATTGATAGACAGTGACTTATAGATGTTAATATTGTAACATTTAGGAAAACTCACACACCGGACTCTATTCAACTAAGTAGCAGTTCTTGAAAAGATTCTAAGTAAAGCTTATCCTAGAGTGTAACCTAAATTTAAAGGTCTGAACAGGTAGAACAAACGAATGGAGATTATCTGAACTTTTCCCATGTATTTGGGTTTGGTTTCGTTTGGTTTGTTTTACGGCATATGAATCTCAATGGGTTATTTAATGCCGACAAGATTTTTATTGATGGTAATATGTTTTTCAAATGTACTGCTGGTAAATTTTGTTCCTTCAAAAATGTACCGCTTGTAATATCTTTTTTTCAAAAATGTATTGCTGGTAATAATTTTGTTTACAACGTATTTCTGGTATTAAAACATATTTTTACACTTTCATAGTGTTTTGACCCCAGTATGGTGGGGGTTAACTACTTGCCCATATCTGGGACCCTAACAGGTGCTACCACCCCGGGTCAGGGTGGACCTAGGAACGCCAGCAATTAACAGGTGGTTCCACGCTCCTCAAAACCTCCTGATCAGAGGCCTTGCTGCTGGACGCAGTTTATCGTCTTACCCGGGACGCGGGTGTAGTTTATCGTCATACCCAGGACGGCTTTTTGTCCATGGAAGTAGCAGTTGACTCGTGATGGGCTTCAAAGTCTCTGTAAAGTAACTGCAGAGTGGAAAATAAATCTTTTCCCGCAAGACTGCGTAAAAGATTAAGAACATTGTCAAAAAGTTCAAAAGTACTCAAAGATTTTTGATGAGCATTGTCAGCTTTTATTAATTTTCCAAACGTCTACTTTCATGCTCATTTCAGTTTCTTTTCATTTTAACAATTGGATCGATAATGAACGACGTAGATCGTAATTAAAGAATAACATGCTTATATCTCTTGCATTCATGGGCATATATTTATGGGGGTGTGATCCTTACTAATTACACGATATAGTTCAACCAGTTATTGTCATTCAAATTTAGTCTTAAAATGTTTATCATTATTTTGTTTCCATACACTAGTAGTATTAGATATAATAGTCTTTAAATTCCTGAGATGAAGCATTGTCAGTTATTATAAACTTCTCAATAGTTAGTATTTAATTTTAATTTAAATTGATGTTTATCAAAACACTCACGTCCTTATTCTGATGGCTTATAAGGTATCGTCCCTGAAAGATAGGCTTCCGACTGTATACAATGTGACGTTTGTGTCTAGCCTCATTTTTTTTTTATCGAATTGTAATTTTGGGATTATCCTACTTCAGCAAACGACTGCTCGATGGTGTTATCAAAGTAATAAAAAAAAATGGCGCGAAAGTTTCATCCTTTTGGATGCCTTAGATATAAGACGTGTCTCGTTCCACTCTGTGTTACCAAATGGTCTCCAGCGGCGTATATGCCAAATCTATGTCAATGTTTTTAACAGTCATTTCTTTACATTAAATGGCAATTTTGGCCTTACTTCCGCTGCATGAATCTCTGAGCGGAAATCGGAACGGGTGATAGCATAAACAGGAAAAGCATCCGGTGGGTAAAATAAATAAAACGCATAGGTATCCTAAGCCTTGAATAAACAGGGCGCACTGGTGTTCTCAGCGGAACGAAATGCCTGTTTGCATAGGCGCATGTCGGAAAAAGCGTAACCACACAGAGTTGCGTATACAACATACTGGAAGAAGGCGTAGCCAGATGAAGTTGCGTAGGTGTCCTAATGTTATTTAACCGGTCCGATTCTTGATCTGGACAGAGCGGCTGTCTAGAGGTTCACCGAAGATTTGTCCCCGTCAATTCCTGTCCGCGCAATCCTAACCCCTCTGATCCTTTCTCACTCTACCTATTCTCCGCAATTCGAACAATGAAGATATTTATATATCTTTTATACGTATGTGTTCGTTGCCTCATTTAAGCCCAGTAGAAATATACTACAATTTCATAATTCTAACTAAACGAACCAGCACATCCAGCTAACAATGCATTAAGAGTGAAGGCGGGGAAGTGTTAATTTGCTGAGACAATAAAATAGGTAGACTTTCTTGTTTGGACAGTTTTTATTACGGGAAATATCCCATGTGTCTACTATTCTATGTAATGAATCTATCAACAAATTACAAAAAGATTATTAACTATAGAAGATTTCCAATTTTGAAGTTGAGATTTTGAAAAAGCTCCAGAAATAAAAGGAAAATAGTAATAATAAAGAATTAATAAAAGGCACCTTTTATTTCAACTCTTTCGAAAATATTTCGAAATACATTAATCGTTTCCAGATTTTCACTAATATTAATAAACGCCAACGAAATATTTCTCATTTTCGTAAAAATCGAATTAAATAATTTCATCCGAAATCTGAAACTGCATCCAGCATCAAAGCCCCGGATTAAAGGAACATGGAACCATCTTTTAATTGCTGTTGTCCCAAGATCCACGCTGACCCTGGGTGGCAACACCTGTTACGGTCCCAGCTATGGGCAAATAGTGGACCCCTAAACTGGGGTCAAAATACTATGAAAGTACAAAAATAGATTTTTATTTTAAAAAAACAACAATAAATTTTTGAAAGAAACATACCAGCAATACATTTGACACTCGCATAAACCCTGTTTACAAAAATACGTCAATTAAACCTGGCCTCTTACAAAGAATACATATTCTATTCATACGAATATATCTTTAAAATTTTGTCGGCATTAAATAACCCATTAAAATTGATATGCCGTAAAACACAATAAACCAAACCAAGTAAATCGAATCCATCGCATTACAACCCCCAAGTATGGGTTATATAGCAAAGTAGATAAGTATCTCTGTCGTAACTAGTTTAAGAGAAGGAAAACGAAATTCCAGTCTCTGGAGAATGGAAGAGAAATCATTCCACAATCTTTTCCAAAAACGCAATGGCAATTCACAAATACGAAAGCAAAGGAAGATGTGGAGATTTCTGATCGCGTACGTCCGAAATGGACACGTTATTAAGAAAAACACTGCATGAAATGTGTTTTGATATGGAAATGAAAAGCGCTATATTTTACAAAGTAAGAACAAATTTGAATCAAAATATTGGCCTGTTAATACTTGTTTGCGAGAGCACGCTTTACGTAACTATACTAAAAATCTTGTCGGCATTAAATAACCCATTGAGACTGATGTGCCGTGAAACACAATAAACGAATTCAAACGAAATCTGAATTTAAAACACGCAGAAGAAAATACATCAGCCGTGAAAATGAAATCAAATTAAGCGGCTTTCTTTGTATATCAATTTTTCTTTATTTGCAGTAAATATAATTTAGCTGGATCTTCTTTAAGGAATACATGATTTCTCATTTTAAACAGCGTAAGCGATCGGTGTTCGCGGCATTGTTAGAAATCTGGGATTACAAATGTAGCTTTTCACAGCTTGCCGCTTTTGCTACTTAGAAAAAGCTACAATTCGCAATAACCTTCCTTTCATTTCTTCCTACTTGGCCTAGCGACAGACGAAACTAAGTTTGATAAATTTCAATATACATTTAAATTACAGTTTTATAGTAGCAATGGCTTGCTGGATATCACATGAAATAAATCAAATTTGTCACCATCAAATTGACTGTACATGCATCGTCCAAATTTGATTTGAAAACCTAATTACCTGCAATGATCAATTATACGTTGCATCTATTTCTGTTCTTCCTCTACGTTTGGTGGTAAATTAAGTTGTCGTTGTCTATTGAGAGAAGTTGATTACATATGAGACAATATATATATATATATATATATATATATATATACATATTTATATATATATATATATATATACACGCACACACACACACTCATATATATATATATATATATATATATATATATATATATATATATATATGCAAACCTACCTAGGTTTCACCTAAACGGATTTTCAGGGTAAACTAGCTAAAAAGGAAATGACGGAACAGTATTTATTGATAAAACCATTAAAAAAAATAATAAGCATAAAACCACGTGACAGAAGAAGAAGAAAAAACCCAAAGCCTCTATTCTCATAACCAGTCTTTTCTATGCCTACACTTATTAAAAATTTCCGATCTTTGATTTAATAAATTTTTAGGTTCCTTATGGGTAGCGGTTGCTAATTTTTCCTCCATACATAACGAACAAAACGTGTCATCTGCCTTATATTTATTGGATTTTTTCAAATATTTCTCATTTCAAAAAGCGCTCACTGTTATCTTGTTTTATACTCCATATATATGTGGACAGGCTGGGACTATGTTTATAGGTTTCGTGATTAAAGCTACATAGTTGGTTCTAGTAATGTTCTTTGAAGCTACACTGGGTGGATCCTATGTAAACTTTGGGGTAATTATCAGTATTATTCGGTTTATTTCTATGTATTTCAACTTTGTAAACCACACACTCATCTTGGCACTTGCCCTCAAATGAACAGGCGTCCTTATTTCTACAGTTACACTTAGCGGGGCTGGTGTGTGGTTTATCTCTGATTTTTTCCTGTTATACTTACTAATCAAGTCAGTCATATTTGGCATGCAACTATAACTTTGGCATGCAACATAGATTTTATTGAAGATTTTATACACTACATTTGTCGGTGGGAAAATCTTTTTAAGTAATTTGAAAAAACATTTTTCCTGTTTTAGTTTAAATTATATGGGGGGGGGAGGTAAACCATAATATTTTCCTAGTTATAGAAATTAGGAGAATTTGAGAGGATTATAATTAAGTAATTCATCGAGTCTAGAAGAAACCTCAACAGAATGCAGAAAGTTTTCTGCATTCTGTTGAGGTTTCTTCTAGACCCGATGTATTACTTCATTATAATTTTCCTAGTTCTATTTCTGTGTTTGCCTTGCATTTTAAACTACTTTTGTGTTTGCCTTGCATTGTAAGAGAATTATGCGTATCAACATGCATTAATTTGCTTTTGTGTCGACTATTTTTTAATGCTTTTTCATAATCTTGTTTATCTTTTATTAAAAATATTACTATTCGATGGATTAATGGACAATCTAAGACTAATTCCTTTAGGTATCTGTTTTAAAGCATCTCTAGGGTGGCACGAACCTACGTCAATGTAAAGCGATTGTTTTTTTCCTAAATGGGGAAATTGTACCATTACGTAGGTGAAGGGTAACTGTCTAAGTAGCGAGTAACTTTTAAATTAATTTATATATCCAGTTTCAATCCGAATTTCTTAAATATCCAATGTAATTTTATACGGATTACGTCGTTTTTCCTGGAGGGTACATTTATCTATTATGATTAACCAATCATCCCTGTATAGTCCATAGTTAATAGAACCAATATACGTATTTAAACTATTTAACAGGAGACACCCAAGTAATTCGCATAACTCGGCTTGTATACATGGCGATTTGTTTCGTCGTGTTCTGATGTTTTTAGTTATTTCTTTATTTACTTCCAATTTTTTCCTCGGGTACCGATTTGTCCTGATATATCTGCAAGTTGAGCTATCCAAGGTTTTCCAAACGAATACTACTATTAATATATATATATATATATATATATATATATATATATATATATATATATATATGTCAGTGTATATGTATGTAAAAAACAGATAGGAGGAGAGACGATATATAGATAGATAGATAGCCAGACGCATTTGAGAATGGATCGTGCGGAAGAGTTTTCTGAATCCTATCTTTCACTTCTACGTACATTCAGATCAAGACGGTTGTAATCCAACTGACAAAGGGGAAACTATAATCTTCATTCAGTAAAGATAAAAAAAACGATAGGATAGAAAGAAGAAACCAGGCAAGCGATAAATTCAATTAGAAGCAAATATATATTAGATAGAGATGTAATTTAATATAGTAATATCACAAATAAATATGACAATATATATATATATGTATATGTATGTACACACGCATATATATATATATATATATATATATATATATATATATATATATATATATATATATATATAGAATATATTTTAGAATTGGACATAGCCCGACAATTTATTTAGAGACATTTATATATTATTCAGGCCGGTAAATGTTATTTAATACTGTTTATTATAAAACAGAGCATTTGCTTAAATACTTGTATCTATAAAAAGAACGTTAAACATAATATATAAATGTCTCTAAATATATATATATATATATATATATATATATATATATATATATACTAGAATAAATCCGGAGCCAGGTAAATCTACCTAGGTTTCACCTAGATGGATCTTCTTTGAACATAAAGAACTTGGCGATTTGTTTCGTATTGTTCTAATGTTTTAGTTCTTCCTTTTTTTTATTTTCAATTTTTTTCCTCGGGTACAGATTTGCCCTGACATATATGCAAGTTGAAGCTATCCGAGGTTTTCCAAACGAGTACTACTATTAAAAGATATATATATATATATATATATATATATATATATATATATATATATATATATATATATATATGAAAAGAACTTACATAAAATATATAGACAGCACTTATCTATATTATTTAATGAAACATATATGAATATATATATATATATGTATATATAATAAACCAAGGAATCGGATAAGTGTGGAAAAAGTGATAAATATGATTATTCAACATGACAATACACGCTTTCACGTCTTGAACATTACAACGCATACAATTAAAGAGCTCGGTTGGGAAATTCTGCCACACGTACCATATTCTCTAAATTTCTCCCCTTTCTGATTAACATCTTGCTGAACTCTTTCTACAAAAAAATTGAGGGGCGATCTGGGGTATAAAACGTGGCTTGATTATTTTTTCAAATCCAAACCTAGTGATTTCCATTATTGAAGCATTGAACATTTAGTGGACCATTGGCAAGCGGTCGTAAACACTGAAGGCGAATTCAGTGTTGAATGATTCACCAGAACCGTTACTAAATAACAAGTATTAAAATAAATTATAAAACCGAATGAACACTATTTACATGATTCGGACTATTGTCCTCATCTTTGTCACCATATTTATTACAACGTTTCGGCCGTTGTACTCTCCGGCTTCCTTTAGGTGGTTGAAATATCGAACTGAATTGAACCCTTTATTTCGCTCACTGGGGTAGACCGTTCTAGTTCCACGTGCCGTGCTTAATGGATGTAAGTTATCAATTATCTCCTGTTAATTCAACTCTCGAAGTTCTACACTGTCTTAATAAGGTATTGAACTCACCACTCTTTGGGTCCTGTCACCAGATCTAACCAACGCATTTATCCACTATACTAGGACACATGGTACAGTGGATAAAGGCGTTGGTTAGATCCAGTGACAGGACCCAAAGAGTGTGAGTTCAATACTCGGTTAGGGCAGTGGAAAACTTTCAGAGGGAAATTAACAGGAGATAATTGATAATCCTAAGGAGCCAGGCAAACCTACTTAAGTTTCACCTAAACGGATCTTCTGTGTAATGCCGGCTCGTTTTGGGGATTTTTTTTCTTTGGACTTGGAGCTTAAACACTTGACGAGTGTTTTCGCCTTGGTTTAATGTTCTTGGTTCTTTCTTTTTTTTATTTCCCCATTTTTCCTCGGGTACCGATTTGTTCTACTGCAAATTGAGTTATCCGAGGTTTTTCCAAACGAGTACCACCATTTATATATATATTTACATTGAGCTCTATGGATTCTATCCTCCTTGGGTCTACCCATACGGATTACCTAGTTTTTCGTAAACTAACTATATATATATATATATATACATATATATATATATATATATATATATATATATATATATATATATATATATATATTACTCATAATTATTATTTGTACTAGGAAATACTTCATAGTAACTACCACCAGTCAACACACTGTATAAACCAATTCACATAGTTCCAAAAATTAAGAAATATTCAACCTGCGAAAGCTTCAACTACGCCGCCTTTTCCTTCTCACCCTATTCTTACACCACCCATCGCAGAGCCTTCCACTCCTTCTATATCTCCCTCTTGCATTTCCTTCATCTCAATGTCTCCACTGACTATTAGACTTTGGCCTTAAAAAAATCAAATGCTTAAGTATGACTATATTAATACGAACCTTTATTTGGATTAAGATCTCTTTCATTAAATTAATTTAATCGACCTGATTTGTCCTGCCTAAAAAGAGCAAACAATATGGGTCAATGAAAAATACAACCGAATATTGAAATCTCAAAAGTATAGAGTAAATTCTTGGCTAGATAACACGACTACTACTAACCACTAATCCCTCAACCCTTTATCCATCTCTCTCATATTCCCTCCCTTTTATCAATCTAATGTGTCCGTCCGGTGTACTTCATTTGCAGAGCAGATTTCGTTCTGAAGTTTCGAACATCTCGGTGTTCAAGAAATAAAAATTATAATCGAAATGGATAATGAAAGTCTCCATCTTCTTATTATCATTATAATACTCTGTAGTCTACATTGAGCTCTCCCTGGATTTATATCCTCCTCGGAATTATCCCTTCCAGTCACAAACTGGTAAGACGTATATATATATATATATATATATATATATATATATATATATATATATATATATATATATATGTAAACAAGGATTTGTACCCAAAGAACTGGTATATATCTTTGAACAGAACAGACGTCATACCTAAGGTAACCTATCGGCCAACACTTTTTCAAAGATATTCGTTCGCACTATTAATTAAATACAAAGACGATATATGAAGTAAACGAGGAGGGAAAGGTGGAACTCGACTAAAAGACACATTTTAATTATATTAATTAAAATTGAACGAAGGGGGATGTAAATAAATAGTTCCACAAGGGTTTTAAAATAGAAAAAAGGGGGAAACTCACAGACCCTCCAACAGACATAAGGAATGTAGAAAATGTTCTTTCTGTCTGCAAAGACTGGGTTGCTGACACTCTGGCCGGCTTCGGATACTCTAAGATGATATATAGATCGAGCACTCTGTAAGACCGAAAACCACGTGTCTTCATACTCAGCTGCACAAGCATTATTGTCCAGTAATTGTTGCCCTATTGCAGACTCATGGACTGACTGAGTTGTTCTTATAGGATTACTGGAACTACCTACACGCACAAAAGCAGGAACATGCTGCGCCAACCGCGTCTCCAACCTAAGATTGGTACGTCCTCTATATACAGCGTCGCAATGGCATTTAAATTTATACACAACAGAACTTTTATGCAAATAGGGCAGCCTATCTTTAGAAAAGGAAGGAAGCAGGGTTTAGACATTTTTGGTGGTGGGAGGGGGAATCTACTTCAGCGTCTGTTTGGGGTGACACTCTCATACACATAGACACTAGACACACATACATTCAGGGGTAGTCATTTTAGTTCACACAAAGACAGCTATATAAACAATCCGAGGCTAGGTGCAAATACATATCCATGCGTTAGGGAATACATACAAATGCAGTTGTAATTCTATTTCGCTGACGAGAAGGCAGCATTTTTTATATATGTAGCGATGTTCCTTTCAACAAGGAGCGGTTAGGGGTGTTATTGACGCTTTTTTCTGCGCCGTCAGAGAAACTTCCACTCCCTCATACACACATATACACCTGTAGGCGTGCACATGCAATTCTGTTGGTCTGGGCCTTTCACCATCACTTTGATTAAGCGGGGTTGTGTTTGTGGGCATGGCGATGATAATGTTTGTATTTTCAATGCTAACTGCTTGTGTGGTGTTGACGATTGTGATTATGCTCATAGTGATAATAACTGTGTTATTAATTATTGTTAATATGTTACTAATATTGACTGATGGGTTAACAGTAAATTTAGCCTTTCTGATGATGGAAACGGAAGTATAATGGAAAAATAACCAAAAATAAACACTACCACCACTATAACAATTAACACAGACTAAATACAGAATAAAACTATCAGAATCGTTACCTACACTACCATAACTCCAAACACTTCATAACCATCTACACTACGCTTAGTACTACATTTTAACACTGTCATTGTTTTCAGTGTCGTTATAAGTGTTATTATTAGTATTAGTATTATCATCATCATCATAATAATGGTTAACACAACTATAAACATAATTACGATTTTCCTTATTGTCCTCTTTTTCCCCATTCCACTAAGTAATGCGCATATAAAATAATATATATATATATATATATATATGTATATATATATATATATATATATATATATGTGTGTGTATGTCTGTGTGTGTTTATATATATATATATATTATTTTATATGCGCATTACTTTATAATATATATATATATTATAAAGTAATGAGCATATAAAATAATATATATATGCATATTATATATATTATATATATATATTATGTTATATGCGCATTACTTTATAATATATATATATATATATGCGCATATAAAATAATATATATGTGTGCGTGTATATATATATATATATATATATATATATATATATATATATATATTATTTTATATGAGCATTACTTATGCCAAATCACATTCTTTCTCTAAGCTATCTGCTCCCGGCAGAGAAGTTGAATTTTTACGTATATATATATATATATATATATATATATATATACACGAGAGAAAATCAGAAAGTAAAAACAATTATATATATATATATATATATATATATATATATATATATATATATATATATATATATAAATATATATATAAATATATATGGGATAATGATATATATTATTATATATATCTTTCTTGTCAAGCGTTTGGTCCGTGTCACAATATAAATTTTTACACTTTATCATACATTATATCACCACTAGATGGCGTAAAATATTTTGTATTCCGGAAAATGCTGAAAATAAGTTTTGAGGAACTGGTGTGGCAGCAATGCACCATTTGTGCAGCCAAATTAAACCAAAAATGGTGCGTTGTTCCTGAAACCTTATTTTCAAAAATGTTAATGGATAGATAAATAATGATTAAAAAATTTACGATTATTTTTTCCGCTATCTATATTTTTTATCAATCTTAATCCTTATCTAGAATTTTAATTTATCGCAATTCTGACCGCTTTTTTGAGCACAAAATAAATTTGGGTTCACGATAAAAGTATTACTTTAAATTTTTACCTTGGCAGGGAGCTTATTTCGTAGAACACGATTTTTCTTTTTCTTTTCCGCTTATTTTAAACTTGAATACTTCCTATATATATATATATATATATATATATATATATATATATATATATATATATATATATGTGTGTGTGTGTGTGTGTGTGTGTGTGTGTGTGTTTATGTGTTTATGTGTGTGTGTGTGGAGATTTGAACTTTATTTCAATCTTTCTTGACCTTGTGATCCTTAACTATGATTAATTACTGGTGAACATGTCATTTTTGTTTATGATCGATTTTATTAAAATTCTTCTGTTAATCTTGGAGAGTAATTATACATTCTTTTAAATTAGAGTCCAATAGTGTTATAAAGAACTCGGAGAATTCCAGTTTGATATCTTTAATCATTTTTAAGATACAACGTTTCAGAATTTAATCTAACCATTCGACAATTTTGTTTTTACCCGATTCGGACAATTTTACTGTTACCCTCGGTATATAAAAAGAATAATTAAATCTTCCTTGTCCGCCGTACTTATTGAAATATATCTGAAAGAAAGATTGCTGTCCAGATAAACATTAAATACACACACGCCCACACATGCACGCACGCACGCACGCACGCACGCACGCACGCACAGACAGACAGACAGACACACACAGACATATTTGCTTTTTATCTGGCATTCTTTTACTTTTTGACGTGGTTTATGCATTCTTTCTTTCTTTCTTTTTATGTGCCGTGTCCTTTCAGGACGTTGTCGATCATGACTCTCTATCTCTCTCTATCTCTTGCAGCTCTCAGCAAGTTCCTTCCCTATGCTTTCTCCCCAACACCGCGTTCTGTCATCCACCTGCTCAATCTCGCCAAGTATGTCATGCACTGCTTTCCCATGTCTCTCTTTCCCTTAAATTCGACCCGTGAGTATCAGATTCTCCAGACCCTCCTTCCTCACTATGTGTCCCAGAATCTTTCTGTTGTTGAGTATAAGCCTCCTCCTTGTTTGCAGCCTCTCTAAGACCTCATCGTTGCTCACCCGCTCGGTCCATAATATCCTTAACATCTTTCTCTAGAACCACATCTCGCTCTTCTTCATCTTGGAGGAAATCGTCCAACATTCGCTACCCTTTCTATTTCAAAACTTCTGCATTTTATACAGTCCTCCCAAGCCTGTATTATTGTGTATATATCACTGCCTGAAAGCGTCCATTTCCGATTTGGTTAATCATTGTTTTCGTTTACTGCCACTGTCAGTCCCCCTTTTTTTCGATATCCATTTACACATGTTCATTCTTGCCTTCTCTATCTCCTGTGATTGTCAAATTCTACAAGCCTTCTTTCCTCGTTACATATCGCAAGATTTTCAAATGGCTTGGTTTCTATTATCAGTGTCCTTTTCCTATCAATTTTACTTCGTTTCTTATAAGCTCAGTCCACGTTATTCTCAGCATCTATAGAACCACATCTCTGTTGCATCAAGCCACCTCTTCATTTCTGAGGGAAACTGGCCACCATTCATAGCCATATAGCAGGACTCATATTACCTCGAAGTTCAACACTCTCTTCTTTGTTTTGAACGAATATATCCTGTTTTTTTTCTATACTTTTAGCTTTTGAAGGGAAGGAATCATTCGCGATACCAATGTTGCTTCAGATTTCTGTCACATTTTCCTTTATATCAGATTCCTGAAAGTTAATTCATTGAACATGTGGAATTTATCTCATATAAAATTCCTAACTGATTTTGAAATCATATTGCTTCATGTGGCATAAAATTTATTGTTAGAGTTTTTGGGTACCTTGGTGTACTAGTGATCCAGCCAAAATGAGCTGACTCATTTTATAGTTCACCAATAGAAGAGTTAACCAATCAAAAGGCTCAAAATATTTAATTCCACGAGCATAAAGGCGGCCATGTTTTTTCCAGAATATTCACTACCAGCCTTTGATATCGAAGACTGAAGAATTACGGAACAGCTGGTGGTGGTATTGGCGATAGAGTCAGATTCAGTAGAGTGTCTGACTCGTGAGTGTTAATCTTTACCGTTGTTTCATTGAACAGATTACGTACTGCGCTGGATTCTATATTCATAGACCATGAGGAACATGGTCAACATTTATTAGCGGCGAAATCAGAGAGTCTAGTTCAAATATATTCTGAAGTTTACAATTTCAAATTTACCTAACCGTTTTTAATTCATATCATTCCCGACCAGCTATGGGATAATCAGAAGTCTTCGGTGTTAGTCCGTCTTAGAGGACTTTGAATTTAAAAGCAACGGGAAACCTCTTCGCGATCTTTCTCAAGTCATGAGAGTTCGAAGATGCGAATGGAAAGAAAGTTGCGGAGAGGCGTTATAGCCTAAGTCCCAGAGGGAACGGTATTATTTAAATATAAAATAAGATATTATTCGTAAACGAATCTAAAATGTATTTTGCGTCGTATATACAAAGCTAATGACAATATTTTGTCATATCCATCTTAGGCAAGTTTTGTAAATTAATAGCTGGAATAATAGCTGAATTAAGTTCTGGAATAATAGCAGAATTAATAGCTGAATAAATAGGTGAATTAATAGCTGAATTAAGAGCTGGAATAATAGCTGGAATAATTACTGAATTAAGAGCTGGAATAATAGCTGAATTGATAGCTGAATTAATAGCTGGAATAATAGCTAAATTAATAGCTGAATTAATGGCTGGAATAATAGTTGAATTAATAGCTGGAATAATTGCTGAAGTAATAGCTGGAATAATAGCTGGAATAATAGCTGGAATAATAGCTGAAATAATAGCTGGAACAATATCTGGAATAATAGTTGAATTAATAGCTGGAATAATAGCTGGAATAATAGCTGAATTAATAGCTGGAATAATAGCTGGAATAATAGCTGAAATAATAGCTGGAACAATATCTGGAATAATAGCTGAAATAATAGCTGGAACAATATCTGGAATAATAGCTGAATTAATAGCTGGAATAATAGCTGGAATAATAGCTGAAATAATAGCTGGAATAATAGCTGGAATAATAGCTGAAATAATAGCTGGAATAATAGCTGGAATAATAGCTGAAATAATAGCTGGAACAATATCTGGAATAATAGCTGAATTAATAGCTGGAATAATAGCTGGAATAATAGCTGAATTAATAGCTGGAATAATAGCTGGAATAATAGCTGAAATAATAGCTGGAACAATATCTGGAATAATAGCTGAAATAATAGCTGGAACAATATCTGGAATAATAGCTGAATTAACAGCTGGAATAATAGCTGGAATAATAGCTGAAATAATACCTGAAATAATAGCTGGAATAATAGCTGAAATAATAGCTGGAATAATAGCTGGAATAATAGCTGAAATAATAGCTGGAACAATATCAGGAATAATAGCTGAATTAATAGTTGGAATAATAGCTGAATTAATAGCTGGAATAATAGCTGGAATAATAGCTGAAATAATAGCTGGAACAATATCTGGAATAATAGCTGAAATAATAGCTGGAACAATATCTGGAATAATAGCTGAATTAATAGCTGGAATAATAGCTGGAATAATAGCTGAATTAATAGCTGGAATAATAGCTGGAATAATAGCTGAAATAATAGCTGGAATAATAGCTGGAATAATAGCTGAAATAATAGCTGAAACAATATCTGGAATAATAGCTGAATTAATAGCTGGAATAATAGCTGGAATAATAGCTGAATTAATAGCTGGAATAATAGCTGGAATAATAGCTGAAATAATAGCTGGAACAATATCTGGAATAATAGCTGAATTAATAGCTGGAATAATAGCTGGAACAATAGCAGGAATAATAGCTGAATTAATATCTGGAATAATAGCTGGAACAATAGCAAGAATAATAGCTGAATTAATAGCTGGAATAATAGCTGGAACAATAGCTGGAATAATAGCTGAATTAATATCTGGAATAATAGCTGAAATAATAGCTGGAACAATAGCTAGAACAATATCTGGAATAATAGCTGAATTAATAGCTGGAACAATAGCTGGAACAATAGCTGGAATAATAGCGGAATTAATAGCTGGAATAATAGCTGAATTAATAGCTGAATTAATAGCTGGAATAATAGCTGGAATAATAGCTGGAACAATAGCTGAATTAATAGCTGAATTAATAGCTGGAATAATAGCTGGAATAATAGCTGGAATAATAGCTGGAACAATATCTGGAATAATAGCTGAATTAATAGCTGGAATAATAGCTGGAACAATAGCTGGAATAATAGCTGAAATAATAGCTGGAATAATAGCTGAAATAATAGCGGAATTAATAGCTGGAATAATAGCTGAAGTAAAAGTTGGAACAATAGCTGGCATAATAGCTGTAACGAAATTACTTTTCATCTACTTATAGTATTTTGTATATCTTCAACTAAGCAGTCAATATTAAATTTTATCTTTTAAATATTAAAGAGATCTTTTTTTCACAAAAATTCATTTCCATTCATAAATAATGCAGTGTTTTTGTTTTGAGAAAACCAATTTATAAGTTTTTTCCTAGAAAAAAGTTACATCCATGTAAAAAGAGAACATTTCTTGAAGATTCATAACGATAAGCGTAGTTACTTAGATACAACAAACATCTAGACTTCTTGTCGTAGCGAGAAGGGTCAAGTAAATAAATGAGGGATTTGGAAAGCTCATATCCAGTGTAGAAAATACACAAAAATGAGCATGACTCGTTCTTTCTAATGTTATTTTTTACGAAATGTTCATCCAATTCAAGGCCCAAATCCACCAAAATGTATCGCTGGTAATATATTTTGTCTTCAAAAATGTATTGCTGGTAATGCTACATTGCTGGTAATATTTTTTACGAAGTATTTCTGGTATTAAAACCTATCTACATTTTCGTAGTGTTTTATCACAGTTTGGGGGGTTACCTGTTAAACCATACCTGGGACCCTAACAGGTGCTACCACCCCGGGTCACGGTGGACCTGGGAACACCAGCAGTTAAGCGGTGGATTCACGCTCCTCAAAACCTCCTGATCAGAGGCCTTGCTGCCGGTTGTATTTTATCGTCATACCTAGGAGGGAATATAACTCGTTTGAACATTTGCCATGGAAATAGCAATAGAATAGCGACAGACTAACGACATTTCGTTAGTGGGAAAAGGGATTGTTGGGTGAAGAATAATTAACCCCCCCCCAGAAGGCCGCCTACACGATTTTTAGCCCCGTCAAGGCTGGAAAGTGAGGATTGTTCAGCACCAGAAATACTTCATTTTTGATCTCATCTGACTTATGTTAACCCTTTGAGTCCATCGTTCCTGAATAATTTTAACTCTCCTGCCTGAGTTCCTGTGTCAAAATTTGCAAATAATTGGTATGTAATGTTTCACGGTAGTTATAAAGACAGTTACAAGTGTTTACTCACCGTTCAACCGGTGGTTGGGCATTAAGTCATTTTTCTCTACCACTGTTTAACCGGTGGCTGAGCATTGCGTCATTCGTATATACTACCGGTAAAGCGGTGGTCAGGGCTCAAAGGTTTAAAAGTAAAGACTGGAAGGAGAATTTAGGCTGTTTTTTTGAGCGGACATATTTCCAGTAACATCAGTGATAGATCATATAGGTCATCTCCGCATAAGGTCTGGGGTTAGCTTTTGCCCCAAAAGACGTTCATGGCAAAGGACCAGATTGAGGGTATCATTGCTCTTCAGCACTGAAGAAGATTCAGGTTCTACTGAACGAGGTCGATTTTCGAGGCATTGAATGTTTCAAGCCAGTTCAACCCACCTATTGAGCTGTGTGGGTTAAATCAAAGGAGAGATCCGTTACCAGACTATGATCATCAAGATTTTAAGAGGTGGTATCATCTGCATATATATTTGCTAATGATCTGAGAATGTCCACGGTCGGACCTTTAAGAAAGTTTAAGATCGTTTAATGTAAAGCAGAAAAGTAAGCCTTGCTCAATATTTTAAGAGTCTGGTTTTGTTTGGTTTGGTTTGGTTTGTTTTACGGCATATCAACCACAATGGGTTATTTAACGCCTACAATTTTTAGTAGTAATTTGTTTTGACAAAAATCTATTTCTGGTAATATTTTTCCTTCAAAAATGTATTGCTAGTAATATTTATTTTTTAAAACCATTGTTGGTAATATTTTTTCAAAACAGTATGGCTGGTAATAATTTTCTTAAAGTATTTCTGGTATTAAAACTTATTTTTACACTTTCATGGTGTTTTGACCCCAGTTTAGGGGTTAACTATTTACCCATAGCTGGGACCCTAAAAGGTGCTACCACCCTACCCCGGGTTCGGGCCGACTTGGGAACACCAGCAACTAAGAGATGGTTCGACGCTCCTCACAACCTGATTAAAGGCCTTGCTGCTAGACGCAGTTTATCGTCTTACCCAGGACGCGGATGTAGTTTATCGTCATACCCAGGACAGTATTTTGAGAGTATAGTTAAATAAACATAAATTTACCTGTTGATTGATAATCACGGTCACAACTCCCGTCATCCATGAGGGTCTTAAGGCCATCTCACGTACTGTAGCTGTAGAAGCAGTGTTTGTCTTGTTAGCAAGATAGCCAGACAGAGCCAAAACGTCTCCCGGTTGGTTTGAATTAGGAGTTTTCCTTCTACTAGACTAGTCGCCAACCAAGGCTATAGGATATAGTCTTTCCTTCTATTTATCCATAGTTGGGGGAGAAAATATGGATTCATACATTTTCAATTTCCGATCCGTAGATCTCTGTCGGTCAGGCTTTACTATGGGCAGCATCCTAGTTGCCTGCTTGTCTGGGGCATCGAGGTCTATGACTGTAGAGGCCGACGCCGGAGTGACAATCTCTGTTGCAGAGGTCGCAAGTGTGTACTGTCTTTGGTCTGTCGGAGCTGTCACTTTGCTTTCTGCGGGCCCGCCTTTCAGTGGCGACTTGTGTCAGCTTCTCCTCCGCTGATTTGAGGTGTTTGGTCAGGTTTCCTTTCCATTTGGATCGTATGGCTGCCAGCCTCTCCCAGGACTCTGTGTTGATGTCCACTGCTTTCATGTCGCGCCTTATGGCATCGCGGTACCGCAGCTGTGGCCGCCCGGCGGGTCTTCTTCCAGAGGCCTGCTCTCCACACAAAGCGAGATCTATCACATATCCGAAGAGAATTAGTAAGAAACCCAAATGCGTCAAGTGCGTTCATATTTGAGGCCGCTGGAGCTCCTATGGTGTCAAGGGAATCAAGGTGTAAAGCATTAAGGAAGTTTGCTGATGTAAAAAATCAAATAAAGAAACCCATTTTAACAAGAAACATAAGGAAAGAAGATTGCAGTGGGCAAAAAAATACATGAAAACTGATTTCAGCAAAGTGCTTTTTACAGACGACTCAAAGATCACCCTCGATGGTCCCGATGGATGGGCTCGAGGATGGGTTTGCAAGCAACATGACTAAAGAACCTTTTTTAAACGCCAACAAGGCGGCGGTGGGATCATGATATGGGCTGTGATTATTTGTAATGAGCTCGTGGGTCCATTTAAACTGAATGATGGGGTTAAAATGAATTCCGAAAGTTACTGTGATTTTCTAGAGCAATATTTCTTTGAATGGCTTGATAACCAGTCTTTAGCCAAGCGTGGATCTATGATCTTTATGCAAGACAACGCACCAAGTCATGCATCAAAGTTTATTAAATCCTGATTGAAAGAAAGGGGATTTGTTGAAGATTCTCTTATGGACTGGCCTTCAAATAGCTGTGACTTGAATCCCATTGAGTACCTGTGGAGCATCCTCAAGAGAGAGATTTATTCTAATAGAAGGCAATTCAACAGCAAGTGTGACCTCTGGGAGGCAGTTAAAGTTGCTGCAAACAAATTACCAGCCTCTAAGATTGCAAATCTAACATCAGATGTTGACAATAGGCTAAGAGTTATTGAAAAGAAAGGAGTATTTGTGCAATAAATTTTAGGAGGTTCTTATTATTTTTTGTTAATATATCTTTTATTTTTAAAATATTTTTTTAATGTTTTTCCTTTAAGAAATTGACGAATTTGTTCTAAAATCTTTTCATATAATTTTTTTTACATTAGTTTTACAAGATATAATAATATAAAAGTATGAAAATAAATAGTTGCAAATAAACTACTGACAGTCAAATTAATCTGTTTTGTTAACTTAGTAATTTTTTTTTCCAACGAAAAACAACAGTTTTCTCTATCACTATATATCTAAGTTAATAATATTGAATAGAATCTAACCAGCATCATAATAGGACTTTTAACATTAAAGACGCAACTCTTTATATCAATTCATAACTTGCATATAATCTCTATACGCAGTTTATTCTCTTATTCTACCTAATATATTAATTAATCCTGTTTACTATTATTATTATTATTATTATTATTATTATTATTATTATTATTATTATTATTATTATTATTTGTTCTTTCTAATACCTGTTGCGGCTTTTGGGAAATATCACTACAGAAAATAGGTTTTTACTTTATATAGATTTAGGTACCATAAGCGCTTTAAATCACCCGCGGGGGATCTTGACACATAACTCTGATAGATAAAGTCGCGGACTTTTGTATTATTTGTGGTTGTACACTATTTATAAGCGTCCGAAATAACAAGCGTATTAACGTTCGTCGGTAGAGATATCGATTTTACATACTCTCCTTCGTCAGACGGAAGTGCTGTTGTTTTATTTAAAACTGCTACTTTTTTGCAGTTTTCCAAAAACTAAGTGTTCTATCTCAAGACGGAAAAATAAATAATTTAGCATATTTGTTATAAAACGTTTCCATAAGCCTTTGTGTTCCGACGAACAACATTATACGGCTGAGTTTCACACGAATGCAGGCAGATATACATGCTCAAAAACATACAATGATACGAACAGACGTGGACTCGCACTAATACACATACCCACACACGCATATACGAACAATGAAACACGCGAACTTGGACATATAAACACACATGAAAACAGAAACACACACGAACACAGACAGGAATGCACGCAGACACATAGGAACTAGGGCACATACACATACACACTTGAATACAGGCTCACACAGATAAATACGAATAAACACACACACACGCCAACAAACGTCACATAGGAACACAGACAAACATAGGAACACGAACACTCAGACACACACGAACGTATGCATCCACTAACACATATACGCAGAGGTAACACGAACAGAGTTACACACAGACACATATGAACACTGACACACAGACTGTCAAGCACCTGCGTACAGACACACAGAGTCTTTTGGATAGAATAGCCACATATGAACACTGATTCAGTGAGACAAAAACTGGCATACAGAGACACACGAAATTAACATCGACACACTGACAGACACAGACAATGACACATATATACACCGACAAACACGAACATAGATACAAACGAACGCAGACACACGCAAACACATGCAGACAAGCACAAACATAGCAATGTAGCCACGCATGTCAGTGATACACACAGACTCATAACGAGAGAGCCTGGTTTCATTTTTCTGCGTGTTTGCGACACACACACAGATGAACATCGACATACTCGAACATAGCGACACACGCAAGAGCACACATGGACACACACGCATATTGACACACACAGATTCACAAAAACACAGACATATGCAGACAGACAGGAAATCAGATACAGACGCATAAACAAACATACGCACGCAGTACAAACACTGAGACACACTAAAACAGAAAAACGAACACATACACAATAGCTTCAGCTCGTATATTACTTGTAGAATTGGCGTTACGTTTGTTTAATAAACTTATTTATCAACGGACTAAATTTTACACTTACCAATTCATTGATCAGACAATCAAATATAAGAAGAGGTTAATACACCGATAAACTTGCAAGAAGGTAATTACCTACCTTTAATACCTGCATTCGAATGTTTACCCTTTGAATTCATGTATTAATGACTGTCAGCTTCGATAAAATTACAAACATTTCACCCATCTATCTTTATCATTATATAGTATTATTATAAATGGAAAAGCTCTGAAACTATCTTTCCTTCGTGAATTCAGCCTGAGACTTTTATTTCCTTGGTTGAATTCCCATTTGACATATTTTCTTGATTGTTCGATGATCTCTTTTCAAATCCTTAGAAATTTGAAGCGAAGACTTTCCTTTGCTAATTTCTTTGATTATATAGTTCTTTTCATTCATTGTTAGTTCTTTTTTACGAGCCATAATACTAAATTCTAAATAATCTCTTGACACTGCAAATTGCTATAATTACTGAACAAATACTAAATATCAATCTGAAATTGAAAATTGGGACTTAACTGCTTTCATGCTTACTCGCTATACATAATAGTGTAAATGATTTAATTGGATAACACATATCTATGAACTTTACATAAAATATTTGACAATACCACTTTTGCATATAATCTCTAGACGCAGTTTAGTAACAATACAAATAGTAAAACGAAGCAACTAAAACAATATACTATAATACGAGAGTGGGCTGAAAGGTTCATAGGCTGACTATGATAAAATGGCGCTCGATCTATGAAATTAATATGCATTCATTTAAACTCTTCTAAGAAAATAACTGTATTGTTTAAATCCAGGTAAACCGATATCTGGCTGTTAAAAAAAGACTTCAGAGTTCCAGCTTTATCAACAGTGCAAAAATAGGCAGCTGAATTTAGAAGTGGAAGTGAGAGTGTTGAAGATGACACATGTTTTGGACGTTCTGCAACTGCCATCACTGAGGGAAAATATTGATCGTGTTCACGACATGGGGATGGATGACAGACGATTGACTATACACCAAAGAAGAAATATTATTAGCATATCTCGTGAAGGAGTTGAGAATATTCGGCATAACGAAGATTTCTGCTCGCTGAATGCTACAGCATTACAGCGGACATTACAGAAAAATCTGACATTGTTTGATGTAGATCCAGCTGCATTCCTTGAACGTTTTCTATTCCAGGATGAGTGTTGGATTCATCACTTTAGGCCAGAGAAAAAGAGACAATCGATGCAATGAAAACACTCTTTGTCACCTGTTCCAAAAACGTCATGGTTGTTTTATCTGCAGGGAAGATGATGGCCTCAGTTTTGGGGATTCAAAAAGCATTGTGTTTATTGACACTCTTCAGAATGGCTTCAGAATCAATGGAGAGTAATATACCAACTTGCTTAGACAGATACGAATGGCTATCAAGACCAAAGGCAAAGGAAAACTGACGGAAGTGATTTTGTTTGAGAAGGTGCTGCAGCACCCAAGACCTTGTTTTGTCAATGGCTGGTGTGCGAGACTGTGGCTTTGAACTGGATCCTTACCCTCCCTATTCTCCTGATTTGGCTCCATCTGACAATTATCTTCTCCCCAATATGAAAAACACTTGGCTGGAAATCAATATCACAGTGATGATGACATCACATTTGCTGTTGATAATTTTTTTGTCCAATGGGATGAAAGGTTCTTCACCAATGGGAGATCCAAGCATTGCAACACAATGGAAGAAGTGTGTGGACAGGTACGAGGGATATTTTGAAAAATAAACCTCATTTGGTTACATTCCATGAGAGTACCTTGGTCAGCCTGTGTACTTTTCGGACGACCCTCGTAAAAAAACATATAATGGATATAAAATTAAATCTGAATGTAAATCTAAGACACAACTGCATTTTTCTTTTTTAAGTCAAGAAATTTAAATATTGAAATTAAAAGAAATTGAATTTTACAATTATCATTTCTCATACGATCATTTATATGCAGTGCTTCTTCATGACCATGGCTCTCTACAATTTCCTTTATTGTCTCTCATATCAGTTTTATATTAATGACAGAAAAGAGATTCAGTAAATATACAAAGATAGAAAGGAGGTAAGACAAGGACATGTCTTCTCACCGGACTTATTCAACTAGTCTACTGTCGCTTTTCTGAGGAAATGAGAATCCTAGCAGAATTAACTATGTTTTCACAATCTTAAGAACATAATATATGAAGATGACCCAGTGTTGACAGAAGACACCGAAATGGAATAACTGGTAAGTGAACATAGGGAAAGCGAGAAGAAAGGACTAAATATCAAGAAGACAGAATGTATGGTTGTCAGCAAAAGGAACTGCCTACCATGCAATTACAAATTAGAGATACCAAAATCAAGCAAGTTCGTGAATTTAAATATCTGAGAGGTGTTTTAACAGAGGACGGAAATTGTGATACTGAAATCCGAGAACAAACGATGCTTTTCAAAGTTTTAAGAAACTTGGACATGTAATAAGAAACAATGAAAATAATTCCTTAACTGTCATATAATATCATGGTCGTGAATACTGGACAATCGCCTCACAGGTGTAGCAGGAATTTGAAGCAACATATATCTAGTTCTACAGAAGGATGCTTAAAATACCATGAATATGTGAGTAACGAAGACTTTTAACAGAAAATGTAAATAAAAAGCACAATTACACCTAACATCAGTAAAAAAGACATGAAATTTCTTGGGAAAGATGAGGGAAGATGGCTTAGAAAATTTGACACTCACAGGACATACACTGAAAACAAGGGGAACAGTGGGAAACAAAGCATAAACCACTGAACAGGTCCGTGTAAATTGTTGGCTAAAATAGTTCATGAGTGATAGCAAAACACAAAATTGACTAAGAAATGATAAAGGATAGGAAAGTGTGGAGAACCATGATCGTCAACGTCGGGAAGGAACATGGAACATGGAAGAAATAACAGATGACAGAAATTGTGGAGGAAATCTGAAGATGAATTAGAATAGGAAAATAAACCAAGAATTTTGAAATAGAATAATGTCGATCGATGGGGTGTAGACAGTTGTTAGGACCCTAGCTATGGGCAAATAGTGAACTCACGGCTAAAAACTATGTGAGTATAACAATACATTTTATATAGCAAAATACCAGTAATATATATTTTATATAAAGAAGATCCAGCAATACAATTTGAAGGCATACAATTGCGGTTGAATTATTTAAATTTCGTCATTAAATAATGCATAGCAACTGATATGTCACTAAACAAAATCAACGAATCGAATGTTCAGAAATAAGAAAAAAAAGGTTGCTGAACTGCTATATAATATCTAAGCTCCTATATGGAATTGTTGGGGTAAACTCTCCTACAGTAGAATGAATTCTTCCTGCTCTCTTAAATACTAACTGCAAGCGTCGTTGAGGAGTCGGTTGGGGAGCAGAGCTGGAGACCCGGATCAAAGCGTAGTATCTGTTCGCAGATCGCTCGTTTTGTCGGCCTTTTGGCTGAGAGCTTCACTCGATACTTACCTGGTGTAGGGATTCGTCCCTGCGCTGGTGGTATCATGTCTACGACTAGCTTGGACCGGCTCCAGCCTGGACCAGCTATGACAAGTCAAGACTACCTATGACCAGCTTGGACAAGCTAAGAGCAGCTATGACTAGCTTAGACCAGCTCTGACCAACTTGGACAAGCTATGACTAGCCAAGACCAGCGGCCCGGGTGAAAACACTCGGGTCCCCACGTTAAAAACCGACCTTGTGTCACAACCTTACTCAGTGGGGGGGGGGGGTCAAGTAAATACACGGTTGGGGAGCAGAGAGTCAGTGTTAACCTACTTTTCGGACGTACACCTCTATCTACTTATTACTAACACTCTTGCTTTGTATATATCTGCTATTTCAATACACTTGTTCAACCTACCTTCATCTTCCGTGTCTTTCTTTCTGGCCCCTAAACAGGCCACAACAGGAATCTCCTTACAGATGACACAGAGACATGTAGATAGTTGTTTGTGCAACAAGCAATGAGAATATTATAGGCAAAACACTTGAGTAAGGAGGATGTTTTTACGGAAAATAGTAGCATAAAAATAGTTACAAGTGTTTACCCACCGTTCAACTGGTAGCTGAACATTAAGTCATTTTTCCTACCACCGGTAAAGCGTTGGTCAGGGCTCAAAGAGTTAAGAATAAGTCGGTGATCCAAGACAATGATTTTGGTTAAGAAGTGATCTGATTAGAACATCTCTTTATTATTTCATATAATGCCATTCTACGTGTCCTACTTCCAACATGTAATGCAGAACTACCTGGGGCATGGTCCACTAAACCGGTTACCAAGCAGTTTTTTTCCCTGGTGAATTGAGTTGCTAAAGTATACAAAATTTTTGACGCACTCTATGTTGTCTGTTTCTCCATTGTATGACAACCTTGAAATTAGATTATAAATATGGGTAATAATAACTTACCCCTTTGAGTCCTGCGTAAGAAAGCTGTCCAGTAAGAAAACAGATAATTATAGATAAAAACATTTAAAGAGATAATTGTAGCAGTAAGAAAACAGATAATTTTATTCCGGTGAAGGACCTTCCATTAGCACCGAGCGTTACATTAGTTTTCACCTATCGCGATAAACGGGTGTTCTATCGGAGAGGCTACGTGACTTGAGCACCTATTGGGACTTAAACCTAACCCAGACCTTAAGTAGAACCCGTACATATGATCCATCGCTAAGGATAATTGAAAAAATAATGGGTTTATTATACTACTGCAGTAAGTACCTGACTCCTTCCGCTATAATATCCTCTAACTTTACAAGAGCCAAATCCGGCCGATTTGATTACTAATCTCATATATTAGCAGGAGCCGCTCAATTTTCCCTTTCCAATCGTAATAGTGACTTAAAGATTTTCCGCGTCCTTGTGTGGCTGATGCGTAACTTTCCACCTTATAAACTCTTTCTCATAGACGAAATGATTCAAGCCACTCGCTGTTTTATCGCGATTCCGATGGAAATTGTTTAGTCGAACTAAATTCATTAGTTCCTTCTCTTATAACCTTCACGACTAAGACCGTGCTATAGCCGGCATTTTGTAGCAAACCACCCTCATTCCATCCGTATTCCATTGGTTAGGTTCCCCGAATCGCAGCTTTGTGGAACCGACTCCTAAGTGGATGCTTCCAGGAATACTATTATCCCCACCCGTTCAAGTCTAGGCTCTATCATTATGTTTCCCGCGTATCCGCATAAACTGTGCTTCTTATTTTGTAAATCTTTACCTCGAGTGACTCTTAAGCTTTTTACCGAGTGAATGTCACTAAAAAAAATAAGGTAAATTTCTTGGGATGCGATACTGAAAGTAAGAGAAACAGAGGGAAAACATTTAACTTAAGATGTTCGTGTAAATGGCCGGGAGAACAGGTATAAGAAGGATGACAAAGTATTAACTATACCGACAAGAGATTCTCGAGAGCTGTAATCTCCTGAAGGGACATAAGGACTCCGAAAAGAAAAAAAAATCCATTAAGATTTTAATCATTAAGGTACTCTCACATTCATAAATGAAATTTCTTTGTTTTCGGTTGTGGTAATAAATCTATTTGTGGACACCACTGGCTGTCATGCCAAAAAGTGGCGTATTCTGTATGAAACAAATAATGGAAGACAAGTGTTTCGACGTTGACGGATGTTCTTTTCCGTAAATTGATTATGAAACTCATTTTTCTCGCATCTGAAACTTCCTGTCTTCTAAATGATGTACTCCAGCAAATTGATTGTTAAAAGCAATCAGTTCTGAAAACTTCAAAGACGTTCTTAACATTGCGCAAAAAGATGGAATTGGGAACATTTGCATCAAGCTAATACATCAAAAACAATCATTAACATTTTTTATTGCTTTTCCTGGCGGATGGGGTTATTACATATTCTCAGGTTTGAGAATTGCTTGTAAATTAACATTTATGGCAAAATTTTGCTCGGGATTTTACATAAAATCGCGCAGATATAAGAAGAGGGAATCGTGTTAAAGTGTCATTGTTAATGTACGATAATGTATAATGCTGTTTTGTGCATTTTTATAACTTTCGCGTTTATTGTGCATTAGAAATTTACATATAGCTCAAGTCAGATTTTATCTTCCCGATAATAAAATAGCGAATATTGTAATATTCTTTTTCACTTTATCTCTGTCTCGAATGAATGATCGATTTACTTCTGTACATAATCTTGAACACAATTAAATATGCATAGTATGCATAATAAATGTATGGATATATATATATATATATATATATATATATATATATATATATATATATATATATATATATATATATATATCACTTTCTCTGTCGTTCTGTCTGTCTATCTCTCACTCGCTTTCTCTCTTTCTTTCTCTCTCTCTCTCTCTCTCTATATATATATATATAGGTGTGTGTGTGTGTGTGCGTATGTGTTCGTGTATGTGAGTGTGGGGTTGGTGGGTGGGTGTATGTAATGACAAATTTTGTTCCGAGATGAAAAAGTTGATTCTATCAATAAATCTTTTAATCTTCTGATTTTCAATCTTGGAACTAAATACACTCCTGATCAGTTTTGGATCTTGTCATTCTTTTGTTAATTAATATATATATATATATATATATATATATATATATATATATATATATATATATATATATATATATATATATATGAACAAGGAGATAGAGAGATTGAGTGAGAGAGAAAATATATATTTTCAATGTGATAATAATAATAATAATAATAATAACAACAACAATTATAATATTCGCCTAGACATTGCGTTCAAAGAACACCAGAATAAATGTTGCTTTCTTATTGACAGTTCCTGCTGATTTTATTTTAGCTATCAAAATAAAAGGATCTCGAAAGTGATATCTAAATATATAGTACTTCTTTCTTTCTTTATATGTGACATGTCTTTTCAGGACGTAGGCGATCATGGCTCTCCACCTCCCTCTATCCATTGCAGCTTTCAACGAGTTCCTTCCCTCTGCTTCCTCCCCCAGACAACGTTCTCTCATCCACTTGCTTCAGCCCGCCAGCTACGCCACACGTTGTTCTCCCTTGTCCTCCTATCCTTCTGTTCAACCTGTGGGTATCAGATTCTCCAGATCTTCCTTCCTCATTATATGTCCCAGAAGATTCATCTGCCTCTACCTGATGTTATGTATAAGCCTCCTCCTTGTTTGCAATCTCTTTAAGACCTCATCGTCGCTCACACGCTTGGTCCATGATATCTTTAGCATCTTTCTGCAGAACCACATCTCGCTCGAGTTTCTTCTTCATCTTTGAAGAAATCGTCCAACATTTGCTGCCTATAGCCAAACTTCTCTGCTACTTACACTTTCTGTAACCCCTTGCTTACTAGCGGTACTCTCGCCTTATTTGGGCTGAAATGATTAAAAATATAAAACGCTAATGCCTTAAAGAAATACAAAAGAGCACACCTCACAAAAAAGCACACCCAAATCACATTTCACGCTTTCATATATGCAAAATGTATATGTTTTTGCTTGTTCTAATTTTATTTATTTATAAAGGGTGTTCCAATAAATGGGACCGGTTTTAAATGTAAATTAAGTTTAAGCGTCTAATGATTGTTTTTTCTTTTTCGTTCAGATATGGCGAACGTTTCGGCGATATTATTTTCCACACATAATTGGCATGTCTTAAATAACATGATCCAATAGAGAAATAAATAAATTTTCACAAATAACACTGATTTATTTAATGCTGAATTTGAACCGTCTTAATGAAACACCCTTATATATAATCCTCTTTAATGAAACACCCTTTATTTTCTTATAAAATACTAGCCGAATTCCCCGCGCCTTGCTGCATATCACACATTTTTTGTAAGAAAATTATGTTTGATTTTAGATAATTCGTGACGAAAAATTATGCATTTCAATATTAGTCAATGATCTTGCCGATGTGACCTCCATCCTCTGGCTTTCTCCTTCTATATTTTGGATAGGAGCCATTACATTGTTCAGATTTAAATTTAATTTTGATCAAAGGGGAAAAAATTCATTGTGGGGTTTGTGCAAAAACAGCTTGATCTGACCCATTTGATATGTATTTGATGCAAAACGTGATTGAATGAATTGATAAGCAGATTTCAACATTAATATGATAGTTGAATTGTCACAACAAATATATATTGTAAGGTATAATCCATTGATTCGTGATATTCTTGCTCAACTTGACGACCATATTGTCTCATTTTAATCTTGTTGTTTTGACCTCCTTCTTTTGGCTTTCATCTTCTCTATTTGAGATAAGAGTCATTTCTTTGTTCGAATTTAAATTTAAATTAAATCAAAAGGGACAAATTCAGTCAGGGTCGTCCCTCAATCCCGGGGACCCTCTCTGTTCAAAATCAAATATACTTATCCAACTACCCTAGGAGTCATTTCCTTTTTCAAATTTAAATTTAATTTAAATCAAAGGGAAAATAAATCAGTGCGGTTATCTGCGAGACCCGTCCATCGACGCCCTTTGATCAAAATGAAATATACTTATCCAAGTACCCTGGGTAATGTAGTTTCAGAATATATATAATTATGTTTGTCTATCTCAAAAACCCTAGAAGGAGTTCGTTAACAAACAAACAGATAGACACAGGCTTTATATATAGAGATTCAGTGGAAGATGTCATGACAATAATTCTCACTTTAGAAGGCAGAAAATGAGTATACATTATAAATCAAAGGAAATAATATTGAATATTAACAATAATAAACTATACTGTAAGTTTCAGTTCTCCCTTGTTCTCCTTTCCTTCTGTTCGACCTGTGGGTATCAGAGTCTCCAGAACCTCCTTCCTCATTATATGTCCCAGAAACTTCAGCTGCCTCTTCCTGATGTTATCTATAAGTCTCCTCCTTGTTTGCAACCTCCTTAAGACCTCATCGTTGCTCACACGTTTGGTCAATGATATCCTTAGCATCCTTCTGTAGAACCACATCTCGCTCGAGTTTCTCCTTCATCTTTGAGGAAATCGTCCAATATTCGCTGCCGTTCCTATTTCAAAACCGTATTTTATACCGTTCTCCCAATTCTATCCTTAGCATCCTTCTGTAGAACAACATTTCCGTGGCCTCGAATCTCTTCTTCATCCCTTAAGTTAGTCGATAAATGTTTATGTCGAATATGACATTTCAGTCCCACAAGACTTACAGACAATACCACATTGGGTATAAGACTGTTGTTCTTAATGCAGATTGTTCAATGTTTTATTTTACCTTCCTCAGGTGTTGGTGGCGTCTACGTTCTGATCTTCTGAAACCACTGTGAAAACATCGTCTCCTCTATTTTCAGTAATGGCCATTTCCTTCATGATTTTGTGTGATACACTGACAGCTTCCATATTGCTCGCGTCTTCGTATCCGAGACTTTCTCTGTCTACGTTTCTTTTGCCGCTGTGTATCTGGCTGTGCATGAAGAATTTTGATATTCGACTGTCTCTTATGATGATGCCATGATAAACAAAACGCAATTAAGAAAGGTCTCAGTGCCTACGGTTCTGCGCTTTGCTACAGATCAGCATTTGAGATCTTGATTTCGAGTGAATGTACACAGATTGAGGGAAGGTAGGCCGTGTGGAAAACATCTAGCTGAGATACGTGCTTGCAATATGGAGTTCAAGATGTCGATCCATAGAAAGGATTTTTATTTTTACTTCTGTTTAATCCCACTTTAATCTCAAAGGTGATTATGGAGTTTACGAAATACGTTAAAAGCTAAGGCTATTCGATAAACAATTTAATCATCTCGGGAAGCGCATGTATTCCCTTTCCTTCCTAGGTAAGTGAAAGAGTTCACATATTTGAAATTTCTAGTGCCTATTTTGAAAGGGATGAATGGAAACTGATTAGCTGATGATTTTTACTTGATACCTTTTATATACTTGGGCTAGAATGGTGGTTGCTCAATGATTTTTTTTATGTTGATGGTAAACTTAAAAGCTTTGCTTGGGTGGGAAAAAAGATATACAATTTACTGATTCTCTTGAAAAGATGGAGGAGCAAGTGCTGTAAAATCTGCGAAGAGAAGACCACGAAGGTCACTAGATCACAAAAGCAAGGATAGACTTGAAAAGTCCACCAGGGATGTGAAATTGCTTCCTCACACCATTGTTCCAATAAACAAAATCATACGTCAACAATACAGAAAAGACCTGTGCAAAAATACCGGAACCATGAAGCAACCTTGTTTAGTAACATTAGAGACGTCGAAAGATATCTGACATTTCCCATCGGACATAAAGTAGCTTCCATCTCCTGCTGAATGTAAATGATAAAGAGAAGCACTTTTCAGGTATTTCAAGCCACTTTAAAATCTTCCAGAAAGTTTCATGGTTTATATTTGGAAGACTTTAGTAAAGTGAAAGAAAACCATATCGAATTTTTGCTTTATTCCTTTAACTTTTATCTCTCTCTCTCGCTTAATATATATATATATATATATATATATATATAAATATATATATATATATATATATATATATATATATATATATATATATGTGTGTGTGTGTGTGTCTGTGTGTGTGTGTATGTATATATATATATATATATAAGATAGAAATTGTATGTATATATATATATACATAAAATTTCTATCATGTATATATATATATATATACATATACACACATATATATATATACATATATACATACATATACATATACATACATATATATATATACATATATATATACAAACATATATATACATACAAACACACATACACACACACAGACAGACAGACACACACACACACACACACACACACACACACACACACACACACACACACACACATATATATATATATATATATATATATATATATATTACCCTGACGATATGTTTAGATGAAACCGTGGTAGGTTTGTCCGGCTCTCTAGGTCTAACTATATATATATATATATATATATATATATATATATATATATATATATATATATATATATATATATATATATATATATATATATATATATACCTAACGAACCAGAACCTATGTTTTACGTATCAACTTAGGTAACTCTGTCGGTATTTTTTGTTCTTTTGGCTAGATATTACGGTGCTGCTTGATTATTTTCAAACAGTACGGAGGTTTTTAGTCTTTTATTGATTTTTTTCCAAAATACCAGTTTGCCTAATATTTTTTATTTACACATTGCATTATCTGTGTTTTTTTTACACCACCAGGTTATAATATAGGTAAAAATAATATATATATATATATATATATATATATATATATATATATATATATATATATATATGGGTTCCCCCTAAATTTGGCATAATTTTGACAATTGTTGTTGAAATATCCTTAAATTTTCACAGAATGTCTGCAAACAGATCAATATATTATATTTAATGGAAGTGGACAGTAGGTGCTTATCTCAATGAGAATCCGCCAGAGAGATGGATCGGGCGTGGTGAAGGGGAGGACAATCTGTTGATGAAATGGCCTCAGCGGTCACCGGACCTGTCTCCGTTATGATTTCGTTTAATAGAAATATGTGTCCCCCCACTCTTCCTGTTAGCTTTGATAAATTCAAGCAGAAAATCACTTCCGCACTGGATAAGGTTAACGGAGCGGGTTTGGCAAGTCCTTAACTACCGACTTGACGTGTGCCGTGTCACAAGTGGTTCACATATTGAACACTTATGAAATCGGTCCCATAAGAAACTTAGATGTTCAACACCTAAACTTTTCAATTTCATTGAGCTAGACTTTGTAATTTTCAAGATAATTGATTTTAAAATGATGTCACTTTTTTGGTACACCCTGTATATAAGCTGTATCCCCAAAATTGCGTCGGTGTTTTGATACCTAATACGTATTCATAGAGTTGACATTTTTTCGATTAAGAAAGACGAACTTCTGGAACGTTATTCCGGAATGTATATGTTCACAATTCAACAAAGAACAAATATTGAACAACTGTATTTTGAACATCAGCAGTCAATTTTCTTGACGCATATGTGAATTCAACGTGAGAAATCTGCATCCTGAATCAACGATTTGCTGTTTCATGGTGCATTTTCAGTAAAAAGGCTCTGTTCCTGACTTGTCACGATCTGGGAGTGATTGTTCAGTTCGCCTAGAAAAAAATCATTAAACCATTTTATGATTACAATATGGGAACCAGTATTAAGGAGAGCGAGAGTAAAGCTATAATAACGAATAAAATTGCAATATGAGCTCTGGTAAAAATATGTGTTGATAACAGCAAAAATTGCAATATGAGCAAAAAAAAGGTAGGTTGCGATTTGCAGGGTTATATATTAAAACTATCAATATTGTTAAGTTTATGGCTTGGCCCGTCTGGACAATGTGTTTTCGAGCGTCTTCTCTACTTAGTTTCATGGAATCCTAAAATCTTTCTAATGTTATCTTCTCTAACCTTTTCCATTCCCTCAATTATAGCGAATTTAGCATGGGTTTGAAATCGGTTTTTCTAGGCATGTGTATGTATATGTATATATATATATATAGTTGTGTGTGTGTGTATGTGTGTGTATGTATATGTTGTAGGTGTCTAGGCGGGAGTATAAGATTTTATCGCCTATGGCGTGTGTATGTCGCCAAGAAATGTATACACTCTTCCGGTATATCTTCAGACGTTTGAAAATACGCATATTTTTCTCACTGAAACCCTTCTTTAAATCTTCTCTCTGTTAAATTTTAATGCCCCCTCCACCTTTGGACCTCCCTGCCTCTCTCGTCTGTTCCCCCTCTATATAGATCTCATGTCCTCCCACACTCTCACACATCTACTCTTACTATTTTTTTCCCGAATTTTTTTTTTCTGTTTTCTTTTTGAATCTGTAGGTCTGATGAATTGGATCGTATTTACGATTCCAATGGAATAAATTATGACCATGGAATATTAGTGTTTAAGCCTTTTTATTATATCCTTACTCTGTCCTGGACATTGAGTTCTACCTGGATTTTATACTTTTGGAATTATTTTTATAGATATATGTATGTGTATATATAATTGCATATGTATGTGTATATTTACCACTAATATTGTCTATATATATATATATATATATATATATATATATATATATATATATATATATATATATATATATATATATATATTAAGCTTTTCACCCCAGGCAAGGCTGAAAGCCACTAGCACGCAAGGGGTTACTGAGGATTTGGAGCGAGAGCAAATAGGAGTGTTAGTGGAAAGGATGTGGAGAAGGATAGAGGATAGATCAAGGCAACTGGAGATGTCGATTGACGTTACACTTGAATAGTTGGAGATCATAGTCATCAGGGAAACAGGAATATGGAAGGGAGTTCTATAGGCGTGAGGTGAGATATATGAAGCTATTGGAGTAGAAAGGACGTCTACATCTAACAGTTTCAACCGTGAAAGGGTGGGGACGGGATGCCAGTCTCGTAGGACGCTTGAATTCACGGAGCCTGGGAACCAGCGATAGCAGCTGATCGGAGCAATTACCATGGAAGTATTTATAAAAGAGACAGAGAGAGGCGACGGTGCATCTTGGAGAGAAAGACTGCAGACGAGAAGCTAGATCAGGGCCAATTACATTGCATACCCGTCTCTGGATCTTATCAAGAACCTTATATATATATATATATATATATATATATATATATATATATATTATGATAAAAAGAAAGAATAGTAAGATATATAATCCGGTGTTCTTATTGATAGTTTTATTTTTACAAAACAGTGCTCAATGTAAATTTACAGAGCATAAATATTATAAATTAACTGATTTAAAATATGTTTTCTTCACTACACAGAAATTACCATGTTTCAAATGCCGAAGCAAAAAACTTCAAATTAAATTATATAATTAAATTAAAAGCATTAGTTCTGTTTCATCTTCAAGCGAATTTTGGAATAACTTATTTTGAAATTTGCTGAGTTTTAAATCAGTTAAGTTATAATATATATATATATATATATGAAGAAATATAGTTTTAATGTGTGCCATATGTATCGGATAAAGTTCTTGTTGTGGTAGGATCCACCTAATCTGCGTAGGTGACTACCAACTATATAAATAATGGTTGGTACCGGAAGACGAGGGAAGAGGAATCACGAGATCCAACTAGAGACTCTGATCGACTGCGACTAGTCAACACATTCTCCAGGAACGTCCTCCCAGAAATATACAGAAATACTATATGTACTTATTGTGTACACTTTCTTGTTATAATACATTCTTGTTCTAAGTACATTTTGTGTTGCATTATTATTCCATGCAATAGGCGAGATTCAACAATGAGTCAAGACTCAACAATGGCGACGAAGTAGAACGAACCATACTTCAAGTTTCAACAATGGCCACGAAGTAGAGCGAACCATACGCCAAGTTTCAACAATGGCAAAGAAGTAGAACGAACCATACGGAAAGAAGAAAGAATTAATAATGAGAGTTTTCAACAATTGGGACAAGTCATTGAAGAACCCAGGCTGAAAAAAAACTATTAATTCAAAGTACAACGTTAACATAACGACGAAGGATTCTGAACTTCTGGATATGTAAAACTCGTTAAAAGACGACTAAGCATAAAGGAACGTTCACTCAGAAAAATTGAAAAGTGTCGTAAACGAATAACGGTAATTTTAAATTAAAAAATTATCTACAACGAAACACCCTCTAAAAAGAAAAATTGGCCGACTACAAAAACATGCATGGATTAAAAGGAGCACAAATACACCGTGTCGACTTTGAAAGGTAACACACTTTAAAAAATTATTTTTTTAAAATTATTTGTTCAACAAGATAGTGACGAATTACCTCTGATAAGAAAATCAGACATTGTCATTGAAATACGCGAACAGAAGTCGAAAAAAAAAAAAAAAGACGTCCGACGCTCTCTGTTCACGGGAAAAAAAAATACCAAAGTTGATTAGCACGGGCGTGAATGTAAAAGCAAGACATAAAATATAAAAGTCGTACGTTGTTCGATTTTTTTGGTCAGCTTATATGATATTCGTGGATACACAAATTTAAAAGTATATTCCTTGTTGCATGAACACTATCAGCTAAAGATGGATGAACTATCCAAAGTCATATCTGAATTATTAAAATCCCAGCAGTTGAGTCAACAACGTCAGCAAGAACAACAGATAGCACAGCAAGAACAACTGATAGCAATGCAAAAATATCAAGAACGTCAAGATGAAAGACAACAAAAATATCAAGAAAAACAAGATGAAAGACTTTTAGAAATTCAAAAGTTAACACTGGAGAAATTAAACAACTATCAGGCAAAGGAGGGAAATTCTTCATATTCTAATAACACCATATTTAATTCGCTGGAAACTTTCAACTATGTGCCAGACGAAGAAAAAACGTTTGAAGCGTACTTTAAACGATATGAATATATTTTCTACACAGACTGTGAAAACTGGTCGAATTCAAGAAAAGTCAGTCTATTACTAAGAAAGCTAGGTACAGCAGAACATAGCAAATTTGTAGATTTTATTCTACCGAGAAAAACAACTGAATTGGAATTCTCGGAAACAGTGAAATTGCTAAAAGAGCTGTTTGGAGCAAATATGTCGCTTTGGCATAAGCGATGGTTATGCATGAATGTCTCTAAATCCGACGATCAGGATTACTTAACATATGCATCTATAGTGAATAGACATTGTGACAATTTCAGATTGGCAGAGATTACGGTTGAAGAATTCAAGTGCTTAATTTTTGCTCAAGGACTGGTATCCAGTAAGAGTGCCGAAATAAGACGTAGTTTTGTCTAAACTCGAATCTGAACAAGGCCTTACCCTGCAAAAGTTAGCAGAGGAGTGTCAACGGGTCGTAAGTTAAAGAAAGAGTCGCAAAAAATCGAAGAAGCTGGCATTGCTTATATTAAAAAAATAAAAAAGCAGTCAAAGTACCCTTTAGAGAAAAATTGGAGAAAAAATTCAGCGTATTTTAAGAATAGACAAGAAAATAAAAAGAACGAAAATAAAAAAGTCCCACCATATAATTGCAGACGTTGTAACAAAAGACATTGGGAGATAAATTTCCCATATAGAAATAAGAAATGTTTCGTGTGCCAAAAGAATTGTCACAAAGGATCGTGTTGTAAAACGAAAAATTCAAGAGCCGAATTAGACAAACAAATTCGAATATCAAATCAGATAGAGATTTGAGGAAATATGTGACGACTGAAATATTCAAAAAGAATATCAAATTTCAACTCGATTCGGGGTCAGATTTAACAATAATGAACGATAAAACATGGAAAATTTTAAAAAGGCATACAATAATGAAGTCAACGAAACTCGCTCGAACGGTAACTGGAAAGCAAATTAACTTCGAAGGCGAGGTTGTACTTCCAATGAAATTGAATGGGATCGTTAAAAAAATAAAAGTTTTCATTCTGAGAAATGGAGAAAATTTGTTGGGTACAGATTTTATTGAAACATTCGAATTGTGGGATAAACCTTTAAACTCATTCTGCAGAAAAGTAGAAAGTAATACGCAAACAAGACAGGACATTAAAGATGAATTAAAGAAAAAGTTTCCGGAAACCTTCACACCTGGTCTTGGAAGATGTAACAAATTTGAAGCTAAATTTGAATTAAAAGAAAATACTATGCCTATATTTAAAAAGAAACGTAACGTGCCTTTCGCAAGTGTAGAGAAAGTTAACGAAGAACTTGATAGGTTGGAAAAAATGGGCATTATTTCAAAAGTAGAATCTAATTCATGGGCTGCGCCGATTGTGTGCATAAAAAAGAAATCAAACCAAATCAGAGTCTGCGTTGATTTTTCGACAGGGTTGAACTCTGTAATGAAGGACTACCATTACCCGTTACCGAGTCCTGAGGAGATTTTTAACAAGTTAAATGGCGGAGTGATTTTTTCAAAAATCGACTTATCAGATGCCTATCTCCAAATTCCCGTCGAAGAAGAATGTTCGAAGTTACTAGGGATAAACACGCATAGGGGTTTATTCAAGTACAACAGGCTTCCTTTTGGTATTAAAGTGGCACCAGCCATTTTTCGACAAGCCATGGACGTCATGTTGAATGACTTAGACTTTGCGTGTGCCTACTTAGATGATATTATAGTAAGGAGTGCAAACGTTCACGAACATCGAGAGCACCTCAATCAAGTATTTAAAAAGATTCAGGACTTTGGATTTAAAGTCAAAGAATCAAAGTGTGAATTTGGTTTGGAGGAAATTAAATATTTAGGTCACATAATCAACAAAAATGGCAGATTTCCAGATCCGGAAAGGTCCATTGCGATTAGAAACATGCCGACGCCCACTAACGTGGCGACACTACAGAGTTTTCTGGGGCTCGCGAACTATTATCAAGCATTCATTAAAGGAATGTACAATCTAAGAGCTCCGTTGAATGAACTACTGAAAAAAGACAAGGCATGGGAATGGACGGTAGAATGTCAAAAAGCCTTTGATGAAATTAAGAAAATGCTTACGTCCGACCTCTTTTTAACCCATTACAATCCTAAACTGGATATTGTAGTGGCAAGTGATGCTAGTTCATACGGGGTAGGAGCATGTATTCAACACATAATGCCAGATGGTTCTAGAAAACCGATTGCGCATGCTTCGAGGGCATTACTTCCAGGAGAGCGAAGTCATTCACAGATAGAAAAGGAGGCGCTGAGTATCATTTTTGCCATAACAAAATTTCATAGGTACATCTACGGCAGACATTTCAGGTTAGAAACGGACCATAAACCTCTGATCACTATTTTTGGGTCAAAGAAAGGGTTACCCGTTTACACGGCAAATCGACTGTTAAGATGGGGAACCATTCTTCTCAATTATGATTTCCACATAAAGCACCTATCATCCAAAAATATAATTCATGCGGATACCTTATCAAGACTCATACCGAATAAAGATGAAGGATTCGAAGAAACAATCATTGCAAATATCAGAGCAGATTATGAGGTCAAAAGCATGGTAAAAAACATTGTAAGAGAGCTACCGGTTACATCAAAGGAAATCAAAAAAGAATCTGAAAGCGATGATTTCATTTTAGGAATAAAAAGTAAAATGGTAGCAAATGACCAAAAAGTTCAGGAGATCTATTCAATTTGTGACGAAATTTTATATGGTGAGAGGGTAGTAGTACCAAAAAAGTTGCAGAAAAGAATCCTACGGGACTTTCATATGGGTCACCCGGGGATTAATAGAACAAAAAGCTTAATGCGAACTTTGTATATTGGAAAGGAATGGATGTGGATATCGAAAACATGGTTCATCGATGTAAAGGGTGTGCGTTAGCAGCTAAGGCACCACCTATAGTACACAAACCATGGCCAAAGACGGATCATCCGTGGGAAAGATTACACATTGATTTCGCTGGTCCAGTAGAAGATTATTACTACTTAATAGTGGTAGATAGCTTTACAAAATGGCCGGAAGTACTACGCTGCAAAAAGCCTATGTCCAATACCACAACAACTTTTTTGCATGAACTATTTGCACGGTTCGGTGTGCCAGAGTGTATTGTGAGTGACAATGGTACACAATTCACTTCTGACGAATTTAAGGAATTTTGTGAGTTATATCAAATTAACCACATAACGACGCCGCCGTATCATCCGAGATACAATGGACTCGCAGAAAGATTTGTAGATACGTTAAAGCGCGCGCTGAATAAAGCCTCAGGAGTTCCAACGGAAAAGGCGCTTCAGCAATTCCTACAAGTATACAGAATCACGCCTAACCAGAGAACACCATCAAACATGGCACCAGCTGAACTAATGTTCGCTAGGAAAGTTAAGTCAGTGTTTGACAAGCTTTTGCCAGGAAGAAATAGAATAAAGAACACTATGGATACAGCTAGAAAAAGATACACCCCCGGAGAGAAGGTCTTTTTCAAGTGCTATAGAAACAACAGTGAGTTATGGGAGCGAGGCATAGTGGACAAGAGAATCGGTGACCTGATTTACATAATAAAAGGGCCGAAGAATACTCATAAGAGGCACCAGAACCAACTCAAAAAATGCTACGTGCTAGAGCATGAAGAGAGTATACCGGATGAGGAGGAAGATCCCATTGATGTAATGTATGATACTTTTCAAGTAGAACCTCCGCAGAGTGCTCATGAACCGAGAAGATCCGGTAGGAAACGGAAGTTCAGGGACCCATTGGACGTGAATCCAAAAGGAAAAAGATATTGAAAAAAAAACCAGATATACATATGAACTATGCAAAGGGGATCTACAAAGAAATAACCATCATCATCCCATATAGAAGCCAGTTTGAAATCCAAAAGGATTCCAAGGCTTGGGAGGGGGGTGTTGTGGTAGGATCCACCTAATCTGCATAGGTGACTACCAAATATATAAATAATGGTTGGTACCGGAAGACGAGGGAAGAGGAATCACGAGATCCAACTAGAGACTCTGATCGACTGCGACTAGTCAACACATTCTCCAGGAACGTCTTCCCAGAAATATACAGAAATACTATATGTACTTATTGTGTACACTTTCTTGTTATAATACATTCTTTGTTCCAAGTACATTTTGTGTTGCATTATTATTCCATGCAATAGGCGAGATTCAACAATGAGTCAAGACTCAACACTTATCTTTCTCATGTTGTCTCTCTTCTCTCTCTCTCTATCACTTTCTCATTCTCTCTTTTACTTTCTCTATCTCTTTCTCTCTGTCTATCTCTTTCTCATTCTCTCTCTCTCTTTCTCTCTCTATCACTTTCTCTTTCTCTCTCTCTTTCCCTCTCTCTATCTCTTTCTCATTATCTCTCTCTTTCTATCTCATCTCTTTCTCTTTCTCTCTCCCTATCTCTATCTCTCTCTCTCTTACATCTTTAATTATTAACACTTTTTCTTTTCTTATTGTTGTGGTGGGATCCACCTAATCTGCATAGGTGACTACCAACTATATAAATAATGGTTGGTACCGGAAGACGAGAGAAGTGGAATCACGAGATCCAACTAGAGACTCTGATCGACTGCGACTAGTCAACACATTCTCCAGGAACGTCTTCCCCGAAATATACAGAAATACTATATGTACTTATTGTGTACACTTTCTTGTTATAATACATTCTTTGTTCCAAGTACATTTTGTGTTGCATTATTATTCCATGCAATAGGCTAGATTCAACATTGAGTCAAGACTCAACAGTTCTCAATATCAGAGATAAAGCGTATGTAAATAGAAACATAAAAGTGAACACTGAATTCAACACTCAGAGGCGACAGGCTGTTTCGCGCTGGACACAATCGATTGCGTTTAGCATGAAACCGTCTGTCGCCTCTGAGTGTTGACTTCAAAGTTCACTGTTATATACACACACACACACGCACACACACACACACACACACACACATATATATATATATATATATATATATATATATAGATAGATAGATAATATTAGTGGTCAATATATATACATACATATATATATATATATATATATATATATATATATATATATATATATATATATATATATATATATATACCCAAGTTTAGGATTGGTATATACGGAGTGAAATCCAATAACCAACAATTAATATTCTTTAAAGAGTGCTCAATGAAACTAAAAATGTATACATCTCTGTCTGGGATTCCGAATACAACTTTCAACTTAATTTCAATGAAAATATAAATTAAATAGCATATATATCTTTTATTTTTATTTTTATATTTTATATTTTTTCTCCTTGGTAATTCTACAATTTAAAACTTAATAGAGATCTGATTTAGATTTCTAAATATGTAATTTTAATTTTTTAATTTTTTACTTTTAATTTTAATTTCAAATTTTATAAATCTTTTAATATCTAGATAACCTTGCTTAGTTGTCAAATTTTTCGAATCATCCTATACTTGTTTTTTGATTGGCCACTCTAGCTTATGTAACAGCGTTTACTCTTAGCTAAGGATCGTTGATAAATTTGAAACTTTTAAAACCATTTATTCTATATTCTATATTATCACTTGACAAGACACAAGAAGTGTTGAAACAAAATGGCTACTTTTGTCGTGATTTTATAACATATTTATGTTGTAATATTCAAATAAATAATTATATATATATGTATATATATATATATATATATATATATATATATATATATATATATATATGGGCGCATGGCCAATTGGTTAGTAAGATCTGTTAACATTCAGCGAATTTAACCTTTGTCAATTTATCATGAAGGATGTTGATCTCTTGATACTATCGTTTTCTTTCATAATAATGCTCAACAATAAATTTGTGATGTTTTATAAATCTGACTTCAAAGTTATTGACACTGATAACTTTATTTATCCGTGAATTAGTAATGTTTTGTACATTTTTGTTCTAATTTCGCTTTGTTGTCAAGTTCATGATCCAGGGTGATTTGTGACGCGTTTGTCGTCTCGTATTTTTCGGAGAAATACAATCAAATTTCACGAGGACGACGAGACTTACTAACTCTAAATGTATATAATTAAGGATAACAGAAAGAAAAGAAAAGAATAAAAAACAAAAACAACCCAATTCTTTACCGTCTAGTCACTTCGATGTCGTGTAATGGTTAGAAAGTTAGTGGTGCTTGATCAATTTGGATTGGCTGTTTTATACTTTCGTAATAGTTCAACATATAAGTTACGTTTACATAATTAGCATAAGGATAGCATTAAGCCTACACCGTGCTTTAGACAATAAAATATTGTTCTTCGGAGAAACAATAAATCTGTCACTTTCACTATTTTACAGAAGAATGATTACAATTCAGAAACTTGACTTTGTTGTCGAAACCAAAATCAAAATCACAACCATCAAAGAAAAGCGCCAACAGCCCCCACAATCTAACAGACAGATTTTGTTAGCTGAATTTCAGAAAACTTGTCTCAATATACCATACAGTTATTTTCAAATTCTCAACCACTCTAAGCATGCTCAATAATCTCCATTAGAATAAACGCAGCCATGTATTTTAAAGGATTTTCCTTTTTGATATTATTTGAATCTTTAATGCGCGTTAAAAGCTGAAGCCATAACTTATATTAATTGGAAGAACACTTACAAATATATTAAGTTTGGTTTTCCGTTCAACCAGTTAAGCAGGTCCTACTCAAAACATAATATTCCCTAGCAGACATAAATATACTCCATTCTAATAGAGGTTTTGGAAAGTTCTCCACTCGCAAAAGAAGACGTTCCAAAATAGATATTTGGGCAGACTTTGGAAAATTGCTTGGATATGACGACTTATCAGTACATTCGTGTATATATACGAATATCCGAATGAAGAAAAATAAAATCAAGCAACGAAAAAATGATGTACGAGAAAATAATACGAACAAAACTTTCAGTGTCGTGACTCACATCAGTGTCTGATTTTTTTAGCCCTGTGCCACACTTAACTAATTTTAGTAAAATATTCATAAATATTTCCCAAATAAATCATCTTTTATCACAAGGTATTCAACATCTCCTGACGAAGTGCAGTCATAGTACTGAAGCATGAAAGCTTCTGTTTGCATGTGGATGTGAGAAATAAAACGAAGTTCATGGAACAGCAAAAAGACGACAAAATTGTTAAAAGGTTAAGTTTTAACACGTTTTGACGATGAAGCGGTATCATCAGAAAATTAGTTTTATGTACAAAAACATTACATGTTCAGGCTTCTTTTATATTATCACCTGTTTTTAGTAAAGAAACAACTTCAGAGAAGTAAACCTGAAAATAAATATAAATCTGAATTGAAATTTGATTAAATCTATATTTTTTATAAAGATATAACATTGCCTATATATATAGAAAAACATGAAAGCGTTATATATATATATATATATATATATATATATATATATATATGATAGAAATTATTAGGAGGATTTGATAATTATAATTAAAGTAATTCATCGAATCTGAAACCTCAACAGAATGCTGTTTCGTCCTATATTTGGGACTCATCAGCAGTGCGCATCCACTACGAGAATTGAAAACCCTGACAGTTAGGTTGGCAAGCAAACATCATACCAACTGTTCCAACGTGCCTCGGTGACGAAGAGATAGGAAATCAGACTTAATATAGCGCCGCTCGCTCACAAATTCCGTGGTGGAACTCAACTGAGATACTGTCTAACCATAGGACGGTGCCCCCGGAGCCACGACTACTATCACCATGCCGATCAAACTTGGGCATTAGAAGCCGGTTCAAGCAATGTTATACAAATGATAGAAATTATTAGGAGGATTTGATAATTATAATTAAGTAATTCATCAAGTCTGAAACCTCAACAGAATGCAGAAAGCACTGGACGGTCGTTTCGTCCTATATTTAGGACTCATCAGCAGTGCGCATCCAATACCGATATCTTCACTCGGTAGAGAGAAACAGCTAATTCTAGCGTATTGTTTAAACAAATGTAAACAAACGATGAAGCATTATCATCAGAAAATTAGTTTTATTTAGAAAAAAACATTACATGTTCAAGCCTCTTCTACGTTATCACCTGTACAGAAACAAATTTTGAGACGTCAACCTGAAAATAAATATAAATCTGAATTGAAATTTGTTAAAATCTATATTTTAATAAAGATATAACATTTGTACATTGCTTTTTCTAATTTCGCTTTGTTGTCAAGTTCATCATCAGAGAGTGATTTGTGATGCGTTTGTCGTCTCGTAGTTTTAGGAGAAATACAATTAAATCTCACCAGGACAACGAAAGGATGTATATGGACTGAAGAAGCCTTGATATGTCGATTTTCCCAGCGTAGCTTTGATGTGGCGCAAGGCCGAAAGTTTTGGGTTCCCAATGAGGCTCGAACTCACTACTCAGTCGTAAATGATTTAGCAAGACAAACTTGCTAATCATTACACCACGTCGAAGTTTCTATGATTTTCTATGGCCGAAATTCTGGGTCCTCAATGAGGATCGAACTCACTACTTAAGACAAACTTGCTAATAATTACGCTACGTCGAAGTTCCTAATGATTTTCAAAGCGTAGCTAAGATGTGGCACAAGGTCACCCAGTGTAGAAAGTATAGCACACCCAGTGAGAATCGAACTCGATATTCAGTCGTAATTAACAAGCTCGCTAAATATTACGCCATGTTGAAGTGTCCGAAATGATTTTCTAAGCGTAGCTTAAATGTGGCACAAAGACGAAAGTGTCGACTACACAATGAGAATTTAAACTCACTACTCAGTCGTAAGTCGATCTAACAAGACAAGCTTGCTAACCATTACCCCATATCGAAGGGACCATATTTGCTTTGATATGTTTAGAAAGTAAATCTTCCATATTATTTTCTGCTAGAGTGTGGTCGACGCTCCTTTAGCCTTGTGACAAACTTTGATAGTTTTCGCGAATTCCAATTGTCCTCGCCGTAGTGCAATAGTTAGCAAACCTTATGAATTGACTCTGATTCTGACTCATACGGCAGCTTCACACGTGATTACTTGACAAAGTCGCCTGTTTGTGCGATCTGCTCTAGAATAATGTGTAGCAATTAAAGCTAGTAAACAATTTAATAGGAGTAAATGTTTTTATCTCTTGCTTCCTGTTTAGATTTGGGCTTTCGGTTCCTTCTTAAGTGTTCTCAACCTCCTTCATTCTCAGTAGCCCCTTGCGTCTTCCTGGCATTATCACCTTTTTTTTGAATAAATGGATATAAAAAAGTAATAAATAAAAAATTATAAAGCATTGTCACTATATGTTAGAGTGGCTTAGCAATCAACCCATTTAAAATAGTGTATGTTCGGCTGATGTATTGGATCGTGGCTTGGAATGAGACAACGCAGAGCCGAGTTCTAATTCAACTTGTATTCGTTACCTTCACGTACGTGCAAATGACATGGGGAAAGATAAAACAATATCTCTTCTCACTGAAGGTATTATTCTTACAATCCAAAATGTTTCGTCTTTAAATAAAATTTTAATCATATCCATTTAAAATATTATAGGTATATCATAGTTCCTTTATTTTCTTATATATTGTCTTGATTTTATTTCTGGGGTTTATAGATAACGAAAAAATGTTTTAATTTGAAACATCAAATTAAAAAGGGAACATTAAAATGAATCTGTCAGTTTCTAACATTCATATATTGAAATTTAAATCTCATTATATGTTAAGTATGAAAATTAAAAACAATTTAGGATCACTCTGACTTTTCTTAAAGTGTTTTTCATATTCCAACTATTTTACAAGAATGTTATTGTGATACGTTTCTACCACAGTTATTAGAATCTTTAACTCACACACGCTTGTAATTAACACAAATTTAATGACCAAAATCAGAAACTTCTTGTTACTTGACAGAGATATTCAGAATATGCTACTTGATACTATATTGATACTCTGACTTACCACCTCTTAATTATGAAGAACTATCATTTTGTGGTGTATTAAATCGACCCACGCAACTTACGGAGGATTAATGGCATAGCCATTTCGATCATTCAGAGATGTTTCGCATTTGTAGATGTGAGAGACAACGATTAATATAAAATATGTCATTTAGACAGTTAATTATTCAGGTAGAAATAAGGTTTTCCCTCGTAAATATACTGGCCATGTAAGTTTCCATATTGCATCTTCTACGTTCTTTCATCCCTTGATCAGTGCATTCTTTATGTCTTATGTCTTTAGAAGAAATGAGCTTTTGTAACAAGGTAACTTGTTTGTTAGCGAAGTGTATTTTATAGTTCTGGTTTCTGCTGGTAGCGGGTTGGAAAAGGAAAATTCATAAGTTTGAATCTTTGGGTGAAATGTGATTGTGAAAAGCATCTATTGTTCCCTTTGAACTGCAGATTTTGACAGGTGACAACATTGTTTTGTCTATATTCGACAAAAGCTCATCAGACGAATATATTGTTATGATATGTGAAATGATTAGAAAGTAAAGGATGTTATTTTGATTACAGATGGCCTTTAAGTTTGGCGATATTTAAAGTCTGGATAAGTTAAAAAAACCAAAAAAACCCAAAAAGAACAAACAAACAGAGGAAAAGAACATTTTTGACTCCTCTTGTGATCGAGGAATTGTGAAAAAACCCGTGGTTGGGTGGGATCTCATATACACAGACTTTTGGTGATCGGAGGCAGAGAGCCGAGAGAATCGAGAGGAGAGATACATCGAAGATTGGCTAATCAACACACACGCAATTCTCACCCGCCTGAACTTAACTCCATGTTTGATTCTCTGATAAAATTTTGAGAATACATACTTTGATTCCAAGTAACTCCCACACCAGAGGTGTTAAGCTATATCAAACTCTTGTATATTCTATCTTTATTATTATTAAAAGTATCATTTTCAAACAAGATCAGATTACTAAATCAAGAGGAGGGAAAAACCCAATTTCCTGTCAGTAAGAAACGCAACACATACCAGCAACTCTAGACGATCGACGACATAACCAGCCCGTCCTGGGTAAGACGATAAACTACATTTACGTTGTGTTGATGAGCGTGCAACCACCACTTATTTGCTGGTATTCCCAGGTCCGCCCTGATCCGGGGTGGTAGTACCTGTTAGGGTCCCAGAAGTGGCCAATCCGTTAATCCCTCCCCCACCCCCCAAAAACAAGGGGTCAAAACACTATGAAAGTAAAAAATAGCAATACTTTTTTGGAAAAAATATTACCAGAAGTACATTTTTGAAATAAGATATATTACCAGCAATAGATTTTTGAAAAAAAAAATATATTACCAGCAATACATTTTTGAAAACGTATTACCAACAATACATTTTTGGAAGAAAAAATATTACCAGCAATAAAAACAATTTTGTCGGCATTAAATAACCCATTGAAATTGATATGCCGTAAACCAAATCAAAGTTAATCAGCACCAACTCCCTGTCCAGTTTAAAACTGTATATAACCAACTTGACTCCACAGCCCTCAAAAGGTGAAGTTATCTACAAGGGACAGGGTTCAAGTTGTATGGCTACACGTCCTTGGAGAAAAAGGGGGTTATATTATACTATTACATGATAACGACCATCTCCTTAACCATAACAAGGAAACTAACGTATTATGTTACAGTCATTTCCGTTACGCTTTCTGACGTCAATATATTTGCTTTAAACAGCGCAAGGTTATACATGCGCATGCGTTTGCTAAGAGTATGAATGTGAAATTTCCTTTGCATAACTTCAAACCAGTGAAACCAGTTCGTCAATCTTGTTGACTGTAATATTCTCTGAACTTCAAATTATCTAAAGTTATTTTATAATCTATTCACTCAAGTGACTTTCCGCCTTTGCTTATATATATATATATATCTCGGGGTTCTTGATAAGATCCAGAGACGGATATGCAATGTGATTGGCCCTGATCTGTCATCTTGTCTGCAGTCGCTCTCTCACAGACGCAATGTTGCATCACTCTGCCTTTTCTACAAGTACTTCCACGGTAATTGCTCTGAGGAGTTGCTTTCGCTTGTCCCTAAGCCTCGTGAATTTAAGCGTCCTACGAGGCTGGCATCCCGTTCCCACCCCTTCACCGTTGAAACTGTTAGGTGTAGACGTCTTTTCTACTCCAATAGCTTCATGTCTCGCACATCTCGCCTATGGAACTCCCTTCCCTATTACTGTTTCCCTCACAAATACAATCTCCAACGGTTTAAGTGTAGCGTCAATCGTCATCTCCAATTGCCTTGATCTATCCACTTCCTGACATCTTTCATTCCTATCTGCTCTCGCTCTATATCACTCGTAACTTCCCTTCCTCGATCGACCCTCCGTCCTTCTCTTTCTCCACATCCCTTCCTTTACCACTCCTATGTGCTCTTCCTCCAACCCTTCTGTAACCCCTTGCGTGATAGTGGCCACCGGCCTTGCTTGGGGTGATACGCTTAAAAAAAAAAAATATATATATATATATATATCTGAGCATAGACATCTACTATTAGATATGATAGCAATAGATATTTACGATGGTCGTCTGGAAAGTATCAAGCCAATGGATATTTATGAAAGAAGTAAGCCCTCCTAGAGCAATGGCGCTTGAGGCGTCTTCAGAATAAACAGACATTGACTTTAATGTTTCTTTCAATTTTCAAAAGAGTTTTAAAATTTTCCGTGCGAATTGGCGTCGAGTTTTACGTCGTGTCTCCATTAATCTCATTCATGTCCTGAAGTCTACTCGCCTTCAAATATGATTTTATCTTTCCTGAAGAGTCAGAAGTTACAAGATGTCAAATCTGCAATGTAATGCTTAGGGCTGAAAAATATCCGTGGTAAAATGATTGGTCCCCGAAAAAAAGTAAAACATATATATATATATATATATATATATATATATATATATATATATATATATATATATATATATATATATATATATATATATTGCACAAGACGTGAAGTATGTATGGTCGTAAAGTTCTTTTATTGGTAAGATAGCAAAATAAATAGTGGCTCTTTACCCTTTTTTTAGCTACTAGTCTAAGAGAAGGATGAATTCATAACCGCATAATTTGTAGTGGATGTGGCATATCCATTTTATTAAATTTCGATTTGTTTCACATTGTAGCGGTTAACATTAACGGTCACCAAACATGTAGCGGAGAACGTAGGCGTCACCAAATTTGTAGCGCAAATGTGTGAAGGGTGTTTGCCACAACTATTCTATTTTGTCTAGGAATGGTGTGGAAAAGATCATGCCATTATGCTGGAGGTCGGTATCCAATGTGGTGGTCACAAGGCAATTTATATTTGACATCTAATAGCAGATGGTATAAAATACAAAACAGAACGTAGGGTTGAAAACATAACAATTGAATTTATTAAGTATTTGATGTACATGCATGTGAACTGAAAGGTTAGACAGAGTTGTGTCTCTTAGACTAGGTAATATTTGTACCTTATCTTATGAAGAATAAATTGATTGTTAAACTGTAGAAGAATGAATTGTTGCATGTTTGGAATTGTGTATTGTACAAGTTGGTAAAAGTTCAGAATTATACTTGCATGAAATGTAAAATTCTTTTACGTCTGACTGCATTAGTCAAGACGAGAGTTCTTTAAGAGTCACATTTTGGCAGCGGAGTTGAGACGCGAGAGAGAACCAAGAGAACGAGAGAGTCGAGAAGAAGAAGTTGAAGAGAGAGAGAGAGAGAGAGAGAGAGACAGACAGACAGACAGACAGACAGACAGACACTCGTGTTTTGTTTTTATAATTTTGTTGTACCACGTAACTGAGTTGGCGCCAAAATAGATCTGTCGCGTGGGAGTGATTTGATTGGGCGAAACTGACCAATCAGCAAACTAGATTGAAGGTGAATAACCAATGAATGCTTGTTGCATATTTTCTATGTAAAATAGTGGTGGTGGTTACCACAACATCATTAGTTTGGTTTTGGCCTTAGGTTTGGAAATAACGATGTAATTTATTCGATCGTCTCAGTCTAATATTAGGGCGATTGTTTTAGCTTCCATATTAATCTCGTTTTCTCTTGTTTTTGGTACCTTTCCGTATGTTTTACTTATGTTGTCCTGGAGTAGTTTGTTGTTTTGGATGTTTAGTTCATATAAATTTCTATTTTTGCACGATGCAATAAAGACGTTGGGTGAATTGTTTATTGTAGTTATGAGTTTTACTTTTTCTAGAAGGCGTCTAATTGTTAATGAAATTTTATGTTTCTTACTAAGTTAAACTAGACTTTCTCGAAGTTATCTAGTTCTATGTGTAGCATGTTACATTATATTTTTTTGATTTAAAGTCGTATTTAACTCGTGTAAAAGCAAAATTTTCGATTTGTTAGCTTTGAGCCGTTCTTTCTTAGAAGTGATTAAAGATACCTTACTGGAATTCTCCGAGGTATTTTATAAAACTATTGGACTCTACTTTGAGGAATATGACTGTATAATTACTCTCTAAGCTTAACAGAAGAATCGTGCTGAAATTGGTCATAAACGAAAATGACATGTTCATCATTAATTAATCATAGTTAAGGATCAGAAGCTCATGAGTGATTAAAATGAAGTTCATATATATATATATATATATATATATATATATATATATATATATATATATATATATATATAATTCTCGGATCATATTCCAACTTATTCAAGATGGTCTTCGCCCTCTCTAACCTTCTATCTTTCTGGTGCCTCACAGGTTTCAAGTACGATTTCATTTTCAAGGTTTTTGCATAGCTCTTTGGACTGTCATAGCTGAAACTCCTCTGTCAAGTGTCAAATATCTTATGGATTGAATTGAATCTTTTCTAATTGATCGCTTTGTCTCTAAGTTGAAATGATGATCCTTCTTCCTGTTGTGACCCCTCCAATCAAGTTTTCCTCTCTACTGTTCCAACTTTTTAAAACTTATTCACCGTTCCCTTCATGTTTCTTGATTGGACTTTGAAGATGGAAGAGAGTATGAATGTTGGTACCATTACTGAAGGCCTGAATGATATTTTTCCTCTCACCATTGCTCATATGGGAAGCTAGCGTGGTTACACAAAACGATTTTAACCTGTTCTCTTTCTAGGCTTTTTCAGTTATTCGTTCGAAAAATTGTGTCAAGATAGTTAAACGTCTTATCTGAAAACCCGAAAAAATCAATTACTTTAGTCGTGTTTTAGATATTAAATATTTTGTAGGATGGACCATTATGCTGTTGCATGATTTAGAAATTTTGTTTTTACAACTAGTATGTGCTGGTCAGACGTGTATTATGAGTAGGTCTATTATATTATTTTAACGTTTATTGGGTGGGCGGTTAACAATTATGCTTCAAAATTATTCAAGGTGCTATGCAAATAATTGCGGATCGGAATGCAAGCTTTGTGGCTATTTTATAGTGTTCCTTGTTAACATTATTATTGATCGCACTGTTATGTGCTGTTGGTTGTTATTATTACGATTAATTGTGTTTATATGTGTTTTCGTAGTTTGTTTATGATTTACTTAATTTATTTATTCATTTGGATTAATTTGTTTTACTTATTTAACTTTAATTTATATTATATAATATTTTTAATTATTTATTATATTTTTTATTTATTATTCGTTTTTATTTTTCGATTTTTAAATAAGATAGCAAAAAGTTGTTTCCGATCGTTTATTTAGTAGTTTTTGTTGGTCTGTGAAGGTAATTATAGCTATTTTCTACTTCAGAGTTTACAGTTTAAAAAAAAAATTATTGTTATAGGCTGGTGCTTTTAAGCTTAATTTTCCATGATATTCTTGGTGTCATTTATTTTCTCTCGTTGTTAATCAACCATACATGTTTAGAAATCACTGTGCTGTTCGCGGTCGCCTATTTACTATTCGTAAAGGATGTTTTGTGTGCGTAGTTTCTTTGTTTCCAAGGTTAACACTTACTCCTCTATATATGCCTTCTTCATTTTACAGAGGCTTGTTGTATTACATTGTTTGCAATCAATTGCCGTTTAACAAACATTCGTTCTTTGTTCAACAGTTACACGTGTGTTTGATTTGTGCCAGTTGTTTCTTTTCTGTCGTGCTTTTTTATTATTTGTGTCATGTTCTCAGTACAATTGTAACTGATTTTTACTGTGTTTTTGTTGAATATTTTGTTGAGAAGCCATGATGTGGGGTATGAATTTAATGAATATTTTTTCTACATTTGTCTTTACGTTTTTGTTATACGGTGGCTTAAATAATATGATGTTTCTCTTCTTGTTGGATTTTTATGCTCTGTGGTGTGAATGTGAGTGTTGACCCATATATATAGCATATATTAAAAATATATTTTTATAATTATGTATATATATATATATATATATATATATATATATATATATATATATATATATATATATATATATATATATATATCCAAGTATAGTATTGGTGTATATGGAATAAATTCCAATAACCAAAATATACTATTCTTAATAGAGTGTTCAATACAGAGTAGAGCAAATATAATTTATTAGAAAATTATAACATAAATATATTATAAGATCACCACAAAAGGATCCATTTTGTTTCAACACTTCTGGTGTCTTATCAAGTGATGATGTTGAATGTAGAATTGGCTTTTTGGACATAATGATGTACAGAATATTTGGCGCAAGAAAACACAATCACTTGTTAAGGCACCTTAAGTGTTGAAACAAATTTTTTATTTTTGTAGTGATCTTATAACGTTTATGTTATAATTAAATAATAAGTGATATATATATAAATATATATATATATATATATATATATATATGTGTATATATATATATATATACATATATATATATATATATATATATATACATATATATATATATATATATATATATATATATATATATATATATATATATATATATATAAGGGTAAATATTTGTACCTGTGTCCTTTACTTTAGATGTATTTCACTATGATCTTCAATCCTTTTTCTATTCTCCTTAAACACACCCTTGTTATCATATGAATGTAGTCTTCTTATACAATAATTAAGGGTTCTTGATTGATAGTTAAGGACAGTAACGAGTTTGTCAGGTTTTGTTTTTATTGTGATTACAAGTTTTCCAGTAAATTAGCAATATGTGTAGTCCACGTACTTTCATAAAAGAATACTGTAGCGGACGCTTTCTAAACCTATACATATACTGCAATATTTCTATCACGCTTTTCTTCCTGTTTTCCATAGACACACTAGGATGTAGGCCTATCGTGAAAACGCGTTTCCTATGTGGAAACGTACGCACAAACGCACAGATAGACACATGCACGTACGTAGCTTCATTTGACTTCATATTTTACTAGGAATTCTAAACCCATTTTACATACACGACACAATACATGAGTTTTAAAATATTTTAATTGTCTTTGTCGCTCGCAACAATGTAATTTTTGTCTTGTTAATAATACATTCTCGTTTGTTTGTATATATATATATATATATATATATATATATATATATATATTGGTTTTAGTTGTTTCTTTGTATTTTATTACCTCGACACACATGCAAATTCGCCGTTTTTGTTGTGGGTTAAACACTCCAGGAAACACGTGTTTATCAACTCAAACATCAACGTACATACATCCGCAACAAGTTTTTGCATTAATTTTCTTGCAAACATTTCTTCTCCGTTAAAAATCGTGGAATGCCAATAACGAGAATTTTTTTTCTTGCGATGGAACAATTAATGTAATTTTAAAGAGGATCTGCTCTATGAGAATTATTTAACGTACAGCCTCATCGGAAATTCGAACTTGAGGATTTGAGTTTTCTATGTTTACTTGTTCTTTATGCTTTAAACTAAACTGCCAAATACAGACAGACATGTACATTAATCCCTGTACCCTTTAATATACTTCGTGTATCACAAATTAAATATATTCAGCAAAGATCGGCATCTTGAAAAATAATATATTCCCTTATCAATTTCAAGCGGTACTTTCCGTCAACCTTGCCAGCTGTTGTTGTTTAATAAGCTATTAATCATACGTTTCTACGCAAAATAATCCATTTTTGATCAGTTAGCCTGAGTTATCTTACTTCCAATCACCTCTTTTGTCACTCAACCTTTTGCTGGTTTTTGTCGTATTGTGCCTGTTGATTTTGCTTGCCCGTTGAAAAAAACTGTCGATTGCGAAAAAAGCAAACTAAATAATGTGATATGTCAAAGCAATGGTGATTATTTTGACTTGATAAGAGGTAATTGATGATTCTTAAATTAAAAGCTCTCTTGGGACTGAACTTTACAGACTATAGAACAATGTCACTTTTAAATCTTTTAAAGGGAAAACTCAACAAATATGCTATTATTTTATGTCAGATTTTATCATGGAACTCAATGTTCTTTCAGAAATAATTTGGGATAAAACCTTTCGATGTCATTAAAGTATTCGCGATCTACTTCTAATTTATTGTGCAATGTATCAAGTGAGCTTCAATTTACGATTCATCTCCATCTTAAAAAAACAAAAAAAAACAAACATTGATAACCTTCATTTAGGAGGGCAAAGAAGCAGTTTAGTTAAAAAATATCCACAAAAGATAAAATCAAAAGGAATATTTAATTCATTAACAAAATATCTCAAGTTCTTCCTTCATGTTCCGTGTCTCATCAGGACGTTGATGATTGAGGGACTCTCTCCAATTTCTATGTTGCCCGAAGCTTTTGTTCTCTAACTGTTCCCATCTTACTATACATCTACTTAAGGTCATTAGTTAGTGTCATATTCCGTACTAATATGAATATATACTTGAAAAACATGATGGATAAAATAAGTAAAGGTTTATTGAAACAAACCAGTACAATAAGAATAAATGTAACAGTTATGCACAAGGTCATCGCAAGTCAATCCAGTAGTGAGTGCTTCTATTGGAAGGCCGGTAGTTCTCGCGTAAGTCTGAGTCGTACACAACAGATCCCAGCTAGACAAGATTTACTAGACCCCCCCACCAACACCACGAGGGTAGATGTGGCACAAGGCCGATTTTAACGATTTTAACAGCCTAAAATTCCCCGTAGAAACTGCATAAACGGGTTCGGGTCTGTCTACCACCCCGGACGAGACTCTGCCCTTCGGCATAGCCTCCATGTGTTCCTCTCTGCCCGAAAGCAGAGTTCGTCAGTACAGTTGGAACAGATTCCAGCTAGTATATTTACTAACCTCCCCACGCGATCAGATATGACACAGGGCCGAATGTAATGTGGAGCATCCGAGCCCGTAGTCTCTGTCAAAAATTCCCCGTAGTACCCACATAAATGGGTTCGGGCCTGTCTACCTCCCCGGTCGAGACTCTGCCCTTCGGCATAGCCTCGTCCTGGTTCCTCTTTGCCCGAAAGCAGAGAGTTCGACAGCACAGCTGGAATACATTCCAGCTAGAGTATCTAGCAACTACCCCTCGCAGTCCCATGTGGCACAAGGCCGAATTTAATGTGGGGTTTCCGAGCCTGTAGGCTTGGGAAAAAAAAACGTAAACCCTGCATAAACGGGATCGGGTCTGTTTATCTCCCCAAATAAGACTTTGTCTTTTCGCATAGCCTCGTCCGGGTTCCTCTCTACCCGAAGGCAGAGAGTTCGACCAGCACTGCAGAAAAAGATTTCAGCTAGACGGTATTTAGTAGCCCCCACCCCGAGGGTAGATGTGGCACAAGGCCGAGTTTAACGTTGGACATCAGAGCCCGTATGCTCGACCAAAAATTCCCCGTAGAACCCGCATAAACGAGTTCGGGTCTGTTTATCTCCCCAGATGAGACTCTGCCGTTCGGCATGGTCTCGTCTTGGTTCCTCTCTGCCCGAAGGCAGAGAGTTCAACCGTAAAGCTGAAAAAATTTCAGTTAGGATATTTGCCAACCGCACCACGCGGTCAGATGTGGCACTAGGCCGAATTTAACGTGGGGTATGTGAACCCGTATCTTCGGGTAAAACCTCCCCTTAGACCCCGTAAAAAACGGGGTCTGGTAGCTGTCTACATCCCCAGACAAGACTCTGCCCTTCGGCATAGCCTCGTCTCGGTTCCTCTCTGTCTGAAGGCAAAGAGTTTGACAGTACAGCCGAAAAACGAGGATAGATGTGGCACAAAGCCGAATTTAACGTGAGTTATCCTAGCCCGTAGGATCGGCCAAAAAATCCCCGTAGAACCCGCATAAACAGGATCGGGTTGGTCAATCTCCCCGAACGAGACTCTGACATTCGGCATAGCCTCGTCTGGCTTACGCTCTGTCTGAAGGCAAAGAGTTTGACAGTACAGTCGAAAAAGATTTCAGCTAGTATATCTACCCCCGACGAGGGTTATATGTGGCACAAAGCCGAGTTTAACGTGGGTTCTCTAAGCCCGTAGTCTCGGCAAAAATATTCCCTATTTAGCCACGAGTCAGAGAGTTCGATCATCAAGCCGAAAAGATTTCGGCTAGACACTGTAGTCCTTTGACTTACAGATACTTGTAGGGAGTTACTACCTATAGTGTAGTCACTCATGGAGGGTGAAAGGTTATTCCATTTCGTCAGTTAGGTTCCTCGTTGCTTTCTCTTGCTCTCTTGAGTTCACAGTCTCTTGTGTGTACCACAATCTTCTAGACCCTCTTTTCATTAATTATCCCAGAAATTTTTTCTGTTTCTTATTCGAAGTGAAAATATCTTCTTTGTTTCTGTTTTCATTAAAACGTTCACGTTACATATGATCTGTCCACCTCATTCTCAGTATCCTTCTGTAAAGTCACATCTCTCTCACCAAGTCTCTTCTCCATTTGTGGGGAAATTGCCGACCATAGCTGAATAAATTATTTTATTATTTTGTCTGGTAAGTCTTGTCCACTCCTGGTCCCTTCTAATTCTTATATATGCCATACACAGAAAAGTTAACAAAAGAAATTCTTTAAACATTTATCATAGGAACATGATCAACGCTCACAAAATATGACCCTACCTCCTCCTCTTATCTTCTGAGTTAACGTTTTTGACAGTTTATATCATGGATCCAACTCAACTCTATTTAACGTAGTTCTAGATTTTAGAATACAGTTTTCATGTACTACTTCGTCTAAATTGCAGCTTTTTATGTGACTTTTAGTAAACTTTTTAGTAAAAGTTGATATTTTGGAACTTTTATAATCTTCCCCATATACATACATACATACATACATACATATATATATATATATATATATATATATATATATATATATATATATATATAATTGTTTTTATTTTCTTAATTACTCTCGTGTGCATATATGTATATGAAAATAAATACGTAAAAATTCTCCTTCCTCTCTGCCGAGAGCCGATAGCTTAGAGGAAAAGTCTCCCACGTTCGAGTAGGTATGAATGCATCCCTTCTATCATCTAGGTGTTAAATGGAAGGTTACTCGGGTCTCTCTAACAGTGATAGGCAACTAACATAGTAGTGGACAACTGTGAATTCAAAATATACTGACAATTAGAAATGCCACTGATTTGATTCAAGTCAAAACTGCGTATGTGATAACGTGTGTTACTCATCGCTGTAACGGCGAATGTGTGTATACATTGGAGGCCACGATCTTGACAACATAAGAAATTCAGATGACACAGTGTTGCTCGCAGACACAGAAAAGTAACAACAAGGACTCGTACAGAAAGAAATCTCGAAGAAAGGACTTACCATCTATTGCATGAAGACAGAATGTATAGACGACTCTTAGCAAACAGAACAATCCAACTTGCAATTACAAATTGTAGATACGAAAATCAAACAGGTGCAACAAATTAAATATTTAGGAAGCGTTTTAACAGGAAAGGGAATGTTCGACATTTGAATCCGAAGACACATTTGGATAGTGAAAAATGCTTTACAAAAGCTAAGCAAAGTATTAAGCAAAAGTTTAGTTAGAAGCAATATAAATTGTACTGAAGTGTTGCGTAATTCCAGTCCTCGTATATGGTAGAGAATGTAGAGCAATCTCCTTATGAATGAAGAAGAGACTTGAAGAAGAAGAAGAAGAAATGTGGTTCTACAGAAGGATGCTGAGACTATGGATCAAACAGGGATGAGCGACGAAGTTTTAGAGAAAATGAAAACAAAAATCACAACAGAAGAGGCAGTTAAAAATTCTAGATCACACAATGAGGGCTTGAAAAATGTTATACTCAAAGGCCAGATTGAGAACAACAGAGACAAAGGAAAACGATGCATAACCCACCTAGAGAGTTTTAGAAAATGGTTCGCAGAAGGTTTAGGAGATATAACAAAAACATACTATGTATCTGTCTATATTTCTGAGATGAGGTATTATGTGTACTATTTACATTCTTCGGACTATTGTCTTCATCTTTGTCCCCATATTTATTTCAAGGTTTCGGCCCTTTCGTATTTGTCTATATTTCTTAGATGAGGTATTATGTACACTATTTACATTATTCGGACTATTATCCTTATCTTTGTCGCCATATTTATTACGAGGTTACGGTCCTTTAGTATCTGTCTATATTTCTGAGATGAGGTATTATTTACACTTGTTACATTATTCGGACTATTGTCCTAATCTTTGTCGCCATATTTATGACAAGGACACATGGTACAGTGGATAAAGCCGTTAGTTAGATCCAGTGACATAGACCCAAAGAGTGTGAGTTCAATACCTGGTGAAGGCGGTGGAGAACTTGGTGAGGGAATTAAGCAAGAGATAACTGATAACTGACATCCATTAGACATGGCATGTGGAACTAGAACAGTATACCCCAGTGAGCGAAATAAAGGGTTCAGTTCGACATTCCACTTGAATAAGGCCGAAGCGTAGAACGGCCGAAATGTTGTAATAAATATGGCGACAAATATGAGGACAATAGTCCAAATAAAAACACACATATTTATTAAGAACTACATTGGGAAGAATTTGTGTACAGCCATGATCGAAACCGTTCTTAAGGGACACAATACATAGAAGAAGAAGAAAAAAAAAGAAGAAATTAAAAGTAGTAATAATAGTTAGAAAACTATCATGACAAAACATTACGCGTGTGTATGGAGTTCAGTCCTGCTTGGTTATTCTTGCTAATGATAGCTTTATGATGTTCTAAAATAAATGTTCAAAAAGAGCCTCAAAAGATTTACGAACAGACAAAGCGATAGAAATAAATTGAAATGGATAGATATGTTTAGTACAAGACAGATTACGAACGAGAGTGACAGAACACCACACGATTCGTATGAATATGTACATTTTGGTGGGTCTATCATTTTTCACCGATTGAACACTTAGGAGACAGATGCAAAATTCCCATGTAGGACAGCGTGTCGAGCTTTGATTGGTCATTGAAGTGGCGAGTCAGGAAGAGAGACCAATCAGGTTTCGACAGCCTGCAGAATCAAAATGTCGGATTCTGGGGTTAGTGTAAAGTCTGGAGTCGGTGGTAATGTGTTTTCTAATAGAGAGTACGACAGTGAGAGAACAACAGCTTAAAAGCAAAGTATGTGCCAATCTGACCAGCAAACAGACAAGTTGAAGTTATGCCTAAGAAAAGTTCTGAGACTAAAATGAACGAAAGAAATGACAACAAAGGGGGGGGGGGAGAAATATTTTTTTCTTGTTTGCCACAAAACAGAATGTCTAAAGAATGATTTTTAACCGTGGGCTTTTTTTCTTTCTTTGAGCACTGCTCCATTATTGACCGCGTAACATTTGCTTGTTTGAATTTAGTTCTGTTATGTTTACTTACATCTCCGTCTATCATAAGTATGGATCTGATGTTGGTATTGGTCTCTGATCTGTCGGATTTTCCCACCACTGGCCACTTTAGCTCTCGAACGATAAATATGTGTGCTTAATCATAAGAAGACTACCCTAACATATATATATATATATATATATATATATATATATATATATATATATATATATATATGAAGAAATATAGTCTTAAAGTGTGCTATATTTATGGGATAAAGTGCTCAAATCAGAGATAGAGCGCGTGTAAATATAAAAGTGAACATAGAAGTCAACACTTAGAGGCGACAGTCTGTTCCATGCTAGATGCAATCACCGGGCCCGATGATTGCATCTAGCATGAAACAGACTGTCGCCTCTAAGTGTATATATAGGCTCGATGAATTACTTAATTATAATTATCTCAAATCTTCCTAATAATTTCTATCACTTGTATATCCTTGCTTGAACCGGCTTTAAATGCTCTGGATGGAGCAGCTTGCTGATAGTAGTCGTGGCTGGTGGGGGCACAGTCCTATGGGTTAGGAGAAACTCGGATGAGTTTCACCACGGAATATGTGATCGAGCGGCGCTCTATCGAGTCTGATTAGCTACCTTTTCGTCGCTGAAGCCCGTACAGTTGGTATGACGTTTGCCTGTCCGAGTTTCAATTCTCGGTAGTGCTGATGAGTCCCAAATATAAGACAGTTATTCTGTTGAGGTTTCTTCTAGACTCGATGAATTACTTAATTCTACATATGTATATACATTTTCTTTTTCAATTATATTCCATTATTTTCGACGACTTGTTGCTACTTAAAAAAAGATATTCAATAGCATATGGGCAAAACATCGCTGGTCTTGATTTGAACGAAAATTCCACGAACTCTTCAATTTCGAGAATGTTTCGTCTATCAAAACATCCTGATATGTAACAATCTTTTGATTAGCGCTGATACATATATGGTTAATCAGGTAGAACAGGCAAACTTATTTGCAAAAAAAGTTCTCCTCTGTTAATCTTGCTGTATGCCGATTGCCTCCCCGAGAAATTGTCATAGAAAATAAGCGTCCTCCGACAGTAATCGAACCTGTATCCTATATGGAACCGTCATATAGCCTGACGCGCTTTTACCGATTTCGTCACAGAGGTGCGTTTCGGTTAGCAAGGTCATGTTTCCTGTTTTTAAACTACAATTTTCCATGATTTTCTCACGTACGTTCATATCAGCTCGATTTCTATAAAAAAACGAATGTATAAAGATAAAAAAAAATGTCTTTAAATAATTGTCGGACATTGTCCATTTCATAATGTGTGACGTCACTTGTTTACATTTGGATACGCATCGAGCAAATATGAATGTACGTGAGAGAATCATGAAAGATTGTAGTTTAAAAACAGTAAAATCGACTCGGATATTCAGGCCGGTAAATGTTGTTAATACTGTTTATTATAAACAGAACATCTACTTAAATATTTCTATCTATAAAAAAGAATGTATGAACATAAAAATGTCTTAATATATATATATATATATATATATATATATATATATATATATGGAAAAAAACGATGACAGATATATATATATATATATATATATATATATATATATATATATATATATATATACACTATTTAGATCGTTCAGACTGTTGCCCTCATCTTTATTGCCATATTCACGAGGTTAATACAGCAATCGCTATCACTTGACTTAAAATATTTTTGCCATTCCTTGCTTTTACAGGAGTGCACCTTGCCGTGCTGATGTTGCTACATGACTTACTTCTTGCCTATCTCACACTGCGAATTTTTTCTAAGCTCTATACTAAACATTAAATCTGTTAAGAAAAAAGAACTAAACAAAATGAACACAAAACGATCAGCTTTAAAAAAGGACTCGTAACTGTAAAAACCGAATGAAAAAAGAATGTTAACAACAAATACTTTTTCACACCCAACGCAGTTCTGCAGAATCAGAATCAACGTTGAGTTTAAGCAAGCGAATGAGCCAATTGGAGTAAAGTGCCATGCAGATTTAAATTTTTCCCACTAGTGCCGAATGCAGCTATCGATTTTTTTTTTGCATGCTAGCATGCTAGTTAACATTCGTGTCAGTCGGCTGTTGGCTCTCACGCTGGCCAATGGAATCTTCATGCCTATTCGTGGCAGCCAGCTATAGGCTCTCACTCCGGCCAGTAGAAAATGGGCGCAAACTACATGAAGACTGCCGTAGAAGCTTGAAAAAATCGTTTTTTTTTCCCACTATCGATGGGTGTTGGGAAATGCAAGGTCAGTCTTGGCCTTTTTTCTTAACTTGGAGCATGTGCATGTAAATTTTGGTGCAAATCCGTCGAAAATTGCGGCCGTGCATTCGTTACACACACACACACACACACACACACACACACACACACACACACACACACACATATCCTACCTTTTATAGATAGATATACTTTTTTAATTATGTTTTCATCATTTCTGATAATCTAAGTGATGGAAAAGTGAAACCTAGACGCAAATTTACTGTGGACGTTCTAGCGATTAATACACTTCCTAAATATTTTTGTCTCAGAAAATTGATTTCTCTTTGAATTAGGCATTTTTTTTAAATCGATATTGTAGCCACTTTCGTTACGGTCAGCAACTAATTGATTTAATGTGTTATTATGTAAAAGATCTCTTCAGTCTTTATATGTATATTAATCCTAAGTGTCCATTAGTTATAATTTATTTCCCCATGTATATGTTTTTTACCTGGTTCATCAGACCGCATTTCCAATGGCGAAAACTGTTTTAAATTTAAATATAGATTTTATCCACTTTTGAGGGGTAGTTTTAAGTTGATGTAAGGTGAAATAGAGAGAGGGAGAGGAGGAGGATGACAGACATGGTCGACATTAAAGAGGGCATGGGAGGTTATCTGTTTTCAATTGAAATTGATTGAATAGTTGCTCTGATTTAACTGTGGGCTCTCAGGATTACATCCTCCGTGGGATTATCCATAGGATTACCAAACTTTTCATTACTTCAATATATATACAGGGGTTGGAAAAAATAATTGTAACACTTGTTAAATTCAAAGAAAATTTATTTAATATTTAGCCTCACAGACAGCTTTAATACGTCTAGGAATGGAATCATACAGCTTCCTAACTTCATCCAGAGGAATTTTCAGCCATTCTCCCATTAACACCTACTCCAGCTCTTTAAGACACGACGATGGAGGATAGTGGCTCCTAACTTGTCACTCCAAAATGCACCACAAATGTTCAATAATATTGATATCTGTAGATTGGGGAGGCCACACCATGTGTTCTAGTTCACTTTCATGCTCTTCATATCAAGTCTTAACCACTCGAGCGGTATGCATTGGAGCATCATCGTCTTGGAAGATGCAGTCACCACCATGGTGTAGTCACTGTATGGGAATAAAGTCTGGGCCATTGGATGAATATGAACTGCCAAAATGTTCAGGTAATCTTTGCTGTTGATTCTCCCATGCAGGGCAACTATTGAACCGAGACATTTCTATGTTATGACGGCCCAAACTATCACTGATCCAACTCCATGATTCAATGTTGGAAGAAGGTAGTCAGGGTTGTAAGATTCTTTGGGTTGCCTCCATACATAAACTTGCCCTGAAGTTGGGAAAAGAGAAAAACTGGACTCGTCTGAAAATACGACTTACTTCAATTAGGCCAGGCATTGTAATCTCTGCACCACTTCAACCTCTTTTGAATGTTGCAAGTGGAGAGAAGGGGTTTCCTTACGGCGGCTCTTCCATTATATATGCAGCCTTATGGAGCTCACAACGAACAGTTTTAGTAGAAACTGGAATATTCAGATGATTATTCAACTCAGCAGTTACTTTGGCCGCAGTAGTCTGATGATTTTTGCCACAATGTTTTTCAATCCGTGTCAGTAAGATTGCAAGTCCGACCCGAATTGCTACGGTTGCTAGAGGTTTTGCCCTGTTTCTCGAATTGCGTCATAGTTCTTGATATGTTAGCTCTTGAAAAACCAACATTTCAGCAACCTAAGTGATCGAGGCTCCTGTCATACGAGCTCCAACAATTTGTCCTTTTCAAACTTGGAGAGGTCATGAATTTATCTTAAATTTTATTAAATTCTAAACATAAATAAGCCAAAAACAGTAAATTAGATAAATAAACGTATTTACAATAGATAAGACCTGCAATTACGAAGTTTTAGTTAAAGTTCTAAATATAATAGGTCCTTGAAATATAGTAGAATTTGCACCTGTTCCAATTATTTTGTCCAACCCCTGTATATATATATATATATATATATATATATATATATATATATATATATATATATATATATATATATATATATATATATATGTGTATATGTATATATATATATGTGTATATATATATATATATATATATATATATATATATATATATATTCAAGTGTGCGCTCGGAAATACGAACTTACACACGCAAACTCACACACGTATATATATATATATATATATATATATATATATATATATATATATATTATATCGTATAGGTGTTTTCTTTGCTAGTCACGAACACAAGAAACTTGAATAACAAGCTTAATCGCAGTACCTTGTCAGTTATCTTTAATGAAACTTGTATAATAGAGGGGTTGTTTCCCAAATACACAATTACACACACACAGACACACACACACACACACACACACACACACACACATATATATATATATATATATATATATTCGTTTTGTTTATATCCTCAAATTATCCTTGTATAGTAAGAAAACGGAAACTTCCTGGAGCGAAGTCAAATTTGCTCTATATTTGATCTCTTTACCCATCAGAATCCAGAAATGTTTACCTTCTGACGCGTTCATGTGTTCCCTTGCCAGCCATGTACACAATTTTCGTTGCCAAAATAAATTTTCTGAAATTGTCTTTGGAGAAAACATGGTTCAAATAGAAATTGAAGAAGTAACGAAACATTGGAGAAGCGAACTCAGCCTTTCTATTTAAATGTCGTCCGGTCAAAACGAATGCAAGTTTGATGGTCAAAGTTTTCCAGACAATTTGCCTCAATTATCCGTTTCATTGTTGGCTCAGTTTCGGCCGAATTCGATCTTAAATCTACAAATCGATCCTATTTTCCACTTCATTATTTACATTAACTTTGAAATTTTTAGTTGCCGCACTTGTACAGTTGCCATTTTGTTATTAGTTTTAATGCAATTTATTACTGTTGCTTTTTCATCACACCGAGTACATCAATCCATAGAGTACAACAATAAGATGGAGTATTACTTTATGAAGCATGTACTATTCCAAAATATTCATTTAGAAAGAAATGAGGACTCAGAAGGGAAATAAAATAATAGGGAAAATATTTTATTTAAAATTGCCTAACATTCTTCTTGTTTATGTTTCGTGTCCCCCCAGCACTTGCCAAAATAAATTTTCTGAAATTGTCTTGGAGAAAACATGGTTCAAATAGAAATTGTAGAAGTAACGAAACATTGGACAATTTTTACCGACTGAAATGCACCGTTCACGGCTCTCCATACTTTCCTGTTATTTGTAGCTCTTAATATATTTTTTCTTTTAGTTATTTCTCCTAAATCCTTTACTAACATCCCTTTACGCACGCTCATTAAATATGATACGTGTTATTTTCTTCTGCTTCTCATGCCTTCAAAAGTAACCTATGAGTGTCATATATTCTAAGCCTTCTTTCTACATTATGTGCCATAGAAATTTAATATGTCCCTTCATAATTTTAAGTATAAATTTCCTTTTCGGTTTCCATTTCCGCTAAAACTTCGTTGCTCAAATAATCGGTCCATTGGACCCTCAGCTTCCTTGTCCTGACCTCATTTCTCTTACTTGAAGTTTTTTCTTCATCTTTGAGGAAACTGTACTCCACCCACTGCCATACAGCAGGACAGACACTGCGTAAGAGTTTAGTACTCTTTTCATGTTTCTAGCAAAGTTTTTCTATTTCTTAATACTGTGTTTTACTTTACTCCATAAACAATCATTATTTACACGCGGATTATTTTCCTCATCTTTGTTGTTGTTATCTCAACGTTCCGTCCGTTGTGACCTACGGGCTTCATCTGGGGAATATCTCGATCTGTGTAACCGACAGGGAATTCTGAACTGAACACTTTCTTTAATCTACGAGGGTCGATTGTTCTCGTACCACTACTCAGGCCTAGGTATATCTCGTCTAGTTCTTATGTTTAGTACTGTTTAGGTATTGAACGCCAATTCCCACTGAATCCATATATACACTGAATTCACAATTACTATATTACAAATTCACGAAGAATTGCTTTAATCCGCTATTGCTTGTGAGATAAGTCTGAGTGAAGAACTTGGAGCCTTAAACCTAACCTGCCAGATGATACATGCTGCTCCTTACTTGACTCTACTTACTGAAGCTTTTTTCCTTTTGTTCCAAATGTTGCTGCTGTCATTTGTCTTCATCTCTTTATTAGTGGCTCCCATATCTTATTTATTTCTACGCTAGGCCTACGAAGGAGATTCTTATACCCTAGCATATGTGATGATTCTTTCTGACGTCTAACTCTCCGGTCTTCTTTTCCTGTATTTTATCTTCATTCCACAGGGGCTGATGACCACCCTTTTCCTTCATAGGTGATTAGACATACTTTTTACTCAGTGGAAATAGGCTAGCCTTAAATAATCAGTAAGAAAATAAAGAAAAACTAGACCAGATATCATTAGACATGTACAAGGGAACGACAACACGCTAATCTCGTAGATTAAATAAGTTTTGTGTTGTAGCATACTTACGGACGGTAATGGGTATGTCTCCATTCACATACAGTTGCGGCCAAAATGTTCAGAACGGCGATGCTTTCGTCAGAAAAGTAGGTATAATTTTTTATCAAAGTTGTTTTATATTCTATAACTTTCACAGACAATAAATACGATATTAATTGTTATTGTCTGAATCAAAATCTCAAACAATAAGAAATACTATCGTATTTATTGTCTGTGAAAATCATAGAATATAAAACAACTTTGATAAAAACTTATACCTACTCTTCTGACGAAAACAATGCCGTTCTGAACATTTTGGCCGCAACTGTAAATACAGTAGTAAATACTGTATGTTGGTCTTCCGTTGGAGATTCGTCTCCAGCTGTGCTGGTCAAAATATCTGCCTCCGGTTAGAGAGGATCCCCAGACGAGGCTATGTCGTAGGCAGTCTCTCGTCTCGGGAAACAGCTACCAGACCCCATTTTATACGGGGTCTACGGGGAACTTTTGTTCGAGCCTATCGGCACGGATACCTCACATTAAATTCGGCCTTGTGCCGCATCTGTCCGCGTGGAGATGTTAATAGATATTTTGCATTTGGAGATTCATTGTGGAATTCACTTGACCCAATTCTCGTAGTTGACTACTAATTCTACGCGCCGCTGGCGAATCTTATATGTGTTGTTCTTGTCCTAAGTGTTACCGTTCATTATCAACTTTCGTTTGATTATTCTATTCAGTAACCTTCTTTAGGTTACAACAGTTCGAATTAAAGAAAAGATGGTTGTGCGGGATGATTATCAGGGTGATCGATAACGACTGAACCTTGGCTTTGAGTGACACTCGAGATTTGTATTGTGTGAACTTTAAATAAATTTGGAATCACCGAGCTACGTTCAAATTCACATCCAACTTGTTATGCTCCCTTATATATAAATGTTTTTTTTTTTAAAAACGCGTGATTCCATTTAATTCCTCCCGATATATTGTTTAAATAGCAGGCCAAAAAGTGCTTTTAAGTGGTAGACAGTCTAGGAGAAATCAAAACTGTCGAAAAGACAACGGCAAACCGCTCCACCATCTTAGCCAAATGTTACGCAAGTCAAAAAATTATAAAGAAAAGGAATCAATGAAGATCCCTAGTCGCCTATGTCCTGTTGTGATATAGTCTGAAAAATCTCTAAATTACTTTGAATTAACACCATAGAATAGGCAACAAGTAATTCCCCTATATTTTCTCAAAAGTAATAGCAATTAGTATATATGAACTAAATTGAATCTATGGAGAATTATGAACCCGAATGTCTTTAAGGATCATAGCAATTTAAAAGAAATAGTCTTAAAATAAACTTTACAATTATTATTAATTCTTATATATTTTTCATCTTATTCCTTTTACTATTGCAACCGTATTTCGCTAAAAATATTGTAAAAATGGTTATATCTATTTTTCTTTTGCATAGAAGAATATCCCGACTGTTAATATACGTGAAACGGGATACAGTTGATTTTCTTTTAAGAACAATTTCCGGCGTTTCGTCTATAAGAATACAAGCTTGAAGGTCTTATATATATGATCACGAAACCCTTACAAAATGGCACCCGTAAGCAAATAAGAATTCAGTCATACAGGAATGTTAAGTTCAGTTTCATAAAATCTACACCATTAAAAAAAAAGAACTTTTAGAGAAAACCTTTGTTATTTTTCGTTATATTATACATATACGGTTTTATTTGTACTTTAACCTTTGCCCTTCACTCTATTTGCATTTGCAACCGGATGTAGATGGAGAAAAATCAATTGCAAAATACTGCTTGCCAATTTTCACTAAACATATACTATTTATTGAAAAATCTTTAAAATTCATATAACGAATGGATTTGCATAAAACTTCCGGTATTTACTCAGTGATTGGTGAAATTATTTGTGAAATAGTTTTTCGCTTCAGAAAACAGCGGATGTTTATGTCTGTAAATAAAACTCCTTTTTCATTTAATTAGTTATTATCACAATAAATATTAACACAAACCTAAACATATTTATTTAGTAAAAAAAAATAAATAAATACACGAAGAATTTCAATAACTTAGATTTTTTTCTTAAATTAACTTCATGAAAATGACTCAATGCCTTGAATTGGAAAACGTATAGATTCAATTTAATTTTAGGCTATTAGATGTAAAATACATCTTATAACATCTCCGCCTAATCTTTGATATTTTATTTATTATTTTTTCCTCAATAGGAGTAGATAGTTTATCGTATCGTCCGGTTCACACTCCTCTCTGGTCTTTTGAATGAGTGACACAACTAATTTCAACTCGGAATCAACTCGGAAATAATTGCAACTCGGAACAAATTTCAACTCGGTTTAAAATCCCTTACCCTAACTTCTAACCCTTAGTTCCGCGGTAAAATTAATTACGAATTTAAATTATTTCTGAGTTGAAATTAATTCTGCACCCCCTTTGAACAGGAGTGGAGTTTTATCCCTTGTTTCCTGTTCAGAATTGGGTTTCTGCTTCCTTCTAAAGTCTACATCAATTCTATATTTCTAACTCGTGAAATTTTATGTATTTATTATTTATTTACATATTTTTTTCTCAACAGGTGTAAATAGGTTCACCTATCGTTCGGCTCATACTCCTACCGGTCTTTTGAACATATGTAGATTTCTATCTTTTGTTTTAGTTTAAGACTGGATATCCGGCTCCTTCTAAAATGCACTTCAAATCTCTACTTCTAAGGTCTCTGACAAAGCTCTTTTAATGATGACTAGCAGCATGGCCCGGCGTTGCCCGGGCTTGATTCAAAAATCGTACGACTCATACAGCAATCGCTATCACTTGACTTAAAATATTTTTGCTCTTCCTTGCCTTAAAGGAGTGCCCACTGGCGTGCTGATGTTGCTACATGCCTTACTTCTTGCCTATCTCACACTGCGAATTTTTTCTAAGCACTCTACTAAACATTAAATCTGTTACGAAAAAAGAACTAAACAGAATGACAAAAAAAAAACCATCAGCTTTAAAAAAGGACTCGTAACTGGAAAAACCGAATGAAAAAAGAATGTTAACAACAAATACTTTTTCACACCCAATCCAGTTCTGCGGAATCAGAATCAACGTTGAGTTTAAGCAAGCGAATGATCCAATTGGAGTAAAGTGCCATGCAGATTTAAATTCTTCCCACTTGTGACGAATGCAGCTATCGACTTTTTTGCATGCTACCATGCTAGTTAACATTCGTGTCAGTCAGCTGTTGGCTCTCACGCTGGCCAATAGAATCTTCCTGCCTATTCGTGGCAGCCAGCTATAGGCTCTCACTCTGGCCAGTAGAAAATGGCCGCAAACTACCGTAGAAGCATGAAAAAATCGATTTTGTCCATTATCGATGGGAGTTGGCAAATCCAATGTCGGTCTTGACTTTACCACTAGCTTGGAGCATGTGCATGTAAATTTTGGTGCAAATCCGTCCAAAATTGCGGCCGTGCATTCGTTACACACACACACACACACACACACACACACACACACACACACATACACAAGCGCGCGCACACACACACACACACACAAATTCTACCTTTTATAAATAGAGATCTTTAATATATATTTATTGATTGATTAAAAAAAAGAAAAGAACTATTTTATAAGCTATTGTAAATGTTTGTTCTACACAATTCAAGGCTTAAGAGTTACTCAACATAGAGGATTTTTGAATGAGCCTACTCGAGCTTAGGAATAGGAGGTAAGAAGAACTGTTCAAGGGGATATGTAGAAGAAATAACGGTTTACTATAGACTTGCAATGATCGAGGAATCATCTTCTCAGCTATCAGATCCACAAACCAGTGACTGCTTTGAAGAAGCTGTCCGAATCAAATACCCCTTCTTACCAATAAAAGAAGCGAATGAGAATGAAACACATCTTAATTTTAAAGGTCTGAACAGGTGTAAACTAAGGAATGTAGAGCGTCTGACGGTGTTGTAAGTTGGAAAATAATGTTTCAGCTGCAAATCTGTGTAAACGCATCTGAACTTTATCAAGTCTGTAAAGTGAGAATAGGACATCTCCAGCCTAGGTGGCATATTAACAGACCTTTTGAAAAATGCAGAATTCCGCAGATGCTTATCTCAGTAACTTAGCAGTGATAAAAAGTGACAAGCGCCACTAACCTTCATTCTAAGAATAGTAGTTGTACTTTGTGAAAAAGACTTGGCAACAGCCACCGTTTCAGTCTACTAATGGACATATAAAACGTTTATTATTAATAATATTAATAAAGGAGTGTAAGTAAAAAGAAAAGAAAATAGAATTATCCGCATTTTCGCCATAACTTATCTTTAGGTTTATCACACTGTCGTCTGCTCATCCGTGCTTATATTTGATGGTATTATGGTCACGTGATCGAAGAGTGAGCTTTGAGTTTTCTTGCTGTTCTTACAATGTAAACATGGCCGCTCCGCTAGCAGTATTCACCAAGGAGGAATAAAGAGCAGTAATCCAATTTCTCTGTTCGGAAGGTGTGCCAGGGGCTGAAATTAATCGCAGGCTTTAACACAATACGGCATCACGGAACTACCGCGTAGAAGTGTGTATGAGTGGATTGATAAGTTTAAAAGTGGCTGGACAAGCGTGGCCGTCAACCTCCACCACTGACGAGAAGATTCAGCAAGCTTGATAGATGGTAATGACGAACCGGCGGGTTATCATCGATGAGGTAGCATGTTCTCTGCAGATTCGAATCAATGCTTTTTAATCCACTTTGGTGAACACTGTTAGTGAAGCGGTCATATTTACACTGTAGCAGCAGAAAGAAAAACTGGAGCTATCAAGTTTTTTTCCTTCTTTTTCAGTTTCAGTGGGTCCTTGCCTCTTAGTAGATTCATTGCTTTGCTTGGTGAAATGATTAACAGATCATGACATCTATCTGAGAACTGAAATTTAAATTTTTATTATTGCATTATTCCAAAATTTTAACACATCAGCAGATAGCTATTAATGTCAACAACTGTGCACAAATAGTTATTAATAAAAAAAAGTAACTAATGTATAATATTATCCATAACTGCATGTCCAAGAATGTAGTTTTTGATAAAAGTTAAAAATTACTATAAATACGTAAAAATTGAGTATATTGTAAAATTTCTTTTTCTGGAATATAGCTATTTGTACTATCTTATTACCTAAACAATAATAATACTGAATAAAAATTTTGAAAACATTATAGTATATTTAATCACATCTCTCTAATAGCTGTCGCGATCTGTAAAAAAACAGATAGAGATATCATCTTCTTTCACGTTACTCACGCATGTGGCGACATTACAGAAATAAACGTCTTTATACTGAAAAACTATGACTTTAAAAGAACTATTTTAAATATTACACACGCTATATTTAAATCACTAATTAGATGCAGTTTTAAAATATACTTACAATAGAGGATAAAATTAACTCTTTTGAGTCGGGATGCACACACTATTGGATTACAGTATAATACGAATTTTGGCAACGGATTGCGTAGTCATAGATAGTAATCCGTGTTCCTAAATCCTGCTCAGTTTGTGATTGTCCAACGCTCACAGCGGCAACTTTTGATTTATACTGCAATTATTCTGAGCGGACATCATCTGTAGTTTCTGGGAGTGATTGCATAATCTGGTGTGATAAGTAGCTGAACAAGGCCAGCATGCACAAAACCTCGTTAACGATGACTTGGGACTTCGTCCTCGACAGATTCAGAATAGGTTAATTTATCCAATTTCATCCACAAGCCTTCGATTTACAACAGTGCCACCCGCTGCGATCATCACCCCAGGCTGATATTATCATGACGTCACCTCCTTGACAAATCGACCATAGTGTGCTGAGACCCCAACATTTCAACCACTCAGCCACGCATAGCTGACTAATAATACCTCATTAATCACAACTTATAATATCTGTTTTGAATGTTTAAGATTAACTTAGAAATGAACTTTCCGTAAAAAAAGCCGCAGGATGCACATATGAGAGCCATACAATAGATTAACGAAAACTAAAATTAGTTCCAACGTAATTCTTTTCGAAAGATGGAAATTTACTTTTAGCTAAAGGAGATGAAATATCCCGAAATTAATCGAGAGAGCGGCAAATGCCACATTTCTCTTGGAATATTGGTAAATTAAAAATTATTTATGGCATTCAGCTGGCAATAAAATTTAATTTAATTTCGAATTTCTATAGAGGCAACTTCCATAAGCAAAGGAAACGCGTATATGAAAGCAAGAAAATGTTTAGAAGGTTTAATTAGAATGCATTGCCACATTTCTTTTATTAATTAAACGTTAATATATATCTAACTTTTTTATTATCATTTCACTCGAAGCAAGGCATTACAGCCATTAGGACGTAAGAGGTTACTGAGTGTTAGAGAATATGAAAAAAAAAACTACTATTAAGGAGAGGACAATAAAAGAATAAGAATTAAGAAGAGACTAGATAACGATTGACATTGCGTTTAAATTTTTGCAGGGCGAAGTTCACTGCGAAGAAAGAAGCCAGAAGAGTGTTCCACGTGCGAGAAGTACGATAGAAAACTGTTAGCATAGAACTTAAGATTGCATCTAGCCATTTCAAATGTAAAATGATGAAACCTTGTCGTCAATCTCGTACTGAACTTAAATTCTTAAAGTCTTGGTACCATAGACGAAAGTAATATTCATTTTGTTTTAATACAAACATGTGGCACAAGGCCAAACGGGTTTTAGGAGAATGCTGGTCTTCAACCTGTCTTTTCTTAAACTTATCTAGCAACGATTACTGACACAAACATACCATATTATTCCATACATCAAAACAGCACATTCTTACCCTTCTTACCATAGCCATGATAATACGTCTATTTCTCTATGTATCCCTAACTAGTTCCGGTATGTAAAAATTTATTTGTGTGGAAATTAAAATAAAAACATTTAAAAATGAAACACCAATGAATATTTACAATGAATACAATTTATATACAAGAAACTAAACAAAATAGTGTTAGTAATAAAACCGCCACAATCCCTAAATTTGGCAGGGAATATCAGTTAACTAGAAATGGGCGAGGCTAATTCGGAACTAGGTAATTAATTACGACCATTCGACTAATCACTCACTCAAACACACATCCATCCAACCACAAAAACAAATACGAAATACATGCTCGGAAAACGAAAATCACAAGGCATCTATGAGAAAACTGACATCTCTGTCACCTTAAGTGGGAGGGGAGGGTAATTAAACGAAAGAAAGTAGGAACAGAAATAAAAGAGGCAGATCTGCATACATCTTTTAGCTAAATTAACTTTATGGAATAAACTAAGTCTAAAAAACTAACCTAAACTACCCTATTTCGGGTGAGGTTACTAATGCTCAGCTAGGTTCAAAATATTTTGTTGCCTAAACAGATCGAAATGCCACTCTAAGTCAGCTAATATGTCACGACACAGACGCGCAAGACTCACCCACCTTTTGTCGAATTCTGATGGAGCGAGTCGTCGCCTTTCCGTCCTAATCTAGTTTTTAAGCTGATGCTTAAATTACAAGATCTGGTGGGAAGAGGTAAACGTCTTCGTAGAATTTCTTCTGTCGCGTCGTCCATATCACGACTCTCATCACGTAGAGCAAGCAAAAGAACACACAGTCAACGGTGGTACAACAAAATAGAACTCGCCTAGCAAAGATCTTTCCGCGCAGCAAGCGAACCATTATACCTTCAATAAACTTGCACAACGAGACGGTGACCCTGCAGTGGAAGAAGGTGTGATTCAGGGTCGCTACCGACTTACCACAGCGAACATAATTTGGAGATATTTCTAAGCCCGCCGAACAAAGACTTTTACCGACCCAGAGTGTCTTTCATATCACTCGTTATGTGATTGATGCCTCATAATTAATGAGGCATTTCAACCCGGGAACAAAGTTCCGACTTGAAAGACTGAGCTCGCCTAACGTGATATGTCTTACGGGGCAACGGTGAGGCCATCCGTCGCCCGAAAGAGATGCTTGAGAGAAATTCGACATTCACGATACGAGGAGGACAAACGTGGCCTCTTCCTCGCACGAGTGAACACTCCTCAGTGATGGGAAAGTCTTAAGAGCGTCTTCATGCAGAATTCGCTCTCACCACCCGATTGCTGACATTCGATCTAGGAACATGATGCAAAGCGTATATTGATGAATCTCAACCCAGAACGCCTTCAGAAGGGTGGCGGTAACAGATCTCCTGGACTACATTGGGAGACTTGAATGCCGACAAAAGGAGTACAAGACCCTAAATAATTGCATTCGTTGTAATAAATATGGCGACAAAGTTGAGGAAAATCGTCGATTTAATGTAAATAATATGAATCGCATTTTTTTAGACGAAAAATGAAAAGTAATAAAAAGAAATTAATTCCAAAAATAATCTTAAACAAATAATGAAAAACGAGACAAACGAAAACATACAGACAAAAGACTGATGCAAGTTAGTTATATTAAAAAAAGGTTTGACGTGTAAAATTAAGTTAACTTAAAAATATACACAAACCAAAAAAACAGAGTCCTTCTACAAACAGAAGGAACATAATATATTTAACAATGTAGGAACGAGAACAAAAAGTCAGACGAAAAACGTTTGGTGTGTACACAGAAAAGAGCAAATTAAATCAATCGACAGAAATAAAACAAAGTAAAAAGGTTTTTAAAATTATAATTGCAAAGTAAAACAAATTATGAAAACAAAATACCACTAAAGGAAAATTAAAAGTGACACGTGTAAAAAAAAAACGTCTTACCAACTTAACTAAACGAAAATAAAATAACAACTCTTACGAATTAAACAAAAATGGCCGATGTAAAAAAAAGAAAGCAGATTAAACAATAAACAAATGGAAAAGAAAAGTTACATTAGAAACTAAAATAAAAAGCCTTTCGTCTGGGCATGGATTAAAGGTAAAGAACCCCCCTTAAAAATATTTACTTGGGATATTCCAATCTACCGCTAAAACTTCCCGAAGAGATGTCGTCAAAAAACGGCTCGATCCGCCGGAACAATTCAGACCCCGCTGCATGGTCGTTATGTGCATAAACCCCAATGATACGAAGAGACTTAACCTTTATAGTAACAACCATCACACACTGCATGCCCGCCGGATCTGCAAAGACAAGAGCACACGCTGCATCCAAAGATTTGGTCACCAGCCAGAAAACACATCGCTACCGTCCATCAAAACATGCTGAATAGAGGATAAACCTCTGAGAAAGAATGTATTCATAGTCGCGCGTTGAAAACCGGATTTCCTGTACATACAGTCGCCCCGAGACACTGAAGATCGCGAACCACCCTTGAATAGCGAGCCTTCGACCTCAGGCCCTGGGCATCTATATTAGCCAACCAGAATACTACGATAAGTCCGTTTAGGATTGATGATTTGAATTGAACATGGCCTGTTTAAGGACACTGACAGCCTGTCCCATTGAGCATTGTCTCATCTCACTTTTGATGCTACTATCAGCAGATAGGCCACCAGCATTCCAGGGGAAGGTGTATTTTAAAGCTCTATTCAAGGAGGGGTGAACGAAAAAGCGGGGACCTCCTAGAAAAATAATGATTTAGACTTTTAAAAATTTTCTTCCTCGAAGAAAGCCGGAGATGGATAATTGTCAAATGTCGCATTCGCTTCTTCTATCATTGCCCATATATTGATCACTCTGACCTGATCTTACTACAGTCAGATGTTTTCTTTCTTTGACTAGAACAAGTTTTTTTTTTTAATCGGGCGAATATTGTCGGTCATTTCTTAAATTTTTTTTTAAGTTCCCTATTTTTTATATTGTTGTATCGTCGCGGTGAATTATAAAACAGAGAAGAACGAGTGGATTAAAATTTAAAAGAAAAAATAAACCGTAAATCCAATATAATTTATACGGAAAACGAATCAAAGCGGCTCGGATTGAGGAATCGGAGAGCCTTGTTCTAATTCCAGTCGAATCCATTACATTCTCTTTGTCTTTTCTAGAAATACATTCATGACAACTGTTTTGACAAGCTATTTTCACTTGTGTCCCGGCTGCATTATTTTAAGAGTGCTACTAGGTTGGCATCTCAATTACACCTTTTTACTGTCGAAACAGTTAAATGTACCCACCTCTTCTATCCCCAAAAACTTATTCTCTCACACTTCCCGACAATGGAACTCCCTTCCTCGTACTTGATTCCCTCATAACTATAATCTTCAAAAATTTGAATGTAATGTCAATCGTCATCTTCTGACTCCTTGATCCCCGTTCTTCTTTTCATCCTTTCCTCAATCCCCACCCCTATACCCAGTCTTTTCACTTGCTTTCACTCTCTGTAACCCCTTGCGTACTGGTGGCACTCCTCTCTTGCTTGGGGTGAAATGCTTATTATATATATATATATATATATATATATATATATATATATATAGTGTGCGTGTGTGTTTATATATATATATGTATGTATATATATATTTATACACATTCACTTACGTACTAATACACTTGTGAAAGGTATGAATCCTCTTCTTCTCCTCGCCAGCTATGGGTAGATAGCTGGACAGACCATGTTCTATAGTGTTGGATGGCAACTGGTTTACCGCAGAAAGACATGGCAAACCTACTGCGAGAAAAAAAGTCTGACTCGTCAGTCATGTATCGAAAGATACATGATCGCCTAAGGGTGTATCACGCATGGCACATAACTGAGTCTCGTGAAAAACAGGTGTAAAAAATAAACAAACTTAGAATCGGCGGAGAATGAAAAGTGAAAAAGAAAATTCCAACTTCTAACAAAAGTCAGCTAAAAACGTAAGAAAAATTAAAGATTAAATTTAAAGTAAAATTAACAATTCTTCAAACACAAAAACACAATGTTTTAAACGGTAGAACGATAAAATCGCGTCTGGTGCGTGGCGAGAATTGAACTGGTCAAAAAATAGAAACAATCCAACTACGAAAAACCCCCCTGAGAAAACGTCATTAGAACAATTACCATGAAATTATTTGTAGATAAAACACAGGGAAGCTACTTTACGGCAGTGGGAAAAGGACTGAAGTCGAGATGCCACGCCCAATAATATTGCAAATTCTTCTTTGGATTTTATCAAGAATCTCTAAATATATAGCAGCAGGACTAACCCAGACATGACAGCAATATTCAAAGCAAGAACAAATGGTATACTTACAAATATGTAAGATAGATTCTGAGTGAAAAAAAAACAAAAATAAGTCGTGCTATCTATCTATCTATTTAATTAATTAATTTTGAATCTGTCTCTTCAAGCTAACTCATATATTCATATTGTCCATGCGTACATATTAATATCTATTATTTAATTTGTTTGTAACGGAATTTTATGTTCCTGTGTTTATCAAATAGCGTGATTAAATCTCGTATCCAATCAGAAATCACTAATAAAATTTGATATTCGGTCCTTTTCCCCATTTTGTCAGCAAGTCATCCTACTGACTCTTGATGGTTCCATGATAAGGCATGGTTACTTTATGTGACATACGGCGTGTCTCCTGGGCCGCCAACACAAGTAATTTACGTGTAACCGCTCCGTTGCACAGCTTCGTGACTATATCCACCCACTTCATGAACCCTATATACATATATATGTCTTATTACAGTATCTTCGAGTCTGAATTGTCCAGAATTGTTTTGAAGGGTTTTTTTTCAGACTTTCAATGAATGGTGTTATCATCATTTTCAAAGGAGAAAATCCAATTCGAGGATTCGTAGGTCGTGGTGGATGGGAATATTCGAACAAAATATTCTACATCAGGAATCTGTCAACAGCTTTTGAGATGGCATTGCTCAACAGTTCTGTAGAGGTTTTCCAACCAATTGACAAGCCAGGTCGATTCACTTCGCCCCACAATTGAAACTCCTAAGCGTTTCTAGACGCTCATCCCTTGATTGTTGGCAAATCAGTGTATATCGTGGATCAGTTTTGCGTTCTGTTTCAGGCCAATGGTTGAGGATCGTCTGTCGCGGACATTATTTCATAAACTGAGGTAACAAGATCAATTTCAATAAAAGTCTTGGAATGATCTCAGGTTAAAAAATATTTCATTGCACTTACATTATGATTGTCCTAAACCAAAGTAAGTTTCCATCAGCTAAAACCGAACTTATTAACTTTATACCAGCTTAGAATATCCAGTACAAGTGCCAGGTTTTGATAAAGAAGTGGCCTAGATAACAAGTGTGCATCACTCATTACACCTGAAGAAGGGTGCATCATGCATGGCACCCGAGGAAAGAAGGGGAATCGTAAGGAGACATAAACAGGAGTCTTGGAATGATCACAGGTTAAATAATAGTTCTAATTTACATTTAAAAACGAGCCTTTTATTTTCTGAGTTTATTGGAAAACAAAAAAATAATTATATATATCGAAAGGATATGATAACTTTTCAGTTGTTTTGTTCTCGAACTGTTTCTTTCCGTGACATTAGCGTCACCATGTTTTGCGCGTATATGTTTCTTACCCTATTCAAGGCCGCAGTGTAGCCTGTTGGGATTGTGTCCACTCGTTCACCTCTCTTTGTTACTCATATTATCCTAATATACGAGGACCGTCTGAAAAATAACTGGACTGGTGTCACAAAAAAAAAAATAAAATAAAATTCCAATCAATAAACTACCTGGTTTCTCCTTCAAATTATCCCGCTACAGTCTAAAGCACTTTTCCATCCTTCTCTACCACGCTTCTGGGAAGATTCTTCTGGGGTGCCATTCATCACCGTCGTTACATGGCTCTTGATGGCCTATGCGCCTTCAAGTCAGGTTCCCTTGAGCTAGGACAAAAGAACGTCACACGGAGAGAGATCGGGTGAATAGGGAGAATGTTTCAATATGGCGATGTCTTTCCGGCCAGGAACTACCGTATTCTCAGCGCTTTGTGAGCAGGTGAATGCTGTGGGTGAAGCAGTCACGATATGTACAGCCACAATTCTCGTCTTTCCTCGCGCACTGAGCTAAGCAGCCGTCGCAGGATGTCTTTGTAGACTTTCTGATTGAACGTCTGGCCCTGCGACTCAATGTAGACAATGCCCATTGCTCGCACAGCACAACCCACTCCCATTACTTATTTTTACAGTATTTGTATATCGCTTCTTAGATGACCAAAACTGTTGAGTTTTGGTTCATCTTAATAATGTTTTAAGGTCAGGAACTGGAGGGCAACAAGATGTGATATGTAGGACCTAATGACGCACAAATCAGGACTGAGTATAAGTTTTCCAACACTGATCAAGGATAGGAGCTCTCAAGTGTAAAAATTACAGCTGTAGACTTCACGTGACCCGTGAATCATTAGATACATAAGCGAACCACATGTACGCTGGCCAATGCAATAGTGTCTGGGAGGAGCTTTACCTCATCAAGCTGGCGTTATCTTCAAAGTTTTCCTTTTCCTAGATTGGTTGTCATGTCAAGGTTACAGAGCTCAATCAGCCCTGAAATTTAAATTGTATTTTAAGGAAGATGAATGTGTGTATTTTCCAAGTACCGATAACTATCTGCATCACATGTAGACCTCAAAGATATGCATTTTTACAGTAACATTTAATCTTTACAATGCTTGAGGACCACTAGAGGTAAAGGGTTACGTTAAGAGGCAATTTGTGCAGATAAGAGTGGAAGATAACCGTTAACCCGAGCCTTGAATAGATTAAGACTGTAGTGATCGGGGAAGCGTCCTCTTGGACGTCGGTTCTACAGAGCAGTGTTTCGTGGCAAGAAGCTGTTCGTTTGGAACTTATTTCTTAGCGATTGTATATATAGGTAGTTTGCCACTATGTAAGTAACATGACGGGTTCTTGCCGTGAGCTTATTTGAACACCTACCGTTGAATTAGCGATAGGGAACCCAGAGGCTCGGCACATCTCGCCCATGCAAGATCGGAAGAGAGATCAGTTGCCAGTCTCCGACTATTAACTGTCTTAGAGGTCCGTCCGTATATAGTCGTATAATCGGCATAGATGTTTAGAAATGTTCTGAATATATACTTAGGCAGATCATTGATGTAAATCAAAAAAACAGGGTTGGTTCGAGGAGTGACCATGGGGAATGCCTGTGTTGATCGCTAGGGCTTCGGAGGACTGACATTTAATAACTACTTTCAGAGACATAAGAGATTTCAACTTAAATTTCAACAGGTCCTATATATTGTGATAAAATCTTTAAATGACATCGAGGCAAAGCTCCAAGTCATGGGATATTCAAGGCTTTCTGCATGGAATTAGGAAGTGCTATCAAGGTCTTCTATTTAATGCTTTATACGAAACTGGGTTTTGTCATGATGTCTGAAGAAACTGACATTTTCCTCTGAGTAACAATTTAGCAGAAATATCCGAGATCCACGAATTCATTATTGTCTCTTTGTCAGATAAATTCAAACATTTGAATGAATTGAACTTCACAATGTAAGGATTTAAAGCAAACGGATTCCAGTGTCTTGATAGGGTTGGGGGCTTTTAAGGCCTCCAATGAATAGTCTGGAAGCGCTGAAACGAACAAGAAAAACTTTCTTCATTTGCTTATAGAAAGGGTCAGAGAACAGTGAAAATCGATGCGTCGTCGAAAGAATGATTTGCTAAACATTTGTTGGAGACTCAGACTACTTTGAAGAATTGCATATCAAAAGAAACTAGTGAAAACTGGAACTGGCAACAATTATTATCGAACATGGTCAATGCCAAACTAAATAGGAAATAACGAAAACGGTAAAATTTTTGCCAATCATATACTTTGAGAGATAATGACTAAAACAGCTAACTACATATCTCATCTCGAAAAGACAGGGCGAGAATCAATATTTCCGCTTCCCACAGCTTATCTTCGTGAAAATGGATTTTCTGTAATGTTGAATACAAAAATAGGACGTGAAGAATATAGAATCGAACCTCATTCATGATATGAGATTGAAGTTCGCAGGCGTTAAAGAAAGCATTGATAATTTAATGAAAAAGTTCAGCTGTCTCGTTCAAATTGTAAGTATCAACTACTTTATAGTTGTTAACACCAACTTAGTCATATGATATGCGCTATCTATTCTTGGCAGTCCCCGACAGACCCACAAACTCAGTCGTGTGCGGGTAAGCGATGCGTAAAGTCTTTTTAAGTTGACCGGTAATCTCCTCAAAGTTGACGCAGAGACTCAAAGCAACAGAGATGTGGTTCTACAGAAGGATCCTGAGGATACCATGGGCCGAACATGTGAGCAACGACGAGCTTTTGGGGAGAAGGAAAACAAAGTGGAAACGTATAATTAACATCAGGAAGAGACAGATGAAATTTCTGGGACACGTATTGAGGGGGGGGCTTGCGAAATCTGATATTCACAGGACGGGTCGAGGGAAAGAGGAAAAGGAGAAAGCAACGCGTGATAAAATTGTTGGACTTGGGAAAATGGATGACAGAACAGGTTTTGAGAGCAATAGCAGAAAGACAAAACTTATTAAGAGCAACAAGGGAGAGGAGGATGTGGAGGGACATGATCGCTTACGTCCTAAAAGGACACGGCACATAAAAAGGTCTACTCATAAAAAACACGGAATAAAAGTTATAGTTTTTGTACATTAGCATCCTTTGCTATTTATGATATCCTTATACTTAGTTCGTAATTGTTCGCTCTTCTCAGTGGCATACATTTCACGGGTGATGTAATGGATTTCGGCTCGGAAGGAAAAGTTGGAGAGCCGAGTTCGAATTCTAGTCGTGTTCGTTACTTTCACTTAAACTTAAATAGTTTTGTTTTGTTTTACGGCATATCAACCTCAATGGGTTATTTAATGCCGACAACTTTTTTCTTTTCGTGGAAATATTATTTTAAAAAAAAATATTGCTGGTAATACTTTTTTTTCAAAAACGGATTGGTGGTAATAGCTTTTTTTCTTCAAAAATTTATTCTGGGAATAATGTTTTACAAATTATTTCTGATATTAAAACCTATTTTTTACACTTTCATAATGCTTTTTACGTCAGTTTCGGGGCTAACTATTTGCCCATAGCTGGGACCCTAACAGCTGCTACCACCTCGGGTCATATTGGACTTGGGAACACCAGCAATTCAAAGGTGGTTCCACGCTCCTCAAAACCTCCTGATCAGAGGCCTTGCTGTTGGATGTAATTTATCGTCTTACCAAGGACGCGGATGCAGTTTATCGTCATACCCAGGACGGCAAATAGCTTTGGGAAAGGTATGAAACCATTTCCCAAGCCATGGGTTAAATAGTAGGATTTGTAGATGTGAAAACCATTGCTATTCTCAAAAACTCCTTAATGCAATATTCATTTACAAAAAAAAGAAGCATTATTCTTACAATTAGAAATGTCACAAGTTTAAATAATCCAAAAGTTTAAAGAAATAATCAATCATTCATTTAAAAATATATCAATGACGTAAGCAAAGTCTCATACTCGACACTGGTAAATAATAACAAAGTACATCTAACTCTTTGAAAATTTACGGGTCAATGTTACATGATGTTTATATTATGACAATTACGTACATTCTAAAATGAGACAAATCAGTATTTTCCGATTCTGGCAAATATAGTGGCTTTAGAAGAGGCTAAAAAAAATGTTAATCTGCAAAGATTATTCACCCCCACCCTTAAATTTCTTCCCTATATGTTACGAGCGGACCAGGCTATTTAAGTAGTGTCAAGTCTGAAAGAATGCCGTGATTTCTCAGCGAAATGACTTGAACAAAACGATCTCTACTTGAGTCTCTCATTGCTTCGGCAAAAGTTGTTTGAAGTTTTAATGTCGACTCCTATCCAAAATGGCGAGTAGATGCTCGTTGCTCTATATCGGAGAAGTTGGGAACACACAGCTGCATTAGTTTTATGCACAGTAGAACAAATGAGTGTTGCTGTTTTCGTGTCTGTGTGTGTGCGTGCGCGCGTTTATGTTTATCTCTTGTTTCGTATATTGACAAGAGTATGGGTCTTGTGAGTGATGGAAAAGGAAGTCGGTGAGAGGCTTAATAACATAAGTAAGAAAATTAGTTTATCCGACTTTCTTCTATCTTCCACACAAAAAAACTACAATAAAACTGCAACAAAGGCGACCAAATCTTCGTAAGAGAAAGAAAAGAAAAAAAAGCAGCGGGGTAGCAAAAAGAAGCGACGACTTGATTATTTAATGCATCTCAAATTAGATAAGACTTTTGATCATGACACTCAGAAAATCCAAACGGCAGAACATCTAACCAAATAGAAAGTGAATCAAGACGAAAGAAAGAAAAGGAACAAAAAATGAGAGAAAAAAATGAAGGGAAGAGGAAGAAGAAAGACAAAAAAAAACAAACGCTGATGTGAAGGAGTAAAGAGAAGTAGAGACAGTGAAAAAAGAGACGGAAAGAAAGAAAGGTAAGAAAATGAAGAGAAAGAAAAAAAATCAGGATGCCGGAAGGAAGATAATGAGACAGAAGGCGGTGAGACAGGAACGATGGGTAGGAGACAGAGATAAATGCGAGAACAAAAGGAAGAGTAAAGAAACAGAGAGATAGAGAAAGAGAGAGAGAGAGAAAGAGAGAGAGAGTGTGTGTGTCTTGGGAGAAACGAATGAATGGAATCAGACAGGGAGAAGTAAAAAGAAAGACTGTGCGAAAAGAATGGTGAGATGGTGAAAGAAATAAGCGGGAGGACAAAAGGGAGGGAGAAGAAATGGAAAGAGAAAAAAAGTTGGTGAAGAATGAATGAATGGAAGCAGTGTTGGAGAAAGAAGAGTGAATGAGAAAAGAAAGACGGCGAGAAAAAAGTAAAAAAAGGCGGGAGAAATAAAAAGGAGAGCAAAAGGAAAAGAAAGAAGAAGAAATGGAGAGAAACGGTAAAAACGAATAAAAGGAAACATCGAAAGGGAATTAAGATGGCTAGAAATAAAAAGGATAGAAGAGAAAAGAAAGAAAAAAGAGAGAAAAAAGTGTCGAAAAAAATTAGTGAATCAGAAGTGAGGAATGAAGAGAGTGAGAAAATATGGTGAGAAACGAATGAATAGAAGCAGAGAGTGAGAAGTAAGAGGGAGAGTGCAAAGAAAGGCAGAGAGAAATAAATGAAGTTGAGAAAGGGCAGGAAAAAGCGAAATAGAAAAGACGGTGAGAAATGAATGAAGGAGAGACGATGAAGGAAAAGACGGTGAAAGGAAGGGGCATGAAAGAAAGAAAGAAAGAAAGAAAAATGAAAGAAAGAAAGAAAAAAGAAAGAAAGAAAGGTGATGAGAAATCAATTAATAGAAACGCGGAGGAGGAAGATAGGAAAGCAAAGTTTAGGAGAAAGTAATGAAGATAGGACAGAGAGGAGGAATGGAAGACATCTGATGAGAAAGGAATGACGAAATGAAGAGATAGCGAGAGAGAGAGAGAGAAAGAGAGAGAGAGAGGGGTGAAGAGATAGAGAGAGTAATAAATGTTCTGAGGAATGAACGGAGAAGCAGAGAGAAGGAAAGATGTCTGGGAGAATGCAACAAAATGAATGACAGAAGAAAATAGAATAGTAAAGATAAATTATGAAAGTAAGGAATTAAAAGAGGTACTTTGAAAGAGAAGGAAAAATATGAAGGTGGAGATAAAGGGGATGAAAAAAGAAGCCAGGAGAAAAGGAGAGAACGAGAAAGAAACGTACATGAAGATAAGCAGATAAAGAAAAAGAAAAGAAATGTACAGGCAATTGGCTGAAGTGAAGCAAGGAGTTAGAAGGGTGATTGAAAGAGAGGAAGACGGGGAGAAAAGGAATGAAGACTGGAAGAAAACGAAAATAAAGTACAAAGAGAAAAAATTAAAAGGAATAGAAAGAAAGAAAGAAAGAAAAAAGGAAAGAAAGAAAGAATGAATGAAACGGGATTGAGCCATGAAGAATATCAAGAAAGACAAATAGAAAAACAGAATGCGAAAGCTTAGGATAAGAAGTCTTTACTGAAAAAGAAAAATATTGAAGGCGGAGACAAACCGAGAAATATGTGTGAAGGAAGACAGTGCGGGTAAAGTGAAAGAAATTAAAGAAAATGAATGAAGAGAAAATGAGAGTGAGAAAGAAAGAAAGAAGAAAGAAAGAAAAAAGAAAAAAGAAAGAAAAAAATGAAGAAAAAAGAAAGAATAAGAAAGAAAGAAACGAAGAAAAACATAAATGAAAAAGACATAAACGAAAAGAAAGAAAGACAGAAACCAAAAAAAATAAATAAAGAAAAAAAGAAACCAAAGAAAGAAACAAAATAAAGACGGAAACGAAAGAAACCAAAGAAAGACAGAAAGAAAGAAAAAAAGAAAGAAACGAAAGAAAGACAGTAACGAAAGAAAAAAAGAAACGAAAGAACGACTGAAACGGGATTGAGCCATGAAGAATATCAAGAAAGACAAATAGAAAAACAGAATGCGAAACCTTAGGATAAGAAGTCTTTACTGAGAAAGAAAAATATTGGAGGCGGAGACAAACCGAGAAATATAAGTGTGAAGGAAGACAGTGCAGGTAAAATGAAAGAAAGTAAAGAAAATGAATAAAGAGAAAATGAGAGTGAGAAAGAAAGAAAGAAAGAAAGAAGAAAGAAACGAAAGAAAGAAAAAAGAAAGGCTAAATGAAGAAAGAAAAAAAGAAAGAAAGAAACGAAAGAAAAACATAAACGAAAGAAAGAAGGAAACGAAAGAAAGAAACGAAAGAAAGACAGAAAGAAAGAAAAAAGAAAGAAAGAAAAAAACGATAGAAAGAAAGAAACGAAAGAAATAAATAAAGAAACGAAAGAAAGAAAGAAAGAAAGCAAAAAGAAAGAAACGAAAGAAAGAAAAAAAAGAAAAAGACAGAAAGAAACAAAAGAAAGACGTAAACGAAAGAAAGAAGGAAACGAAAGAAACGAAAGAAACGAAAGAAAGACAGAAAGAATGAAAAAAGAAAGAAACGAAAGAAAGACAGAAACCAAAGAAAGTAAGAAAGAAAAAAAGAAACGAAAGAAAGACATAAACGAACGAACGAAAGAAAGAAAGAAACGAAAATAAAAAAACGAAAGGAAGACAGAAGCAAAAGAAAGACAGAAACGAAAGAAAGAAAGAAAGGAAGAAAAGAAAGATAGGAAGATAGAAACGAAATGAAAGAATTAAATAAAAGAAAGACAGGAACGAAAAAAGAAAGAAATGTTAGAAAGAAAATATATGGCTATGAAGGCTGGATGAAAAGCAAAAAATAAAATAATAGTTAAACAATTCTGACGGGAAAGAAAAGAAAGAAAGAAATACAGAAAAGAAAAACGAAAGAATTAAAGAAAGTAAAAAAGAAAGAACGAATGAATGAAAATATATGAACATGGAGCCTGAAAGAGAATATAAAAATAAAACTATATGCGAAACAAATAAATAAATCTTCCTTTTTATTTGAAACAAGAAATATAACAAAGAAAATTTGCTCTCAAAACGTAACATTTAAAACACACAAAAAACAAAACAAAGCAAACTTAGCAAAGATAAGAAAAAAAAACTTGAATAAAATGAAAGTCGGATTATCATGTTAATTCTACTTTTATTTTGTATTCTATTTTTGTTCGTTTTTTTTGTATCTTCTTCCTTTACTCAAGTTTCTGTTATTTTTATTCTTTTATTCTTTCGATTATATTTTTTCCTTCATTCAAACCAACCCTCCATTACATACCGAGTTGCTGCTTCTTTTGTCTACCGACAGAATTCGTTAGAAATAAGAAAGGATTTAAATAAAAAAAAAAAACCAACACAAAAACATTAAATTCGAAAATTCAGAAAAAATTGCAAAGTTATATTTTTAACTCGAAACCACAGAGTTGCTAAATTAGATTACGCTTACAACACACACGCGCGCGCGCACACACACACACACACACACGCACATATATATATATATACGGTAATATGTATCGGTCTGACTGACTTGCAATATAGCTGACAATCTACGGGTGGCCAAAATCCGTTGTCATACCACAAAATGAAAATTATTTGTTTGCCGATCGCAAGAACACCTAGGCAATGATGGTGAGCATGTTTAAAATGTGTGTTCCGTCGCTAAAATTTTTCCATTTATGTCGAAGTAAATAGAAATCATTTTCGGAAAGTCTAACGTATGTGGAATGGAGATTTCATGTAATTTAAATTTTATGTTAAACCTGAAGATCTCTTTGGAGTGGAACGCGATAGTCTCCAGACATTTTGTGTTATTGCTGTGGTTTCTATTTGAAAGTAGGTTTAGCTAGAATTAGAATTGCTAGTCCTATGACCAAACTGTCTTGAATTCTAAAATGTTATTCTCTTTTGACAATCCAGACCGGAGAGCTTAGTCTGGCACGCTATCGGCATTTTTTCTGGGAGGAGAAATGATGAGTCTTTTTTTTTCTTTTTATTTGGAGGAAGGTTAACATAATGTGTTGACTTGAGACGCCAATTTCATCACCAATAATCACTACGCTAAGCACAGACCCAATTAATGTATAGAGTGTATCCCTAAAATGATATTCTTTAAATTACAACAAATGCTATGTTTATTGACTTTCAAACAAGATTGATGGTTAAAAGTAAGAACAAAATTAATGTTTATTCATATACAAAGAAGAGTATCGGTTTAAATTAAATATTAAATGATATTAAATGCATGTTTTTAAAAATTCAAATAGACGATGAATTCTAAAAGTGAGTACATATTTTGGGACATCTTGTAGAACTAACTGAAATATCCAGACCCCCCCACCAAAGATATCAAATACAAGCAGGAAATTTTCAAAGGTAAATGTGTACATATATTTGACTTAAACTAAAAACAAATTGTTATTCAATGAAACCATGTTTAGCTTTGGTTGGATGGTTGTTTGGGGTTTTATGGCATATCAACCACTATGGGTTATTTAATGCCAGATCCAGTTTCCACATATTTACTAAATATATATACTTTGCAAACGTAATTTAAGGATAACGTTAGCAACATCATTGTTTCAAAAACGTATAGCTGGCAACATCATTGTTTCAAAAATAGCTGGCAACATCATTGTTTCAAAATAGCTGGCAACATCATTGTTTCAAAAATGTATAGTTGGCAACATCATTGTTTCAAAAAAGTGTAGTTGGCAACATAATTGTTTCAATGTGCTGGAAAAGACCTGGATGTTCACTATTTTCCCATAGTTGGGACCACAACAGGTGCTACCACCCCGGGTCAGGGTGGACCTGGGAACACCAGCAATTAAGAGGTGGTTCCACGCTTCCTCAAAACCTCCTGATCAGAGGCCTTGCCGTTGGATGCAGTTTAACGTCGTACCCAGGACGATGTTTAGCTTTGGATATTTCTTCGAGGTAATATAGGAAATGACTATATATAACCACTTGTTTTTGTTCATTATGTCTGCCAGATGTATTTTTCAAACAGAAATAAAGTTTTCATTTTTGTGCCATATAAGTGCTCCAGACACATAAGAATTTCAATTTTCGCTTTATTATTTTTAACTAATGGGAAAGCTCATAAAAAAAAAATGTTCTGATACATCGAGAAAATCAAATCCCTGCAATTCTTCATATTTTCTCACTTAAACTATTGAATAAAAAATTAACAATATATATATATTTTTAACTAGTTGTAACTCAATAAAGTCAGGCTTAACTTTGAGCCGACTATTTAACATAAATTTGGTCACCTGATCTTAGTTATCCAGTCCCTGTGAGAAAGGCGTTTCGCAAATGACCGATTACTCACTTTTGACATTTTCAAATCTTGAATGATATCTATAAATATCCAATACATATTTCCTTCCAATTTATCAGCTTTCTTTAAAATAAAATATTTATGTTTATTTCTAGGCAGTTTTTATCGCAACCCGAATTTTAACTAATATGGCTATGACTGACTAGACATAAACATAAACATTTACTCTGTTTACAATGTTCGGACTGTTGTCTTCCTACTTGTTGCTCTATTCACGACATTGTACGCGCCGGCCTTCTCCAGGTAATTAAAATTTCGATTTGAACCCTTTATTTCATCCATCGGAGTATATTGTTCTGTAGTAGATTGTTGCAGTGCCACGTCTCTTCAGGATGTCTCAGTAATTCCCGTTTAACTCAACTCTCCAAGTTTTTCTTACTTTATTGAACTCACAAATCTTCACTGGATCCAACCAACGCTTTAATACACAGGATCATGCGTCCTTGATGACATCAGTATACGGATTTTTGGGACTTATAAACCTAATATTTCATTAATAATTTTTTTACTGGAGCTCATATTGCAATTTTGTTAGTTTTCTTTTTCTCTAGTACTCCGTTACTACTGGTACCCATATTGTATTCATTTCTATACTTGGCCAGCTTAGGTGATTTCTTGTGGTCTAGCATAGGCGCTGATTCCTTAAGTTTTAATATTTTTCAATAATGCTCTCTATTATTCCAACCTCATGCCACAGAGTTGGTGATCCCTCTTTTCCCTTCCATATGGGGTCAGCTACGCCTGATTTTTCTATTTCCCCTGGTGTTACGCCTTTACGGTGTTCCCCTAGACTTATCTCAAGGAAGCATCCTGTTTTTTCGTTATATTTCGTACCAAAGCTTCACGGGATAGCGTAAACAAAGTCCTTGAACATGTTCTCCTCTATCGGGGTTCTTACACGGAAGGGGTATCTGCAAGGTTTTTGGAGGGCGTCCTGATTATATATAGACCACACATCTTCAGAAAATTTTTCTGAAAATGCCTTCACATACGGTATGCCAACCGAGGCTGTTTTCCTCGGCACCGATTGCGTTTAATCTGTCCTGTGTATATCAGATTTTCCAAACCGTCTTTCCACATTATGTGCCTTAGAAATTTCAGCTGTCATTTCATGATGCTAAGTATAAGTGATGTAATGAAATAACCAGTCACCGCCATGAATAATTACACTATAGGTAGTAAGTAACTATAAAGTCGACCGTCTACGAGAGACGAAGAGAAGGAGTGATAAAGACGACGCAAGCACGTCTGACCTTTCAATTAGTGGCACTCACTATTAGATTGACCTGCGTGTATAACTGTACCGTATTTCATATTGTACTGGTTGTGTACAATAAACCTTTCTTCTATTATCCACCTGGTGTTATGTGTTTATTCACTTAGCACGGAATATAGCAATAAGTTTCCTTTTTTGTTTTCATTTTCTCTAAAACTTCGTCGTAGCTGTAATGTTCACCCCTATTGTATCATCAGCTTCCTTCCTGTAGAACAACACTTCCGTTGCTTGAAGTCTCTTCTAAATCTGTAACAAGATTGTCCAGCATTTACTGCTATATGTGAAGACAAATAACACGTAACTGTTTTCTTTGTTTCTAACGACATTTTTCCCTTTCTTTATACTTTGCTTAGGATTTGGAATACATAGTTGGTTATCCCTATGAGATTTCGAAAATCTGATTGTCTTTTAAAAATCTCTGTTAAGCTGCTAAAAACAGATATCAAATCCTCCTGTTTAAGGCATCATATATATTTAATCTCTTCCTTTAGGAAATACGTGATGCCTAATGAGGTATATCAGCCTAATATGCGATAAGACGATACGGCCACGTCTACCGCAAACCCACCGAACCTCTGTCCCTGAGTCAATACATTCACACTTTCTCTGCGGGCTTTTTAGTCTCGGTTTATGTAGTCATCATTCATCAGTTTAGCATATATTTATTTATTTTTTTTTAAATCAAGTAAGGCAATAAAACCCCTAAGACGCTGAGTGTGAAGGATGAATAAAAGAAAAACATCACTAAGGAGTGAGATGGATGTAATGGAAACAAGAAGAGAACAGATAACTATTGACATTGTATTTAAAGTTTTAAATGTCAAAGGTTGTTTTGGGAACAAATCAAATGTCCGAAAGTGTGTTCCACAGGCAAAGAGTACGAGAAGCAAACTGGTTACAATAACTTACGGCTACATATAGCAAAAGAAACACACACACACAACCCCCCATATATATATATATATATATATATATATATATATATATATATATATATATATATATATATATATATATATATGTATATATATATATATATATATATATATATGAGGTGTATTTAGGCAGAAAAAAATTCTCTCAAACATGTTGTGTTAAATGATACATACAAGTTTCTGTCCATAAAGGTTTTTATAAAAATTATAAAAATTCCGAATATGTTGTTTTGTGATATCGGTAAAGTTGCAAAAATTCATATTAAATTTTCTTTTATATTATTTTCATGAGTATTTGCAAATGTTACTCCGTATGTTTTCAACAACTGTTCTGTCTGTAGTTACGCAAATGTTTTCAATTTCGGCTATCTCACTTTTGAGAGAACCAAATTCAAGTCACTCAATGTGCCGTCGTATAAACGGTTAAACTGATATTTTGTACGTGTTTATATATATATATATATATATATATATATATATATATATATATATATATATATATATATATATGTTTATATTATAAATTCACTAATTTAAAATATGGTTTCTTTGCTACACAGAAATTACCATGATTCAAAAACCGAAGCTAAAACTTCAAACTTAATTATATAATTAAATTAGAATCATTAGTTCTGTTTCATCTTCAAGCGAATTTTGGAACACCGGATTATATATCTTACTGTTCTTTCTTTTTATTATAATATATATATATATATATATATATATATATATATATATATATATATATATATATATATATATATATATATATATATATATGTGTGTGTGTTTATATATATATGTATATTTATATATATATAAACATATATATATTAATAGATATATATATATATATATAAATATATATATATATATATCAATATATATGTTTACATATATATATATATATTTATATATATATAAATATATATATGTTTAATTATACATACATACATACATACATATATATATATATATAAATTTAAAACAAATTTTAGTAGATAATAAAAAATATTATAGAGAACACGCTCTAAAGAAAAAACGAAATGTTATAGAACACGTTATAATCCAAATGTAGCAACCCTAATGCCTCTTGTTCCTTCAGAGATGATTGATAGGAGTGTATAAAAATATTTAATACACGTATAAATATTTAATACACTTACAAAATTAGTAACACAATTCATATTCGATGCATGATTTTCCATTTAATCCAAACGTAGAACTGAATACGTTTCCATTTCCAGGGATTGAAATAGCATTGATTTAGTTCATGTTTTTAGCACACGGACAACAGTTAGTTCTTGATAATGACTGATATAGCCAAAATTAATTGAATAAAAACAGGAGAGAACGTGAAATTTGCAGAGTCAATGCAAAATATAAATGACGATATATAACACTAGCAGCATGGCCCGGGGTTGTCCCTGCTTGATTCAAATATCGTAAGACTCGTATAGCAATCGCTATCACTTGACTTAAAATATATTTGCACTTCCTTGCCGGGCTGATGTTACTAGATGTCTTACTTCTTGCCTATCTCACACTGCGAATTGTCTAAGCTCTATACTAAACATTAAATCTGTTACGAAAAAGAACTAAACAAAATGAACACAAAACGATCAGCTTTAAAAAAGGACTCGTAACTGGAAAAACGAATGAAAAAAGAATGTTAACAACAAATATTTTTTCACACCCAACACAGTTCTGCGGAATCAGAATCAAAGTTGAGTTTAAGCAAGCGAATGAGCCAATTGGAGTAAAGTGCTATGCAGATTTAAATTTTTCCTACTTGTGACGAATGCAGCTATCGATTTTTTTTGCATGCTAGCATGCTAGTTAACATTCGTGTCACTCAGCTGTTGGCTCTCACGCTGGCCAATAGAATCTTCCAGCCTATTCGTGGCAGCCAGCTATAGGCTCTCACTCTGGCCAGTAGAAAATGGCCGCAAACTAATTGAAAACTGCCGTAGAAGCATGAAAAAATCGATTATTTCCACTATCGATGGGAGTTGGGAAATGCAACGTCGGTCCTGGCCTTTTCGCTAACTTGGAGCATGTGAATGTAAATTTTGGTGCAAATCCGTAGAAGATTGTGGCCGTGCATTCGTTACACGCGCACACACACACACACACACACACACACACACACACACACACACACACACACACACACACACACACACACACACACGCACACACACACACATCCTGCCTTTTATAGACGGAGATATAGAAAGTGGGAAAAATATAAAAAAAATAAATATGCTGAACTTGTACGTCGAATTTAATAAATCTTTGCGGATTATATGTATATGTATATGTATGTATGCATTTATTTTCAGATAGAGTGTCTCTGTAAAGTAACAAAATGAATGCAAAGAGACAAGAGTAAAAACTATTCTTAGACGACGCGTTTCGTTCTCTGAGGAATTTTACACAGAAGGAAAATTCACGGGAGTGTCGTCATCGAATCTTATTAAAATATAAATCGCTGCAACGGTTTTTCCCCAATCTCACCTGTCCTGAAATAATTATTACTTTCATAAGCCAACATACACGACTATATGTTGAAAAATCAAAAACGTTTAAATCCATTATCTCATGTTTTTGAAGATTTACAGCATATAGGTCCATCTCATACCACAACAATCTTATCAAAATCTAAACAATATTCATCTAAAAAAAAATCTTGAATTCTACTCGCTTACTTTTTCATAGACTTTGAGTTATAACACTTTGTGTCCTTCACAGCCACCTGATGAATTTTGAATGTATAAAAACAAAAATTATATATATATATATATATATATATATATATATATATATATATATATATATATATATATATATATATATATATATTATGAAATGGACAAAGTCCGACAATTATTTTAAGACATTTTTATGTTTAACATTCTATTTATAGATACAAATATTTAAGTAAATGCTCTGTTTTATAATAAACAGTATTAAACAATATTTACCGGCCTGAATGTCCGAGAAATTTTCATAGAGGACGAATATTGTCTATGAAAATTTCTCGGACATTCAGGCCGGTAAATATTGTTTAATACTGTTTATTATAAACAGAGCATTTACTTAAATATCTATATCTATAAAAAGAATGTTAAACATAAAAATGTCTTAATATATATATATATATATATATATATATATATATATATATATATATATATATGTATAAAAGTGAACATTGAAGTTCACACTTAGAGGCGACAGGCTGTTTCATGCTTGACGCAATCGTCAGGTCTAGCGATTGCGTCTAGCATGAAACAGCCTGTCGCTTCTAAGTGTTGACTTCAATGTTCACTTTTATATTTACACACGCTCTATCTCTGATATTGATCACTCTATCCCATAAATATTAGTACACCTTAAGACTATTTCTTTATATATATATATATATATATATATATATATATATATATATATAGAGAGAGAGAGAGAGAGAGAGAGAGAGAGAGAGAAAGAGAGAGAGATAAACAAAATAAAACTAGACTTTTAAAGCCATTCTATTAATGCTTCTAAAATTCTTTGAACTATATGTTTAGGATAAATAACAGAATTCCATAGAAATATTAAAGTCAAAGTATATTGTAGAATTTAACAATAGTAATCTATTTTTAAATATCCATTCCTGTATTCCATTATTCATTTATTCCTTTCTCATCGTTCTTCTTTATCAACGTCCATATTCTTTTATTCTTTGTTCGTTTTTAGGAAAACGTACAAATATAAACCAGAAAAAGAAAAAAATAGTTTTAAAATAGTTTAATAAATGGGAATTCCTCAAAAGAATGATAAAAATATTTTCAGCGTTTTCTATATTTTCTCGTTTATTCAATTTTATTTTGTCTTCTGATGTCAATCTAGAAAAACAGAAGAAAAGGGAAAAGAAGAGTGAAAAAAAATCTAGAAAAATATTACATCAGCTTAAAGTTTCTTATTTGTTTAAAAGTAAAAATAAAATAAAAGAGTAAAACAATTGCTACATTTATGTAAAGTTAAACAAAAAAAAGAATACTCAGAATAATCAAACCTTCATTCTTGTATTCTTTCTTTCTTTCCTTACTCTTTTGAGCGCGTCATTACAAAATAAAGTAATGTAATAGACCAAATGAATACATATCATGTGTTGATAACATTTTCGAAATTAGGAGACAGAATAAAAACATCACCTTTTCTTCATTACTTTAATTTATCATTCCTATATGTCGCCTTAATTCTTATATCATTCTTTCACGTTATCTTCATTAATTTCAAGGTAATCTTTTCATTCCTATATCTATTCTTTTATTCTTATATTCTTTCAATCCTAAATCATTCTTAGTATTATCTCCAGGTAAAATTATCTAAACATATGAACGCAAAAGTCATTCCTCTATTATTTTATATATTCTTTCGTTCCTTTATTTTTTTTATCCATTCATTTCTAAATATTTGTAGCATCACCCCAAGTTAAACTTTATCGAAAAAGTATAAACGCAGAATTTTTGTTCCGTATTTTTTAAATTTTGTTCTCATTCTTTAATGTTTTAGAGTAACAATACAAAAAAAAAATCAACGTAATGTGTATTTATTCAAATCCATTCTTTTATTCATCTATTCTGCTATTCATAAAATCCATTCTCTCATTGCTCTCTTATCATTCGTTTAATCAGCAGTATGTAGCCATCGGTAAAACAATGGCGACGAATATCTTACTAGATCACGTGATAGCTACTTGCAGATCACACAGCGAATAGTATTCTCTGGCTAATACGGTCTTCTAAAGCAGAATTCCAGAGCGCCATCTATCGCAGCGAATACACTCCCATTACTCTCCATGGTCGCGACGAGACACTCAGATGCAATTAAGCTTAGGCTTATTTGATTTCAATAAATCTGTGCGTGAAATTACTCTCCGGCGAGTTGTTCAGTGCCGCATTTCTGCAGAGGCTGACATCACAGACACTGATAGCAATACGCCGAATAATTATTTTTAGAGTAACAATCTTAGAACGAAGTTGCATAAGTATGGAAGATACTGACGATCATGCATTTAAAAAAAACCCTTTAAAATAGATGATACAGTGCAGTCTGATTACAAAAGATAAACGAAAATATGTGTTCTAAACTATGACTACTGATTTTAAAATCTGTTCCAAATTTGAAGCAAGCCACAACAAAGAAAAAAGGCGCGCAAGGTGTTTGGATATAAAAAATATAAAATATTTTCATTTTCGTGTTTTGACAACTGAAGTTTTCTCAGCGGGTATGAGTCTTAAATTTCTCTTTTAGCAATTGTTTGTTATGATGAAAAGAAATGTGGTTACTTAGCGTGTGCGTGTGAGAAAAGAGGCAAGGGAAAAAATGAGGAGGTAAGTGTAATTGTCACGTAGCTTGGTGAATGTGTCAGATAGCTTTGTTAGGAAGAGTATACGTGTCTCGTAGCTTGGTGAGGAAGAGTGTAAATGTCACGTAGCTTGGAGAGGAAGAATGCAAATGTCACGTAGCTTGGTGGGGAAGCGTGTAAATATCACGTACTTGGTCAGGACGCGTGTAAATATAGCTTAACTTGGTGAAGAAGAGTGTAAATCTCACGTAGTTTTGTGAGGAAGAATTTTAGTGTCACGTTGCTTAGTGAGGAAGACAGGTGAATGAGTAAATGAATCACTTTGAATCCGCATCGTGCACTGTTAGCGTCTGTTGCCGTTCCTTAGTGGCTTGTCTGGTCTAGAATTTCGCTTAAATACTCTTCAAAGGGATCACGAAGTATACATTTTATTGTCGGCGGGAAAGCGACGTATTGGGTGAAAAATGTTGAATTTTTTTTTTCATAGTTTTAATTTACCAGGTCCTCCGATTCAGAAACCATTTTTTGATCTTTGACTGTTTTGATGTTTATTTTCGTCTTCCCTCCACAAGTTCACATTTATCAGAGTGGGATCAAGGAGGCCCAGGCCATTTTTTCGCTTTGTAGACAATACATCTTTAAAATAGATATTTTAACCTTTTAAATTCTCTTCTGTTAATAATGTCATCTGGTTTTATGAGCGGATAACGAGTATAGTTTTGGGTGCTTTATGGCTGTATAATCAAAATAATGTTTAAGTTTGGAATATCTTGAATAGTTTTTCAACTGATATTGGGAAAATCGCTACATTGATCCAGATTTACATTTCCTGTTCATTACAAGAGCGATTGGATATTTTAAACGCCAGTTTGTGAAATTCCGATTCAAGGACTTTCTCTGTACTTTGAAAGTTTCTTGGAGATGGTTCTTCATGTCACAAAGTAACACGTAACAGGTAGTAATGAGTTGCATGCTACCAGTAGCAAAAACTAATACATTGTTGAACTACTAAAAGTAATAAGATTGTCCGCTTTAGAGCTGATAATCCTGGATTGATATAGGATTTAGGCTTAGAAGTGCGTGTGGCATAAAATATAAGACCAATGAAAGGACAGATTGAAAGCAAGAGAGACAGGGGAAAAAAATAACGTGCTTGAGTAAATAGATGATGGTACATGATTTAGGAGAAATAACAGAAACACAACATTTATTAAGCGCTAAATTTAATAGGAAGTTGTGGAGAGCCATCATCGCCTACATCCTGAGGGGGAAAAGGCGCATAAAGAAGAAGAACATTTAATACAAATCGTCGTCGTCAGTTTTATCTCGTATCGAAGAATTTAATTTCTTCTTTGCTGATCGCTTCCTTCATGATGATGGTATTGATGACGGCATTCACCGCCAAAGTGCAAGTTATGAACTAGAAGCTTGCAGTTTTGCAAACACCTGCACTTGTCGTCCATTCCCTAGCGCTGATTGGCTTTGCAAAAGGTGGTTGAAGCTGAAGAGAATCACAGTAGAAGAAAGTGCCAATGCCGTGAATGCGTTCAGCTTGCGAGGAAATGACACAGGCACTTGATTTAATGACTTTCCTCTGTGGCACATATAGAATGAGACTTGTAGAATCCAGTTATGAAACTGAAACATTCACTCTGTTATTATCTCGAAGGATCTGTCATGCAGAGACCGCGACATCCGCTGGTTCAACTGTTGAGATGTGTTCAGACAAATATCATTGGCAAAAAACATTCATTCTTTCTTTCGATAGGCAAATAGAGGGAAGATTGTGTTTTCAGCTTTAATATTCGCACAGTTCTGAGAAAAAAACAGTAGGTGATTTACAGCTAGTCGACTAGACAAATAAATTACCCTAGTAAGTGTACTTTAATTAGTATTTGATAAAACAAAATTAATAATTCTAAACATGTTCAACGTCAAAGCTATTGTCCAATTCAGGAAATAAAATTAGGAACAAGTTGGTGTTGATTTTCTATGCGTAGCTTCCATGCAACACAAGGAAAATAGATCAGGAGGTTATAAGAGCAAAAGGGATCATCATTTCAACTTAGAGCTAAATATATACTTATTGTTCAAACTAGAGTCCAATAGTGTTATAAAAACTTAAGAAGATCCCAGTAAGATTTATTAATTATTTTCTAAGATACAACGGTTCAAAGCTTAATCCAACCATTCCAAATGTGGGAAGCATTCCCCACTGGTAGTAATATTTTGCTGGAGCATGCGTAGGATGTGTACTCTTCGGCTTACTATACCAACAGAATTCGAGAATGGTTAACGGTTATTGACATTAATTGTTACCATTTCCATCTTCATATTTAGCTGAATGTGGCTTTAGTGATGTAAATGTTTTGTTATTGAAGAAAAGAAATCGACTGGATATCATTAAACGAGGAGACTTGAGGCTTAATCTGACTAAATTGGTGCTTGATATAAATGCTATCTGTATCAGGAATGACAAAGAAGGATCTGACTAACAGTCATTTTTGTGATGAGCTCAAATTTCATTTTGCTTTATTATTTCATGATTAAAATGATTAAAGTATATTACAGAATAAACTTTCATTCAAATGTGTTATATTTCTGCGTTTCAGTTCTCTATTATATTATTTTTTTAACTGTCTTTTTGCTTTTTAAACATTTTTCTCTTTCATGGACGCCATGGTCTTTGGAGGCTTGTTTAGAGAACCAGTTAATGACCTTTTAAGATTCCTTCACGTGAATTGCAGTAAAATTTTGAATATGTAAGAATTAAATATTACGGGGTGGGGAGGGGCACCAGAATTTTAGAAAGACCAAAGTGGGGCATGGCTCAAAATCGGTTGGGATCCATTGGCTTAATCTAATATTTGGACAATTTTGCATTTACACGCAGTACGTATCATTCCTGACTTGCATTCTTGGAGAAATCGTTGCCATGTGTATCAGAGGCAGGCAGTTCTTTACCATACAGATAGTACGCCAGATGATTGTCATGGAGTGGCCGAAGAAAAAATCAATAAAACGAATGAAAAAAATAGCCCGAAAAATGCTCGTTTAAACGTAGGAGAGACATAAATATATGATCACTGAAAATTCAGCTCTTTTTCATTAGTCTGGCAAAAGGCAACAAAAAACGAGTATCTTAATAGGAAGAAACCTATATGACCAGCATTGGAGTGATAGTTATGGTTTGGAAATGTGCACCAATGACAATTGTTAATACATATCGATATAAAGCATCGCCTAATTAAAAGCCACCTTGGATTGGATGTGTGGATAGTGTATTGGCTAACGATTCGGAAGGAGACATCGGAGAATCGAGTTCGAATTCCGACCGATGTTCATTTTCGCACAAATCATTGAGAATGGTGGCAACCAGTCGAGGAGAAGGAAAACACTGAATTAAAAAAATAACCTGAAGAGGAATGAGACACTGCTGCGATATGAGTAATCCATCAGGTGTCAGATACGATTCAAATGGTTCACGGAACAAGTGATATGACGATGCTGATTTTGTTGTAATGAGACTGGATGTTGTTTTGAAAGGACAAATCGCTTGACGCCAGTTCATGTTCCTAATTGTAGAACTATTAATTGGGTCGAGGGAACAGGAAGAGGGAGAATATCAACTGCGTTAGAAATATTGATTTTGGGTTCTGCTAGATTTCGTGGATTTCTTGCGAGCTCATGATTCCCAGGGAGTTAGAGGAAATGATTCAATCATACAAACCAGGGAATCACAGAATCCTTTCCTGTCCAATTCTAAAAGGGAATGATGTTATCTCATGGTCGAAAACCCTCAAATGTCACGAGCAGAAAATAGAAAATCTAAATCAATTTTACAAAATCTTCAAAGTTATATATATATATATATTGGTTTGATTATATCTATGTCTATATTTGCGTATCTCATTTTGTACATATCTCTATATTTCGCAGCCCCCAAACACACGCAAACACAGACAGACAGGCAGACACACACACACACACACACACACACACACACACACACACACATATATATATATATATATATATATATATATATATATATATATATAGTGATTTTCCAGGCGTAGCTTAGATGTCACAGAAGGCCGAAAGTATGGGGCACACAGTGAGAATCTAAATTCATCTAAGCCTATAGGGATATATATATATATATCCCTATAGGCTTAGATGAATTTAGACATATATGTATATATATATATATATATATATATATATTCGTTTACTCACCAGTAATTTAAAATCGCCTGATGAGACGATTTTTAACATGTTCTTGTTTTAATATCCCTAAAATAAATAATATCTTGCTCTACTCTATATTGAGGCCTTTTTAAACTAAATATTACCAACATTGGATTTGTACTCTATTAGTTCTCATCTTAACTGGATATATATATATATATATATATATATATATATATATATATATATATATATATATATATATATATATATATATATATATATATATATATATATATATATATATATATATATATATATATATATATATATATATATATATATATATATATATATATATATATATATATATATATATATATATATATATGTAATTAAGTAATTCATCGAGTCTGAAACCTCAACAGAATGCTGTAAGCACTGTCACAGAATGCAGAAAGCACTGGACGGCCGTTTCGTCACCGAGGCCCGTAGAACAGTTGGTAGGGTGTTCGCTTGACAACCTAACTGTCAGGGTTTCAATTCTCGGTAGTGGATGCGCACTGCTGATGAGTCCCAAATATAGGACGAAACGGCCGTCCAGTGCATTCTGTGACAGTGCATTCTGTTGAGGTTTCAGACTCGATGAATTACTTAATTACATTTATCAAATCCTCCTAATTATTACTTATATATATATATATATATTTATATATTTCACATCTTTCCCTCTATCTATGTTTATAGCTTTTACATTCAATTAATATTCGATGTATCAAGTTTGTTCATCACTGATTCTCATGTATTTTTTTTAACTTCAAACGCCCCCCCCCCTGATACTGAGCACTGTGCCATGTCTAATGGATAACAGTTAAATTTTAGATCCCGTGACAGGACCCAAAGAGTGTGAGTTCAATACCTGGTTACGGCTGTGGAGAACTTGGAGAGGTGATTTAACAGGAGATAACTGATAACTGGCATCCATTAGACATGGCACGTGGAACTAGAACAGTCTACACCAGCGAGCAAAATAAAGGGTTCAGTTCGACATTCCAAACAACTGAAGAACTCCGGAGCGTATTACGGTCGAAACGTTGTGATAAATATGGCAACAAAGATGAGGACTATAGACCGAATAATGTAAATAGTGAGCATGGGTTTAAACACAATACAGAAATGTATATATGCACTATTTCCATTGTTCCGAGTGTTGTCCTCATCTTTATTTTTTCATGGAAATTAACATCTGAAGAGCGTCTACAAATACCTTATGGGATCAATCTTCAGAAATGCCTACATACTGATTGACTATTCTCGTTTTGCTTTGAAATTCAAAAAACAAATCATTTGAAGGATCCGGAGGATACAATATATAAAAAGCAGGATGTGTGTGTGTGTGTGTGTGTGTGTGTAACGAATGCACTCCGCAATTTTCGAGGGATTTGCATCAAAATTCACATGCACATACTCCAAGTTAGAGACAAGGCCAAGAACGACTTCACATTTCCCAACTCCCATCGAGAGTGGAAATAATCGATTTTTTCATGCTTCTACGGCAGTTTTCATGCAGTTTGCGGCCGTTTTCTACTGGTCAGAATGAGAGCCTATAGCTGGCTGCCACGAATAGGCAGGAAGATTCTATTGGCCAGTGTGAAAACCAACAGCTGAGTGACACGAATGTTAACTAGCATGCTTTGCATGCAAAAAAATATCGATAGCTGCATTCGTCACAAGTGGGAAAAATTTAAATCTGCATGGCACTTTACTCCAATTGGCTCATTCGCTTGCTTAAACTCAACGTTGATTCTGTTTCCGCAGAACTGGGTTAGGTGTGAAAAAGTATTTATTGTTAACATTCTTTTTTCATTCGGTTTTTCCAGTTATGAGTCCTTTTTTAAAGCTGATCGTTTTGTGTTCATTTTGTTTAGTTCTTTTTTCGTAACCGATTTAATGTTTAGTATAGAGCTTAGAAAACATTCGCAGTGTGAAATAGGCAAGAAGTAAGGCATGTAGCAACATCAGCACGGCAAAGGGCACTTCTTTAATGGCAAGGAAGGGCAAAATATTTTTAGTTTATATAAATAAATTGCTGTATGAGTCGTACGATTTTTGAATCAAGCACGGGCAACGCCAGGCCATGCTGCTAGTATAATTATATGGAGAGAGAGAAAGAGAAAGAGAGAGAAGTGGATGTATTAGTTCTGCAAGAAACAACATACGCTATCCATAGAACCTTTTTGTTGCTTTTTCTATTCTATTGAAAATAGTTATCTCCGTTTCACTTTCTGCCTTTGGGTTTAAAACTTTGGTGTTACATTATAAACTAACCCGTACGTCCGCTGAACAATTATTTTAAAACATTTAAAAAGGAATTCGGATTATTTCATCTGTTATGTTTTCGAATATTAGTATCATTTTTTGTTTCTCATCACAGCAGTTTTCCATGTTATTTTCTTGGGTGACAAATTAATTGGCGCCAGTTTAGAGCAACGAATCAGAGAGAAAGAGAGGATAGAGATTTTTTTATAAATGTTTCTTTACTCATGTGTGGGCGTCCAGTCAGGATGTAACTCACAAGAAATGTCCTTCGAGATAAACATGCGATAAATCTCAAGATTCCTATTGATCAGATGCAGAGGATACGTAATGACGCTGCTTGTCTAAAAGCAGACCGGAAATGTACAGACAATGTAATGGTTATTGAATTGGAAACTGGAAGACATTAATCCTGTTCTCGACCGCTCATCTTCGGGTCAAAATGCAGGAAAACCTGGGTGCCAGCCAGTCTAAGAGAAGGATAATTCTGAATTAAAAAATGTTTAGAAGGCAATGAGACTGCCCAACTCTCATTCCCAAGATATGACATTTTAGACATAATAAAGACGAATGGAAAAGAAAAACAAATACATGGTCCCCCGTGTCCGGAAGTCAGTGCATTTAAAGAAAACATGGCTAATCTTTATAAAAAAAAAGGTTCGAGTATTTTCTACATATAATTTCAAGGATTTTTCCTGAATTCGTTTTAGGATAACGTAAACTGCTCTGTTTATTTCCCTCGGAATATCTTGAGCTGAAATTGAAGCAGTGCAAGCATTGCAATTGTTCTCTTCTTAAGATATAATCTTTTCATGATTGTGGCTTCTCGGAGTTTTTCTTAATACCTGAAAAATAAACCATTAATTATCATGACTATTTTGGGGAAAAATAATTTCAATAGTTTCTTGTTGACTTGTCTTTTGATTCAGATATTTCTTATAAGCTATTTACAGACAAATCTATAACTATGGATAGAAGTAACTTGTCAAGTATATGTGTGCGGAAGGAAAACACATTCCGTCAATGTGAATTTGAAAGGTTTCTGATCCAATTTTTTGGGCCGTACACACCTTCTGAGTGAAAATTAACTTCATTAAATGGAAAATAAAAAAAATATTACTCATTTAAAATTTAAAGTTTTCCAACATTTGTACAGTAGCTTTTATTTATGAAATTCTTATAATCTTTATTTAATTCCAACAGCTGTACACGCCATTTTAAACAATTGTGCATTATGTCATAAAGCAACGAATACCGTTTTATGCAATTGAGGCTTAATGAATGAAGATATTATAAAGGCAGAAATAAAATAAAGTAATAATTTCAGATTATGAGAATACATAGGACAGGAAAGCAGTTTTTCCAGGATCATTGGCAATGGATCGAATATAATTCAATATAATTGGGTCGGTGCATAATTATCAGGCGTTTTTAAACAGTATTTATTTTCAAATAAAAAAAAGAACCATATCCGGAGCGTATGATTATCGACACGCATTTTTATAACCGGGAAATAAAATATTTTTTTAAAAAAGTAAACAAAACCGCAGTTTTCATTAACAAATAACTCGCCTACAAAACGCCTGATAATTATGCACCAACCAATTAACTGTTTGGGATTGTTTGTCAAACAGAAATTGTCTGAAGGAGAATATGTCGATGAACAACAAGATAATGTTTTGGAAGCATCTCTTTTTCCGCACACGTACAATAAGCTGCCATGATTTAAACAGGTTAAAACTGTAGTTGTCGTGAAAGTATTCCCACGGGAGTCTGTTCCACAAAGTGGCAGTACTTGGGAAGAAAATCTCTGAGACTTCATCCGCGACGCTACAATGGGGTTGAGTCGACCGTGTGTAGGCAGTATGGCGGGTCTGGATTGTAAAGGTCTAAATCGGTGGAATTAAGGAATGTAGTTCCTCAGGAGGTTATCTAGCAAAATAGCTGTATAGTAGCGAGAGGCATGCAACACCTCGGAATTGGCAAACTGTTGGTATAGTGGAAAATTATTAATCGTCAGCAAGTTGGCGTAATAGCTTTTAAACCCTGTCAAGATTGGAACATGCGGATTGTCTAGATTGAAATCAGAAGTAATCCGAACGTGCAAGCTGGGCATGGCGGGTGTATCTGAAAGTTCCAACCAAGCTATACTGTGTTAAGTGACGTGAAGTCCGGTGTTGTCGTGAACAAAAACGACAGCATTCCGATTGGCTAGTTCCGAATTCTTTCTACCAGTCCAACAGTATTTATTTGGATTCAACATCAGATTTTCCGAAAGGTGCTCGTAATGTCCAATGACCTTGCAATATCATCAAGTACATAGTATCACCTTCTTGGGTTGACGACGATTCTTTTCAGATTCCTATGATCATTTTGTCTTTCCACATTGAAGAAAACAATGCATTTCAATTCGAATTTGGTAATTCATAAAAGAATGGATTAATTTCGTACGTTTAATCAGAGTATGACAGATGTAAATGCGGTCAATAATTATTTCTTCCCTTAAAGGAGGAGACCCCCCCAACTCTGCTATGTGATAAATGGTGTATCTGAAGTTAAAAACGTCGAATCTGATAAGGACTTAGATGGCTGACCGTTCTGGGAATACCAGTTGTTGTAAAATTGATTGTGCGGGTTGTTTAATGGCTAAAGGCTCACAATTTGAAATAGAAGAGGCGAGTTTAGTTTGGTTTCGTTTGATTTTTGTTTTACGGTATAACAACTTCAATGGGTTTTTAATGTAGACAAGTTTTTTTATTTCTGGTATTTTTTTTCCAAAAATGTATTGCTGGCAATATTTTCTTTTTCAAAAATGTATTGCTGGTAATATTTTTCTTGTTCAAAAATGAACTGTTGGTAATAATTTTTCAAAAAAAGTATTGGTGGTATTAAAACCTATTTTTATACATTCATGGTATTTTGAACCCCTTTTTTGGCGGGGGGTAACTATTCTCCCATACCCTGGCAGTTGCTACCACCCTGGGAACACTAGCAGTTAAGAGGTGATTCTATGCTCCTCAAAACCTTCTGATCAAAGGCGGCCTTGCTGTCGGATGTAGTTTATCCTCTTACCCAGGACGCAGGCCGAGTTTTAATTCCAGTCAGGTTCTTTATACTCACTTCTGCGCAAATAACTTTGGGGAAAGTATGAATCCACCTCTTCCCCCCCCCCAGGTATTTGTTGATTATTAGGACTTGTATCAGTAAATAATTATTATCTCCACATAATTCTAACCATCCAAAAAATATTTCCTTGCTTCAAATAAGCTGCAAAAGGTTAATAATCTGTAAAAAAACTTACAATAATAATGCTCAATCTGCTTTTCGATTACATCATCAACAACTGTAAACCTATCAGAACATTCTCGTTCTTTTCAGATCAAAATTGCCATTTCTGAAGCTATGGCACCATCTAAATAAAAGGTACCTATCTTTTTTGTTATTTGTACAGTGTTATTTTTGCCTTTCCAGAAAAAAGGCATTTGATAAAGAAAATACTTGTTATTTTCCTGCATTTTCACAATTAACATAAAGATATTTAAATTCACAGTATTTAAAATTCCCAATACATACAACAATAGTCTAAAAAGACACGTTGAAATGACATCTTTTAGAATATATGTTATAAATCTCAGTTACATGTAAAATGAAATCACGTTTATAAATGCTACCTATTAAAAACACTAAACTTTAAAAAAATATTTATATATGAGTTTTTATTTTCTGATTCGAACTATAAAACGAACGGTTAATTTGCGGTGTAACACTTGCACTCAGGAGGTGTTGACTTGGAGTTATCGACAGTGAAATTTGGGATTCAATCGCGTCATTAGCGGCAGCCATTACTCCCGTTGTTTGCATACATTCGCTGCGGGATACTAAACGCGGAAGACTACGGAAAGCTAAGCTCGGAACTGATCTTTTTTGTCTAAATCTGTCTCAATTACTGCGCACAAGAACTATTTACGTAGACACGCTTAGTTTGCGCGATGATACCTACACTGATAGCTATTCTGCAGCGAATGTATGCAAACAACAACCGTAATGGCAGCGCGCGACGCGAATGAATCCGAACTTTCACTGTATATAGCTCCAAAACGGTAGATTTTATCAAATTTATCAAGCCAAATTCGAAAGGAGCATGTCCAATTACATATAAATGTAAGTATTCCAGAAATTTTTAATGCGAACTGAGTGCGGGCGTTACACTGCAAATTAAATAAACGAACTTGCTTCGTCAAATGAGTCTGTTAATATTTGACCATGTTAATGTAAATAAGAGAAAAGTGTTATAAATTAACCTTACCGTTAAGAAAAATATAGTTTCCTTCTCTGAAAAAGGAATTCGTTCTATCTAATATTTAGTAAATTATCTAATTCCTGCATAATAATAGGTTAGTCATTGTCGATAAATATAAACATAGTGCATTACAAAATGGTATCATATTTCGACCAACAATTTCAAATTTTATATAACGCAGTGATTATCAACCAAGGAGATTCAACTTGCGGAATCTAAGGAATCAGACAGAAACTTGAATTCTAAACATTTGGAATAATCAATTATAGTTTTACAAATTAAAGTGTAAAATGTTCCTTCTGGGAAAATCCTTGAAGCGATGAATAATGTTCGGAAATCTGAGAAAAACAGAAAATAGCCCCAAAAGTGGGAGATCTAATTAAATATATCGTTGAATTTAGAAGAGAATGCGTAGCAGATTATTATAAACGCAACAAACAACGTTAGCAGAGCAATTCCAGACATGCTGGTATCACAAGCTATTGTTAATAATAGGGACCGTGCTATGACATAGGCCAATGGTAATAGTAGTTAATATGTTCTATAAGTGACGTCGTAATAATATGGCTGCTTTTTCTCAATGCGTGCTATAATTGAAATATTGCCCTTTACTGCTAAAATATTCTCTGAGGTCTTCCTAATACAAGGTGCGATGGATAAAGTGTCGTATGAATAACGCAAAATTGAACTTAATACTAACCTCATTTACTTGATATATTTACCAAAATTACCCAAAAATATCTTGAAATAATATAGGTTACATTCTTTTCAATAAATTCTCTATTGGCTTAAACCACGGACTCCAGACGACTTCGGAAGCTCCTGCAACTCTTCCGGACGGTATCCCTGTTTAATTTGGTGAATACTGCCATAATCCTTGCTTTCAGTTCATCTTTAGTGTTACGAGGACTTTTCTTGGTCTCTCGCTCAACTGTGCCCTACACATAATAATAAAGGGTGTTGCAATCTGGGGAGGTAGGTGTCCAGATGTAAGGGGTGATGTGGTTAGAGAAATTGTCTGAGAGCCATGACTGTGTTCTCCTGCCTGTGTGTCATGGTGCAGAGTCCTGTTGCCAGACGTAAGATTTTCCAGCAGCCGCCCTCTTGACCCAGAGCAGCACTCCCTGATCAAGGCACATGATGCAGGCCTCCGTGTTGAGTTCGATACCCTCACCGAAAAAATTCGCGGGTTCTTTTTTTTGATCAGAATGATCAGATTGAGTTTTTCCGAGCTGCCGTTCCCTTTAGACTCATCCTACTCTTTAAGAATATTCTTAACGCTCCTCAGATTGACATCCAAACAATCTGATCATTCGTCGTAGAGCTTCCGGTGTGAATACCAAGGAGTGCAGCATGTCGTTTCCAAATCTCTGACGCAGTGATTTGTGTCATGGTGCTCTTTTTCTCTCAGACGGTGCCTGGCTGACCCTACTATACTGTGCAATCGACAATATCAAAAACAAACAAAACGCCTGCGAGAAATTAAAACCAAAAAACAAAAACAAATGGCGACAATTTATCCATCGCACTCTGTAGTAATCGTTTCTATCAATTTTTTTTTAAACTGATTTATAGAAAAATTAATTTAACTATAGGCGTATTGTGTAATCCTAGATATATTATTTTCAACGTTGATGTTATTGTTTCTACTTTTCACACCATTAATTTTATAATACTGTTAGAGGTTGCATAGCCAATAATTCCCTAAAGAAGAAACGTGTTTTAAATTAATATACTAATCTCAGAAAAGACATAACATTGTATCCCATATCTCGTAAATTGGCCTTACAATTGAACTGACAGGTAAGCTTGATTTATTTGTGAAGGGTATTAGAATAATCCAGAAGATATACTCGGAGCAAACTTCCTGCATGAAGATCTAACATGGATTCCGTAAATATACAAAAATAGAAATGGGTGTAAGACAAGGATTTGTCTTCTCACCGGACTGATTTAAACTTTACAGTAGGTACCTCCACTTGCTGGCTGAAAAGAACAGCATAGGATAATGAAAAAAATGCCCCTAACTAAAAAAAAACAAAGTTTTATCGTCAAAATGTTTATGCTATTATTAAGTAAACACCAAAGTATTGTTTTAATATTACATTAATTTTTTTTACATCCTTTCTATCACATTGGAAATTTTGGTTAAAATCTTGTTTTTTTTTTATGTTAGTGGTCGACGTAGTATGTACGATTAGTGTTTCTATCACATTGTTTTTTGAAAATTCTTGCAAAAAATAAATAATTGTCAGATTTTGATGAAACATTTCAGGACTTATTCAAATTTGAGTGACATTATTTTTATTTTTATTTTTACTTTTATTTTGTTACTTAATTTCCTGAAATTACGAGAAATTAAATTGCAAATTCAACATTTGTTTTATTAGTTAAACTTAAAAACTGGAAATTTTGAAGGATTTAAATAATTTTTTGTAAAACATGACCACTTACCGAAAATATGCTACGAATGGTAAAATTAAAAAAAAACGCAATAAAACTGACATTATTATTAAAATAGAAAAAAAATGATTTTATAAATAAGATTTATTACCGATCCTACTGCCTTGGGAAAAAAACCTTTATCGACGAATAATGAATTTTTGAAATAGTTGTTTCATTTAAAAAAAATAAAATAATTATAATAATTTAAATCGTTTAAAATTCTGCATTACTTCAAATTGATTATGTGATATTGTTATTAAATGAAAACTATATTTACGAATCAAAAATTGAAAAGCTCCATAAATGTCGTTTACCCCGATATTTTAAAAATAATTTTAATTTTTATTATTGTAGAAAAAGTCCCATTTTCGTAAGTATGGATGTCCGTCACGTGTTTTAAGAGTTGTGTTCCCTGAAATATCTAGCCGTCTGCGATGCTTTCATTTTCCCTTCTGTCTTTCCTCATGTTTACGTCACATCAGTCTTTGAAAATCATCCGTGCATAATTTTAAAATTTAAAGTATAATTTTTACTTTTTTAATTCCTATTTCCCTAAATATTTTAATTTAAGCATTTATTTTAGTGTGGGTCATGTTTTTATTAAGTATTTATTTTTCTTAGTAGATTTTTACTTTTTACTTTTTTTAAGTTTATTATTTTTTGTGTGAAATATTTTGATAAAAACATAAGACTAAAGCTAAAGTAACTCAAATTCAATTAAGTAATAGATAATTGCTGAAAATATTATGTTGAAAAATTACTAGGTAGATAAATACCAAAAACAAAATGCTCATTTAGATTTCGTAAATTTATGTCAATTTCTGGTCAACCATATTTATATTTTCAACACTTTAGACTGCTAATCAATCAGAAAAATAAGTCCCCGTGTTTAAGAAATGCTTGTATAATGTTTTATGCTATAAGTAATTCTTTTCAAATCAGATTAATTTAACTTTAAATTTGTTAATTTTCTTCAAGTAACGAATCTCAAATATATATTTTATTTTTGGAAGATTTTTACAACCGAGAAATAACTTTTGATTACAATCAATCAAAATGGCCGATATTTATCGATTTTCTGAAAGCGGCCAAAAAGCTGAGATTCCAATCAAAATAATTTCTAATCGAAATACACTAGAGTATTTTGCTTACTGGAAATTGTATATTTAATCTTTTAGGTTTTAATTAGAGCTAAAAAGAAAGCTTTTTCATTTTTTAAAATTTATTTTGAACCCTAGGTATGGAAGATTCAGTGGAGGTCCCTACTTTACAGTGAAACAATTCCAAGAGAATTAGAAGTTTTACAAGGATTGAATATTAGTCGCCACAATATTAACAGTGATAATGGTAGGCTACTGTAATTTCTACAGAATCTAGTAAAGGAAAGCAACAAAAATTAACTAAACATCAATTGTAAAAAAACAGAATGTATCATGGTTAACGAAAGGGACTGTCATTGGAGAAATAAAATCTATCAACTAGACACATTTAAATATCTACGACGCGCCTTAACAGGGGACGGAAAATACAACACCGAAATACCGAGGCTCATTGGGATAGCGAAAGATTTATTAGAAACTAAGAAAAAAGGTACTGAGAAGTACAGAGATGTAATATCAGTCCTTCTATATCGCAGTGTATACTGGACACTCAACACAGATGGAAAAGAGGCTTGAGACAACAGAGATGTTGATCTACAGAAAGATGCATTAGAATACTATGGGCTGAACATATGAGCAAGGATGAAGAACGGAAACAAAAAAGGCCGCCTAGAATCAGAAAAAGACTAATGATATTTCTAGGGCACATAATGAGAAAAGCGGGCTTAAATATTTGACACTCACATGACGTATTGAAGGCAAGAGGGACAGAATAAACCAGCGCCAGAACAGGAATCAGGAGAGATAGCAAAAAAATAAAATTTAATAAGAGATACAAAAAAGGAGAAATTGTGGAGAGCCATGCACGGAGAAAGCACATCGAAAAGAAAAGTGCAAGTCTATCGTGTCAGGTCATATGGAAAATTATAGGTAACATATCCATTATATTTAAACGGCAATCTCTAGCGATTGTGTAAGCAAATATTGACTATATTTCTGGGATGAGGTATTATGTACACTATTTACATTATTCGGACTATTGTCCTCATGTTTGTCGCCATGTTTATTACAACGTTTCGGCCGCTGTACACTCCAGCCTTCTTCAGGTTGTTGGAATGTGGAATTGAACCCTTTATTTCGCTCACTGGGGTAGATATTGTTCTAGTTCCACGTGCCATGTTTAATCGCCGAAAACATCGCAATAATAAAAGAATTGGGAATCTAAACTTTCAGGATTGCGGGTCCGGATCCGGCCCGGAATGTTTTTAATTTTACATGGAGTCGACCTGAATACAATATGTTATATGATGGGCTAGGTTCTCAAGGATTATAGTTGAAAAAGTGTGACACAGTGACACACCGAGATTCGCATATATATATATATATATATATATATATATATATATATATATATATATATATATATATATGTGTGTGTGTGTGTGTGTGTGTGTGTGTGTGTGTGTGAGGTGTATGTGTGTAGGGGGTGCGTGTGTGTCTCTGCGTGTGCGTGCATGCGGGCGTGTAAATTCTTTTTTACTCCCACGCTATCACAGGATAGAATTTAAAGTGAGGTAGTTACTGATATTTTGGCAACTTTCTCTCTTCTATCTTTGGCCGCGCACCGGCATTTATTTTCATGTGCACCCATACAAACATGCGCAGACGTACACACACACATGGACGTGCACACACAGACACGCAAACCCACAGACACGCGAACGCGCATCCCGTAGAATGTCACACAATCTTGGACACATGATAAACATGTGAAATGAAACATTTGGCGCCAGCAGTATATATATATATATCTATGGCGACATATGGTCACCTCGAGGCGGTGTAATAGTTAGCAAGCTTGTCTCGCTAGAACAATTGCGACTGAGTAGTGAGTTCGATCCTCACTGGGTGCCACATACTTTCGGCCTTGTGCCACATCTAAGCTACGCTTGGAAAATCACTATATATGGCGACAAAGATGAGAACAATAGTTCGGATATAGTAAATAGAGCAAATATTGAATTGTGGCTTCTGTACTTCTCATATCATTACTCCGTTTCGTGTATCTTATTTTTAATCTTGAGTCTCGAAAAGACCTGCCCGTCGGCAGTTAATTAAAGAAAATATATTTTTACCCAAGATATACTTATTCCAACGATACGCGTATTAATATAGACCTGGACACGTTTTTTTCCTCTGGGAATAACAATGAGTGGAATATTCAGAAGTGTTGAGAGATATGGTGGGCTGATTTTTAAATTTAAGATGAATAAGAACGCTGAAGTTAGAAAAGATGATCGATTATTTTTGTAACGGAACATTAACTCCTTGTGGGTCATTTAATGCCGAATAATGTTTTTTCTTGGAAGCTTTGCAGTAATAAAAATATGATATATATTATTCTGCTTTGACAATTGAATAAATCCTTTTGCGCATATACATGTTTGTGTGGACGTAGCTAATAGAAGAAGTGATATGTGTGTTTTATGTTGTAGCTTTGTTGAAGTCATATTTTGGAATAAAGTTTGATTTCTTTAAGAAATTGTAGGATATTTTATGAATTAATTTCATGTAAGACTTTTTTCTTTTTGGTGGGTTGGTTGATTTCGTTTAGCGGCATGTCAACCTCTATAGGTTATTTAATATCGAAATCTAAATATTATGAACATAATTTATGGTTTCAGCTAAATATATTTTGAACGGATTTGTATGACTTCAACTACAGATAAAATGTCTTGGTGGTAATTCTGCAATAAAATCTGTTGCTGGTCATTTTACTATAAATAAGAATTGTTAGTCATTTTTTCATATAAAAATCGATTGCTGGTATTTTTATTATAAATATGTGTTGTTATACTTTTGTAGTATTTTGTTTGACTTTGAGGTTCACTATTTACCAAAATCTGGAAGCCTAACAGGTGCTGCTAGACCGGGTTAGCGTGGACCTGTGAACAACTGCAATTAAGAGATGTTTCCACATTCCATAAAACCTCCGATACCCTGATCACAAGTCTTGCTGCCGGATGTAGTTCATTGTCAGGACTGTAAAAAAAGTTTAAGCAATCTAAAGAGAAAGAAACATGTCACTCCGTGAATATCTTGGATGAGAATATTTCATTGTTTACATTCGAACTATTAACGTTTACATTGACATTATTAATATACTTTTTCAGCCGTTGAAATCTCCGGTGTTCTTTGGGTATATTTCGATCCGGATAACATTTGAGAAATTTTCAAATGAACAATTTATTTAATCTACGGGATATATTGTTCTGCATACATTGCCCATGTCTCGGGATATATCGTTTAATGTTTATTTCTTACTGCTCTGTTATTGTTATAGATAGACATTTAGAATCAGAGGAATTAGGGCGAGCAATATCTGAGCATTACTAAAAAAGAACAAAATGGCAGATATCCCCATTCATTGACGATATACCAGATTAAGAACGTTTTATTCAGTTCGAAATTCCTTAAAGACGAAACGAATCCACAGACACCAGAAGAATGCTGAGGGTGGGGTAGAACGGTTAAAGCATTGTGAAAATAACAGCCAATATAATTGGAATTAGGATAGATGTAAATAAACACATATCTATTAACCGAATTCTTACTAATTTATAATATGCATTTATTTCCCCTATTAAAACAACCTTATTCCGTAACCATCTGGCGTGATTGATTCCCAGATCTTGTGTTGAATGAACAATAGTATGAGAAATAAATAAAATAAAAACATGGCAAAAACAGTTCGCTGCTTCTACTCTAATTTAGCCGATGTTATTGGTAGTGATAGTCTGTTCATCACAGAAACTAGCGCCAAATTGAATTAGATTCTTCCTCATGTTCACCAAAAAACTCAAAAGATTTCGGAAGAAAAACCACCAGAATTTAGAGAAGTGTTGTTCTAGTGTTTTATTGTCATTAGAGAAGTACTAATAGGGTGTCTTATTTAACTAATAATAGATATACTTTATTTAAGTAAATGGTCTGTTTTAAGTAAAGAGTATTAAGTACATTTACCGGCCTGAATGTTCTAGAAGCTTCAAAGTAAATATCTTCTCTCCTGAGAGGAATTGAACCTGTAACCCTTATGGCAACCCTCATATAGTCGGACGTGGCGTTACCATTCAGCCAAAGAAAAGCTTCCTAGTTAGCAATGTATCAATGGTAACGTCACGTCGGGCTATATGACTGTTCTCATAAAGTTTACAGTCTCGATTCCTATCAGAAGAGTGCCTATTTTCTACGAAGTTTCTCGAACATTGAGGTAGGTAAATGAAATTAATATTATTGAATTAAAAACAGAGGATTTCCTTAAATAAATGTTATGGCCACGTAGACGAGTGGTTAGAACGCTGGCATGCTGACCATGAGAACCAGTTTCGAATTTCACCATGGTCGATTTGTCAGGAAGGAGACATGGTGATGTTATCGGACTGGTGTGGTCGATCCCAGCGTGCGACACCTTTGGAAAGTGTCTGAAAACCATACCACTTTTGAGTGAAATTGGGTAGACGGTACCCTTGGGTGCCGTCGATAGTTATGTTAGCACGAAGCCACAAGTCATCGTGGCCGAGGGCTTGAACGTGCTGGCCTTGTTCAAATTGCAGATCACGCTAGATTACACGCTCTTTCCCAGAAACTGTAGCTAAGTCCTGCTCAACATTGTTGCAGTATAAACCACAAGTGGGCTCTGTGGGTGTTGAATAGAAACAAATGTGCCTCAGCAAGCGTCTGCAATACGTATTGGCTAGCCGCCCCAGTAGACGGATTTTGGCCAGCTATATATTTTTATTATATATCTAAAATCTTCTTCGGTATTCTTTCTCGAAAGATAATTGGATTCTTGTGCGATCAACGTAAACTAATATCCAAATCTTGGGGTTTAACACAAAACAGATTGTTTGTTTCTAGGTCTAAAATAATTTATTTTCTCTGACCACAAACATTCTCTACAGGTAGCGTAGTGTAAACAAACGTTCGAATTCTTTTTTTTTTTCTCAAGACGCGATAAATTCGGACAACATATAAATCGTGTCTTTTTCTTATCGGCGGAAGTGGATAGGTTTGGGAATCTTGATTTTGCTCAATTTTACTGAATCTTGTCTATATAAATTTGTGTTATATTCTCATTGGAACTTTTCTTAATTTTATTTTATTATTTTAAAACTTATTATTTTAAAACAAAAATGCATTTCAATAATTGTTATACTCATTTAAAATATCGAAAGCCATTTTGTATATATATGGATTTTTGAGTGTCGACACTTCGGCGAAATTCGTTAGAATTCGGTAATATCTACCAATCATATTTTTATTGGAAGTGTTATTTTTTACAAGCGCGGACATTATTTACTATGTCTATTTGTTTGTTAGGTTAATCTTACCAAAGACTTTAAAGCTTCAATATCCTAATGCGCTATTAATTTAAGTGTTTCAAATTGCATACAAATCATGTACATTGTCTCACCTCTGTGCAAAATGAACTGTCTTTCCATCTAACTGCGCAGAATCATTTTCAATCGCACCCGGAGATGACGACTGCACACAGAAGAAAAGAAGCCCTGCATTTTAACCTAGTCACGGTACACGGTAATTTTTCTCTGGGTATGACTCAGTTGACTCTGTCGTAGTGTGCCACCAGGGACTGGAAAGATGGCGATCCACCCAAGGTCAGGAGAGAAACCAGAATAAACTCTGGTGGAAGTCCGAATAGCTTCTGAAAGTTAAATGGATTGTCGAAGTCGTGTGTTAGATCAAAAGATCAATCGAGTTGGTACCCTCCGAGGTTTCTCACAGGGTAGCTAGATAGCTTTCCATCGTCACAATATAGCCGAAAGGGATTCGGCTTCCTGTTACCCTGACTCGGTGAATGCCTGGGGGAAGCAACGCAACTGGCAGTGATGCCGCTACCACCCAGTCGCTTCCTGGGCAAAACTGCAGCCCTACTCAGCAACAGAACGTTTAATTTCAAATAAGTAATTAATTAAAATAATCAGATAAAATGTAGAATACTTAATAATGTGAATCACACCGTATATTATCGTTCATTAGATATAGAAGGGGAAAATATTTTTTTAAATGCTATGCAGTACGTCTGTTAATTAAAATGAGTTATCCAATCTGTTTATTACAAAATGAAATACGTTAAAAAGCATACATGATTCTTTGTAAGGATTAACCTTACTATCGTTTCATATGAAATAAAATCAGGGGAACAATATCCTTCAGATTTTGGGAGCTATCGATACCAAAAGATAAAATAATAAATAATACATGAAACGGTAATGGAATTCCAGAAAAAAATGTAAACGCTTTTCTCATGTTTATTCGCGGTGTATGAAGAATGTATGTTTTCCGCCATGATGGTGCCTTTCGGCGACTAACGCATGCACACAATCTGTTCATCTATAAGTGAGAGTGAGAAAGGTCATGGTAGCCATTTTGTTTCCCGGAGCTAGGTATGTTGAGGTTGCAAATTACTCTTGCTTCGAATTCTATTTTAGTTTGAGAGTTTTTATTTATTTTACTGAGATAAGCATTTTGAAATAAATAGGTATTTTATTTCTTTTGTAAATACTTTTATTTACGTTTCCTTAAATGCTTCGGGAAAATTATTGGAAATATGTCTCGTAAATCTGTATAATTATAATGAAGATTTCATTTGTTGTATTTTGCCAAGATTCGTCACTAATTTTACCTTTCTCTTCAGATAATTTAATGTTTCTATACACAACGTTTACAACAGAATTTAATTGACGCTAGTCAACAAAGCGTATTATAGCAGTGTATGCGAAAAAAATGATTGTTTCCTGAAAGTAGGAAAATTCAATTTTAATTTTCAAAATATATCGACAAAGAAAGGCATCCTACAAAGCACATTCTTGTCTTTAAACCCATTGCTTAATAGCATATATCGTCTTTGCAAACTAAGCATAAAATATTACGTTTACACAAGAACATCAATATACACTTAGTGGAAACTTAATTAACTGCAAATTTTCTTTTATGAAAATTTATAATCTTTAAATGACGAGACAGCAGGTTAGAGCGACCTGTTGAATTTAATTTAATGAATTTGTATGATAAAGAAATGTTATTCAAGTAACTTCAAATGCACCACGTGGGCCAGCCGAACGGGTCTGAGTATTTAAAAACTGCCAATCTATTAGGATTGTCATGCAGAACTATCTTTACTCTTTAGAGAGAGAGAGAGAGAGAGAGAGAGAGAGAGAGAGAGAGAGAGAGAGAGAGAGAGAGAGAGAGAGAGAGAGAGGGAGAATAAAGTGAGCGACAATTTAGTGGGTAGAAATCCCTTGTTTGCGAAAGTGGTCAGATTAGAATGTCTATACTGAATCAAGTTGATAGAAAAGCAAGAGGGGTTCAAATAACCGCCTTTTACAATGTAAGTATATTTGAATGCAAAACACGGCGAACCTTGAATCAGATGTGCTACAGCAGCAGAAGGCCATGTTGGGTGATACTATTTTCAGATAAGAACAAGAAACAGTGGATAAATTGACGAACTGAATTACAGAAGTTGTCGGAAATGTTGCCTGCGTAAATGATTAACTATTGTGATATTAAAAGTATATATCCATACTGTCTTTTATCAACGGTTCAGGCTGGTGTTGGTGGTGGTAGTGGTGTCATGGCATAGGGATTATTATCCTGGTAGACATTCTGAACCTTAGTACTAATATAAGATCGTTTAAATAATGTAACCTACCTAGGTATTGTCGTTGACTACGCCTCTCACTTTATGACTACGTTACTGGCATCCTCTGTTCATCATTTCCAGCAAGACAGGGTAACATGTCACAAATCAGGACTAATAGCAGACTGGTTCCTTGAATAAACCAATGAGTTATTATCTGTTAACATATCCCCGATAGTCACCGGATTTCAATGCCATACATCCTCATTTGGAATGAGATATAAAGGGAGATTTGAATACTGGATGTGAGGAAAACCAATCTAGATGCATTGCAGAATGCTGTCATAACAGAATAGAAACAACATGTCGAAATCGTGCTTCTTGGACATCGTTGAATCCACACTAAGAAGAAATGACGGGATCTAAATAATCTTTCTTTCTTTCTCTCTCTCTCTCTCCATATATATATATATATATATATATATATATATATATATATATATATTGCTTCACACGTTACTATAGTGGACAATGGTATTTGAAACAACAAAAAATAGAAGATTGTTGCACTGCAACGCTCTTCATAGCCAAATGGTAAATCACAACGGACGCACACACACACACACACACACACACACACACACATACACACACACACACACACATACACACACACATACACATACACACACACACACATACACACACACACATACACACACACACACACACATACACATAGAGGGTACGATGAATAATATGCAATTTAAATTATGCAAAAAGGAAAATAACACTAACTTTTCAAAATATATTTACGAAAATTACACAAATATATCATGAAAATTTATTCAATAAAATCCCCATTGCCTTCAACCACGGCCTCCCGATCACTTCTGAATCTCCTGAATCTCTTCAGGAAGATCTCCTTGTATAATTTGGTGAATGTTTCCATAATCCTTGCGTTCAGTTCATCTTTGGTGTTACAAGGAATTATATTGGTCTATCGCTCAACTGTGCCGCACACAACATAATCCATACGATTACAACCTGGGGTGTTATGTGGCCAAATTTCATGGGTGATATGATCAGAGAAATTGTCTGACAGCCATGACTATGTTATTCTGTTTGTGTGGTATGGTATAGAGTCCTGTTGCCAGACAAAACGTCTTTCTGCAGCAACCCTCTTGACTCAGGGCAACACTGCCTTATCAAGGCACTTAATGCAAGCCTCTGTGTTGATTCTGTGGCCCTGTGGGAAGATGAATGGAGGCATAACGTAGCTATAAATGGGATCACTCCAAATACCTTCGTAATCACCATTAGATTCAGCCAACACTTTCCAAATCCTCTTCACTGTTCATGGATTGACTCCCAAACACTCAGAAATGTTCGTATTGGCATTTCCGATACAAATATATTGTACTATACTGTGCAGACAACGAAGTAAGAAACAATAACGCGCATGCGCGAAATTAAAAAATATAAAATTGTAAGAATTTACACATTTCAACGTGTGTGTGTGTATATATATATATATATATATATATATATATATATATATATATATATATATAAATATATTAAATAATGTAGCTTAATTAATATAGCAAAATAGTCATTCAAACAATACATCAATAAAGTTAATGTAACTAATTACGAATTCACTTCGCTAACAGATTAAGAAGGCATTAACTTACTGACCAGTCGTTGAACGACACGATCCTTGGTATTATTAACTGTACAATGGATTAGATATTAGGTCCATATTGTTTGCAAGTACTTTCGGTAAAACATTTACAATCCTCATGCATAAATTTCATTTATTCTCAATTTCAGACAATTACAGGTAAAATTCCAAGACGAAAATGAATGTGATACTTGTCGAATGATGTTCTATTAAAATGTGTGCTATTATTAACAGTTAATAATTTTTTGAACTTTCAGTAATAAATCCTAGTTTTCCTCCTTCTAGACCGGTCGCCATCCAAGCCCGTGAAATCCTTTCTGTCTTGCTGTAGCTGTGATTGGGGCTGGGGAATTGATGAATTCATACATTTCCCAATTCGTAAGGGAATGTAGTGAATTCGACTGGAATTCGAACTCGGCTATTCGATTTCACAATCCGGACCGCAATCCATCACTCAACGGTGCCTCCATCTCTGAAAGGAAAATACCATAGCTGTCAAGAAAATACAACAAACAGGAAATAAGCATGTAACTAAATTAAACATATTTAATAGCTGTCTATATTTCTGAGATGAGGTATTATGTACACTATTTACAATATTCGGACTATTCTCTTCATCTTTGTCGCCATATTTATCACAACGTTTCGGCTGTTGTACTAACCGGCCTTCTTCAGGTTGTTGGAATGTGGAACTGAAACCTTTATTTCGCTCACTGGGGTAGACTGTTCTAGTTCCACGTGCCATGTTTAATGGATGTCAGTTATCAGTTATCTCCACTTAAATCCACTCTCCAAGTTCTCCACTTCCTTAACCGGGTATTGAACTCACACTCTTCGGGTCCCGTCACCGGATCTAACCAACGCAGTGGAGAACTTTTTTTTAAAATGTGTTATTGTTAACGGATAAATTTTTTTTGAGCCTGCAGTCGCAACGCTAAGGTTGAATTTTCTGAAAATTTAAGAGTGTGCGTTTTTTTTTTTTCTAATATGGGAATTTGAGAAAAAAATGTCAAATTGCCATATTAGTAAAAAGACGGACTCTCTTAAATTTTCAAAAAATAAAAAAATTCAACCTTAGCTTTTTGACTGCACGCTCCGAAAGTTTATATCTATTAACAATAACACATTTAAAAAAAAGAAGACATATTTCGATTAACATTTAATTTTTTCGTCTGGGATGCTAATTGAACTTTACCAAGTAAAATTAATTTCCAGGCCTGAAGATGACTGAATGTACAGTTGAAAGTACTTGCGTATTAAAGAAAGGGCTTGTACAGCTTATAATTTTTAAAAACAAGGATCATAACATCCATCGGGTGATTGGTAGGTTAATGCATCTTTAAAATTTTGTTTTCGAAGGGATTTCGCCATTTTATATCATTAACTTTACTAATCTACTTTTTGAATGAATGATTCACTGTAATATATATATATATATATATATATATATATATATATATATATATATATATATATATATATATATATATGTATATATAAATAAAAAGGAAAGAACAGTAAGTCTTTGGTTTAATAACAAAATTAAATTCAGGGGCTTTAGCTTCCATTTCTGAAACATGGTCATCACTGTGTAGCGGTAAAACCATATTTTAAATCTATTAATTTATAATATATATATATATATATATATATATATATATATATATATATATATATATATATATATATATATATATATATATATAAATATAAAAGTGGACATGGAAGTCAGCACTTAGAGGCGACAGTCTGTTTCATGCTAGTGCAATCGTAGTCGCCTGACGATTGCACTAGCATGAAACAGACTGTCGCCTCTAAGTGCTGACTTCCATGTCCACTTTTATATTTACACACGCTCTATCTCTGATATTGAGCACTTTACCCCATAAATATAGCACACTTTAAGACTATATTTCTGCATATATATATATATATATATATATATATATATATATATATATATATATATATATATATATATATGTGTGTGTGTGTGTGTGTGTGTGTGTGTGTCTGTGTGTTTACTAGTTTAAATGCAGACCCATCGGGCGTCATTTAAGATAGCTCCTGCTGAGGAAACTTGATTGCTCCTTCCTCACAATAGGTAAGAAAAGTTAGATGCGATAGTCAACAATAAATTACAGAAGAACTCAAAATTGATCGTTGCATTACTGTATTGCATTAATATTTATGCTTACCTTTTAAAAGTTCAACGATAATCCTTCAGCTGCTATTTAATTGGAAGACACTTTGATGCACGCAGGTCCTTACTTTCCGTACAAACAATTATTTTTATTTCATGGGTCAATTTCGCTGGATTTCACAATCAATTTCGATTATTCCCAAGTATATTTCAAGGTATAAAAATTGTTAGCCTTACAAAAAAATTCCTTACAACAAAAAAAAAGCACATAATCGCGGAAAACATCGCTGTAGTTCCGGATTGCGGGTTTGGATCCGAGCCGGAATGTTTTTAATTTTACATAGAATCGGCCTGAATAAAAATGGTCTATAGAAGTAGAGTTGAAAACTGGTGCCACAATGACACACTGAGAGTCGCACACACACACACACACACACACACACACACACATATATATATATATATATATATATATATATATATATATATATATATATATATATATATATATATATATAAAAGTGAACATTGAAATCAACATTTAGAGGCGACAGGGTGTTTCATGCTAGACGCAATAGTTAGGCCACAAGTGTTGTTTTAAATAACCGCCAAAATAGGTTACCCACAATGCACCACTGACCGTATATATAAATAGCCGAGAAAAATAAGCAACACCCGTGCCCTGAGGGTTGCGTCTAGCATAAAACAGCCTGTCGCCTCTGAGTGTTGACTTCAATGTTCACTTTTATTTTTACACCCGCTGTATCTCTGATCTTGAGCAATTTATCCTATAAATATAGCGCACCTTAAGAGCATATTTCTTCATTCATATATATATATATATATATATATATATATATATATATATATATATATATATGTATATATATATATATATGTGTGTGTGTGTGTGTTTAGGGGTCCGTTTGCGTGCGTGCGGGCGTGTAATGTTTTTTACTTCCCCACTACCACAGGATAGAATTTGAAGTGAGTTATTACTCATATTTTGGCAACATTCTTTCTTCTGTCTTTGGTCGCGCACCGAAATTTATGTTCATGCGCACACAAAGAAACACGTACAGACGCGTACACACACGGACGCACACACGCACAGACACGCAAACCCAAAAACACGCACAGACACACACAGAAAAACCACGGGAACACACAACACACAGAATGTTACACACTCTATGACATATGATAAACATGTGAAATGAAATATTTGGCGCCAGCAGTATATATATATATATGTGTGTGTGTGTGTGTGTGTGTGTGTGTGTGTGTGTGTGTGTGTGTGTGTGTGTGTGTTGTTAGCATTTGTTCGTGTCATTCTTTGTATTTTAGATGTTGCCAAAAGAAAATCTTCCATCAATCGAAGAAATGCCCAGCAGTCTTCGAGGCTTTGGATATATTTTTCTCCTGGACGATAAACGTACACCTAAGCAAATTTTCTATCGTAAAGCTGTACTTGATCGCCAGTCCTGACAGAAACCAAAGAAGTGACACTGGAACTGCGTTAAAGATACGTCACATTCCACAGGCATGCATCTCTTGTGAAAATTGGGAAGCAGGCGCCGAGGACAGAGCAGTGTGGATCGATAGAATCAGCATGATGGTTCACTGAACACGAAACGCGGCGCGTTCAACATGTACAATGAATAGGAAGAAAATAGGCGATGTGACCTTAATATTTGCAACCAATAAATAGACGTCTTTAGTCTGTAATCTTCTAATGACATTTCTCATTCCAATGACACCGAAATTGTCTCATGCGGTTACACATCAATCAATTCAGAATTTACTCTTCATCTACGTGCCATACCCCTTCAGGATGTGAACTATCTGTTCACTCAAGCTCACTGGCTAGGTGACGAGTTATTTTCTTCTGACCTTATTTTCATCAGTCTGTCCTGTGAGTATCAGATTTTCCAAGCTCATATTCCGTTATGGTGACCTATCTACATTAGAATGAACTCTTCCTCCTTCATAAATACTAACCTGCGAGACATCCTAATCAGGCCGTCGGGACGCAGTGTAACCTGGCAGTTCCGACGGACCCTTCTATCTGCTGACTAATAACACTCTTATTTTGTATATATGTTCTATCATTTCAATACACTTATTCAAACTACCATCTTCTTTCCGTGCCTTTCTTCTGGCCCCTAACAGGCCACAACATATTCCCCATTATGCGTCCTGTAAATCTGAAATGGCTCTTCCTGGAGTTCATTTTTCATTCCATTGTCTCTAGAATTTTGACGTGATTGTAGAACCACATTTCGGTTGCTTCGATCTCGTTTTCATCTGTGAAGAGACTTTCCAGCATTCACTGCCAGGAGGACTGATATTACATAACAGTTCATTAATATATTCTTTGTTTCTAAAGATTTTTTCTTTTTCTTAATACTTTGCTAAGCTATTAAAAAGCTTCTTTCGTTATTCCAAAGCGCCTTCAGATTTAATTCTGACACTTATCGTAAATTTTACTATTCAGTTGTAGCGTGTTTCACAAATTTGCAGTGGTAACACTGTGTGAAACTTCTTTTTTGCAAATGGCATACAGAGGAAATGTGGGGGATTTGACTCAGTGGACCACACATGGCGAACCCTAGCTGTAAAGGTCTGAACTGGTGAAAATAAAAAGATGAGTACATCTGGATATCGGCCATTAATTCCTCTTTTTATTTCCAATAGCTCAGACGTTTACAGCAAAGATACGCCATGTTTGGTCCACTGAGTCGAATCGCCCATTATTTTCCGTATGCCATTTGTAAAGAAGTTGAGTTGCGACACTGTAGCGATTGGCTTGCAACATTGCATCTGTGAGAAAGAGGCTGTAGTATTGAAAAATAATTCCCCACTTGAGAATTTCCAGTCGAATTCACTACATTTACTTACGAAGTTGGAAATGTATGAATTAATCACCCCCCCCCCCCATACACACACAGATGCAGGGTTCTATAGGCTTGGATAGTGACCGGTCTAGGAAGATGAAAACGCTGTTTTATTACTGCAAGTTCTCAAAAATTCTTAACTGTTAATAATAGCACACTTTTTAATAAAACATCTTTCGACAGGTATCACATTCATTTTTTTTTCTTGGAATTTTACCCGAAATTACCTGAAATTGAGGAAAAATAAAATCTATGCCTGAGGATGGTAAATGTTTTACCGAAAGTACTTGCAAGCAATATGGACCGAACATCTAATTCATTGTACAATTAATAAGAATAAAGGCCGTGTTGTTCTTCGAGGAAAAATATCTGGAATGATTACTACTATAATATATTATTTAAAATAAAATAGAAACTATCAATACATTTTCAGAATTATTTACATTATTCGGACTATTGTCCTCATTGTTGTCGCCATATTTATTACAACGTTTCGGCCGTTGTACGGTCCGGCCTTCTTCAGGTGTTTGGAATGTCGAACTGAACCTTTTATTTCGCTCACTGGGGTAGACTGTTCTAGTTCCACGTGCCATGTTTAATGGATGTCAGTTATCAGTTATCTCCTGTTAATTTCCCTCTGCAAGTTCTCCACTGGCTTAACCGGGTATTGAACTCACACTCTTTGGGTCCTGTCACTGGATCTGACTAACGCCTTTATCCACTGTGCTATGTGTCCTTGAGATACATTCTCGGAAATTGTTTGAGTTTAGGACTATCAGTAAAATTAACAAAACTATTTTGTACAAATTTCTATAGCACAGAATATAGTAAAGTTCAGATTTTATCGGATTAGATCCCCCATTCAAAGATTTTAAAACGAATCTAAAACCAAATGCTATACACAAGTAAGGACATTACAAGAGAAACATTGGGTCAAATGAATTAGAATACCCAATGTCCATTCCGTGTCATTACTTGTGAAAAGTCCATCACCATCAGCAAATTACATTAAGTCCCATTTCAGCCGTATAGATTCTTTAAAACATGCTATACAATTGACGTTTCTGACAAAAGACAACAGAAACAGATAAAACTTTACCTAACGCAATAAAACCTCCATTTAGTCTCATTAATTTTATTACGAGAGGAAGACAAATAAGGCATTAGCCACTAAACGTTAAAAAAAACAAAACAAAACAAAACAAAAACAACAAAACAAGTAACCTGTTCTGACTCTTGCTTTTAAAGACATTATTTTTTTGCATCAACCATTTTAGCTTCGTTGTTGACTCATAAATCGAATGGAGTCAGATAAATAAAGAAACCGAGTTTTACCAGTAATCGTATTGCAGAGAAGGTTCATCTGATAACTAGAATCAGAGACAGTGTTTGTTTCTGAAAACCATCAAGCTTAAAGGAAAACGGTTTTAAAAAATTCAGTTAAAACAAAATTTATTTTTTTAAACAAAAAAAATTCTTTCAAATACAAGCCATTTATTTTATATCTATATAAATATCTCACTCACTCATTCACTCATTCAGTCACTATATATATATATATATATATATATATATATATATATATATATATATGTGTGTGTGTGTGTGTGTGTGTGTGTGTGTGTGTGTGCGTGAATATATGTACGTGTGTGTTTATTGCTGTGCTTATACATATAGCTAAGACCTTTAACTGATCGTTAGATTATATTGTCCTTTCAGGGATATACAACTGAATACTGGAAAAAATATACCAACTAATTTTAATAGTAAAAAAAATGAATCCACATTTTAAGTCTTTTAAAAGATTCTGCAGTATCTTTCTCGTAATCAACTTTCATGCGATTTAAGTGGCTTATGTAGCAAATAGTCTCAAGGAACTTTTGTTTTTTGGTAATTGTCAAACAGGTCAAAATGAAATGTTTAAAAATGTTTTTAGATGTCTGTTTTCAATGAACACGTTTGTTTAAATAATAGAATTTATGGTGAAATATCGAAGGCAAAGTTAGATTCCATTTCATACGCATAGAAGTTCGTTTCACGGATCTATTTCGATTAATAGTGTCATTAAAATATGAAATGTTTAGTCGACCAAACGATAGTGTTTGCGTTAGTTTGGTTTGTTTTACGACATACCGACCTCAATGGGTTATTTAATGCCGACAAGGTTTTCATTGGTGGTAATATTTTATCCAAAATCTATGTAGCCTTGACTTGTTATTGCTGTCGAATGTAGTTTGTCGTCTTACCCCAGACGCACAAAGGATAGAGTTGTTTTATATGATTTGCTGGTAATATTTTTTCTTCAAAAATGTATTACTGGTAATAATGTAATGCTGGTAATAATTTTCCTGGAAAATGTTTTGCTGGTATTAAAACCTATTTTTACACTTTCATAGTGTCTTGGCCCCACTTCGGTGGTTAAATATTTTCCCCATAGTTGGGGCCCTAACAGGTGCTACCATCCATGGTCAGGATAGACCTGGGAACACCAGCAAGTACGAGGTGGTGCCACGCTCCTCAAAACCTCCTAATCAGAGGCCTTGCTATCGAATGTAGCTTATCGTCTTACCCAGGACGCCCAAAGGATAATGTTGTATATGATTTGCTGTCGGTCATTGCTCATTGTAAAGAGTGAAATCATGAGAAAAAAACAACAAATGATATGGATATTTTTAAGTCATGTGCTGGCTAACCGTCTTGGCCAATATCTTATTCTACTCTATAAATTCTTCCGATTTGTTTCTGTAATAAAATGGTCAACGGCGAGGAAGATGGAATCGGCGTCAGGTGTTCGAATACTGACCGAGTCTGTTGCGTTAACTTCCACTCAAATCTCCGTAGGAAAAGCCTGGATTAATTTTTATGTCCGGATAAAACACGATGTGGATAAATAGTAGGGTATACTGGCTATGTAGCCTTGACTGGCAGCCAGTCGACGAGGAAACCTTCTCTATTTAAATACTTCTCTAAATTTTTAAATGTAGCAATTCCTAGCTGATAACCATGATGAATATATTGAGACTCCTAATCGTTTACGATTAAAGAAAGTAGTTATAATAATTTCTCGAGTCCCGGAGCCAATCAGGATCGTTAAGGCATCCAATGTACTGCAGCCGTAGCTACAGTAGGTGTATCTAGGGTATGTTATTAAGTCGGTACCAATCACACTGTATGTTTGGAATGCAAAATCATCCTTTTCACAGGCAGATTATCCTATCAAGGCTAAAATCTCCAACATCTGTACTATTTAACCCATAACTGAAAGAAGATGCATGAATTACTTTTCCAACCGCAAAAGTGAGCTAAACAGAACTCGGCATGCTTTAGACACTTACAGATTGTAAGAATTTATTTTTTGAGATATTAAGCATTTAGATATACAGACATAGTAATTAACCCATACATGGCGAGAGACGAGGTGCATTCAGATCTTTATCACGAGAATTTGCGTATATGTGAATAAAACGAACCGAACTGGAATTGGAATTCATCTTTCCGATTAAAAATTCCAAGCCTTTGTTCATTACACCAACTGCACATCCATGCATACAGAAGCTGCAAATCTTATAGCACCGAACAGTCAACCATCTAGGTACTAACCAGGCTCCAAGCTGCCGTGATCGAACGGGAACCGATGTTTCAACCTGTAATGGGCACTAATCGTGTTTTGGACACCGTAACATTGTTTGCACTTTCTGCCACGGCAGAATTACACTTGCGAACGAGAAGTTATTGCGAATAATTAAATAATTTAATTATTCGCCATAACTCCTCCCCACGAGCTGATGAATTACGTAAAACTAAAATTATATACCAATTTAAATGTCCCTTGGAAGAATGTATCTCTGGTAAAGAAAAACAAACAAAAAAACAAACAAATATATATGTTGGGTATACGACAAATACACTATCAAGAAGGCTTACGCTGCACATGTCTGACCATTCGTCCATTGCGAGGCATCTACAACAACATTCCTGTTCACATTCACAATATGAAAAATTACTAATCCACAACACAACTATCCTACACCGTGAAAAAAACAAATTTAGAAAACAGAAGCAATTTATATTGAAAAAATAAAGCCGGCACTGAATAAAATCAACTGTGCAGTAATGTTCTGAAATGCCTGTAAAAGAACAGTTCTTTCATGCTTTAATGCGCGCGTGACCATGATATTATAACACAGAAGAAGAAATTTCATAATAGATAATTTTTCACGTTCTAATGAACGCGCAGAAGATTGTCAACCATTTACATTTAAAAGCATAATAAAAAAATTACGGTAATGGATAACAGTGCACAACTCTGTATACATACTTGTATGTATACAGAGTTAAATATATGAACAACATATAGTTTTGTACTACTTGCAACCCCGAAGATGATCTTGGAAGAAGATCGAAAGTACTTGATAAATGAAAATAACAGAAATTTAAACACATATAGCACATTTTTCTCATTCTTTAACATCTATACACGGAAGGTTATTCGTCAGTATGAACTGATTTTGATAAAAATTAGCGCACATAATGTCTGTAATTTATTCAATTACACACACACACACACACACACACACACACACACACACACACACACACACACATATATATATATATAGTTATTACAAAAGAATGGACCAATTTTATGACGCATTGCTTCAGTTCTCAAGCACTGTCATAGAATGGGACAGTGAACACTTGAAACAGGAGATTTCTAAGTTTTGGATGGCTGCTACAGGGGCGGTGTAGTCGCGTTGTATCACCGGCAACGTTAAATTGTTTGTTTATCCCCGGAATGGCGAATCCTCAGCAAAAGACGTTCTGCGTTCTAGAGTTCGCGAAACAAATTTGGCTGTCACGGTGCAGTGTGCTTTTCGAAGGCAATTCGAGATTAATTCGCCCTCTCCTAAGAACATTCGACGGCGGTTTAAACAGTTTCAAGTGAGTGGGTGTCTGTTTAAATGAAAAAGTCCAGGACGACACGATTTTCCGAAGAACAAGTAGAGAGAATCCGTGCTGCGTTTGGGGGGGATTCCACTGAAGACCACCAAATAGAGCTAGCCCTGAGCTTGCGATCTCTTATTTCACTATCTGGCGAGGGCTAAGAAGACATCAACATTTGAATCCTTACAGACTACGCCTCGTCCATGCACTTACTAAGACCTTGCGGTTTGTGCCTCGCCTGCGATATTCCCGAACCTCACCATCTGTGATTTATTCTTGTGGGGGCACGTAAAAGATCGTGTTTATGTTCCACCGCAAGCCAACAATCTCAATGACCTTAAATATCGAATAGCAACAGCGATCAACACAGTGGATCGTGATGTGCTGATACGCGTCTGGGAGGAATCGCATTGAGGTTACCTTGTTGCAGGTGGTGGCAACACTGAACACTTTTAAGATAGGAATTAAAAGTTGATTGTGGGTATAATACTTTTGAATTGACTGGAGTTTTCTATTGCTTTTCCTTATTACAAAATTGCGTAATGGAATCCGTTCATTCTTTTTTAATAACCATATATATATATATATATATATATATATATATATATATATATATATATATATATATATATATATTTATATATATATATATATATTGAATAACCCTGTATATATATATATATATATATATATATATATATATATATATATATATGTGTGTGTGTGTATGTGTGTGTGTGCATTTAGGCAGCAATCCTTTATTTATGCAAATTTCATTTAATCCTTGAAAATGGCTAAATGTATAGCCGAAAGCGCTCGGATAAAATGAATATTCGGACAAATTTATCATCCGAAAAGAAAAAAAATATTAGATCGCATGAGAAATTGTATAAAAAAATAAATAAAAACATCTTGTATGTCGTATTCAATAATATATATATATATATATATATATATATATATATATATATATATATATATATATATATATATATATATATACAGTAATTGCTTACATGCTGTGTGCTATATCAGTTATCAAAACGCATAAATATCCCGTGTGTGTAAGTGCAAGTAAGGATGTATGTGTGAATGATTTTATATATACAGATCCTTGTTAATCTAGTGATTTCCACTGGAAATCATACGTTTTAACTTAGCGGAAATGTAAAATTCCAGGTTAAAAACCAATTAAAACCAGGATGCCACATCGCATTCACGTAAAGAATTCCGAAATCTCTGTGTGATTCATAGCACAAATGAAAATATCTAATTCGGTTAGGAGTAAAAACATCGTGATCTGACAATTTAATTCCCGGAATACGTATGTGAAAGCCAAATATTTGATAACCTGTTGGCTGCTTTTTCCATTTAAATCCCCCCCAACCTTAATGAAGTTTTGCATTTCACGAGAAGAGGATGCGATTGCTGAAAACTTTCTTGGAATTCGTTTATCACAATACTTATCATTAAGCTAATCACATTATTAACATGGCAATTTCTTTTTTGATTTTATCAAGAATCTCTAAATGTATAGCAGGAGCACCAGACCAGATGGGAGAGCAATACTCAATGCAGGGACGAATGGCAGACTTTAAGTTTGTAAGATAGATACTGAATAGAAATGAAATGTTCCCGAACGACATAGTGAACTAAATTTCTTAGTAGCTGAACGAGTAACTGTTTCAATATAAGTTTTCCATTTTCGCCTCAGCGGAAAATATTAACCCGAGAAGGCGCACCGTGTCACTCTCCTAGAGTTTAGCACCAGACTAAGTCAGAAGTCGAACAGAGCACGCCGATTTCATTTTCCGCACCGTTGACCATTATATCACAGAAATAAATGGGAATAATTTACGATGGGGGATAACATATTGCCCAAGGGGGTTAGTCTGCACCTCACTTGAAAATATAAATACCATTTGTTGTTTTTTCTTCTCTAAATTTGACATTTTACAATAAGCGCGGCCTGACAGCAAATTATATACAACACCATTATTTGGTCGACAAAACATTTCATATTTTAATGACACTGTTAATCGAAGTAGAGTTGTGAAAACTTCTGTGTTAGAAACAATATCTAAATTTATCTTCGCTATATGACCATTAATGCTATTTATCAAACACTTTCCTTGAAAACAGACATCTTAATTCATTTCATTTTGACCGGTTTGACAGTTACCCAAACAAAATTCCTTGAGACTGTTTGCTACATAAGCCATTTAAATCACACGAAAGCTGATTATAAGAAAGTTACTACAGAGTCTTTAAAAGACTTAAAATTTCGATTCATTTTTTTGACTATTAAAATTAGTTGGTAAATTTTTCCTATATTCAACTATACCGATACCATCACATCTCACAGGTGACCGAAATAAAAGACGACATTTGGGTCTTCTATTCATCAGTGATCTCTACAATGGAATAAATGAATTCAAAATTCCGTGCCGGAAATCCATAACTATCAGGTCTTTAAAAAAAAGAAAAAGGAAAAAAAAAAGTAACTACAATGCAAAAATAAATTGCGCCAATTCTACAATACAGATCATGCCTATTTTAAAAAAACAACTTTAGAAATCCTGACATTTTCCTATTTTCGAACACAGACCTCTAGTTCTTGCGAGAAATAATTCAATATCTAATCGAGCAAACGGGATGTTTCTTTACGAGGAGTTGATCACAGGTTTGCGATAATCCAACATTCAGTTGGTAGAAGTCTATTCATTTCTTGCTATTTCCTGTATATTAACCAAGCTTTAAAATACTACGAGGAAGGGACAGACTGGATAATGACATGTATTTAGACGATAGCGTTTTCCGCTAAAATCGCTGTGCTTTCCCGCCAAATTACTAAAATAATAGCCGCCTCCAGTAGATTGAGGATGGAGTTAGGGAAAGTGTCTTGGTTATCATTTCACTTTTATTATAGGCCTCAGCGACTTACAAGCTTCCCCATTCTAACTTTACGTCTTGTTGTAATAAGATACGGGAACTTTGCTTTCTTTCGTTTAAATGAATATTTAAAATTTCCCGTTGAATGTATGCGGTCACTCACTATAAATACGGTGAAAGATTGCGAATAATGTTTGCTTTAGCGTTTCATCGGAAACGGTCACAGATAAAATTACATTTTTTTAGCGTGTTTAATTACTGTCTCCAGTAGTTTGTAACACCCTGTTTATCGTATCTCGGTTGCGTCTGCGTCTTTGGGCAGAGAGCGTTTAGGGAAGGCTCCGTCAAAGGACAGAGTCGCAAGTGAGAAAAATTATACTGAAAGGTGACCAGCCCTGGGGAACAGCTGCCCGAGGCGCTGCAATCACATTGCACCAGAGAGAGAGAGAGAGAGAGAGAGAGAGAGATCGGTGCTCGCACCGAGGCCAGCGCACTCGACGGTTGCGGAGGTTGCGGGGAATTTTTGTTCCTAGCCCGGGTATACACGCTCGGGCTCCCCACGTTAAACAGACCTTGTGCCACAACCTGACCTCGTGGGGGTTTGAGTAAATACAAATTAGTCTCTCGACTAGTTTGTAACACCCTGTTTATCATCTCTCAGTTGCGTCTCTGTCTCAGAGTGCGCTCAAGGGCGACTCTGTCAAAGGACAGAGTCGCAACCGAGGAAAATTATACTGAGAGGTGCCCAGCCCTGGGGAACAGTTGCTCGGGTCCGCGCCCTCTTATTCGACTAGAAAGAGGTATCGGTTGCGGGGGCTCGGACAATTTTCGTTCCTAGCCCGGGTGTACGCGCTCGGGCTCCCCACGTTGAACCGACCTTGTGTCACAACCTGACCTCGAGGTGGTAATGTTGGTGGGGGTTGATTAAATATAAATGACATTTTCTTTTTAAATAATTTATGTTTTATTCAAGAAAAAACATATTATCTCATATTTCTCATGTGTCGTGTTTTTGTAATGGTGAAAGTTTTCACTGAATATTTCTTTGTTATAGAACTTGAAAACGCAAATATATTCAAAGCTGAGATCGATACAAATTCGTTTTTTAGTGTGATTTAAAAACTATTCTTATTTTATATGCGTGTTTTTTCAGGACGTGGGTCATCACGTCTCTTCACAACTCCATATCATTTGTAAGATGATATTTGTAAAAGCTATACTTAAATTGTGGTAAGATCCAAAACTTTGCAGACGGTGTAACCAAATATTCCACATTCTCGTCCATCGTTTGTCACGTTTACAATAGAATTAAAATAACCGACATTTCGAATTTTGAAAACACACAAAATTACGCTAACATTTTCAGAACTACACTCGGACAGACATCACAAAGAAAACCAATAAAAACAAAGCAAACGGAATTTAAATAAACTATGCACAAACATACACACTAACACCTGAAAACCATAAATGGGCGACAGAATTGTCACACCAGAAACCTGATTGAAGTACGTATGATTAGAGTGGACACAAAAAGAAAAAAAAATTATTCAATCGAACTGAAAGTCTTATTCAATTTTGAAACATTCGACATAAAAAAAAATGATGGTAAAACCATTATTTTTTCACAGCATACATAAACGAAAATATTTGTTTTTGAAAATTGTCTTTGCGGCTGTTTTCATGTAGACAAATCTATTGGCAAATGTTCTTTACCAATTTTCGCCAAATTGGAAAAAAAAAAACTAAAACTCTAATAGTTAATATATATCCATGTTGTTTGGTATATACGAGGGTGAACTGATAAGTTCATAGGCTGACTATGAAGGAGTGAAACTAGATCTGTGAATTCTTGCATTAATTTCAAGTCTTTTTATTGATCACTGCATTGATTCCTCCCAAGTAAACTGACATCTGCCTCTTCGAAGAAGACTTCTGAGAACTGACATCCGTTCAAGGAAGTAACTAGTATTGATTTCTCTTGAAAAAGGACCAAATCTGAAATTGTGGTGTTATTAAGTAACATTCACGCTGACAGGGATGCCAAATTAGGGGATGACTTTTCAGATTTATCATAAATGCAAGTCTAGATGTTCTGCGACTTCTACCAGCGAGGAAAACATTGTGTTCACCAACTAGTGAGGGATTACAACCGATTGGCTATACATCAAATAGCCAATGTTTATAGCATATCCCGTAATAGAGTTGAGTATATTTTGCACAATGAACTTGGCATGACTAAGGTTTCTGCTCGGACGATACCACGGTTTCTGACACATAATCAGGCTGAACACAACATTTGTCATTGTTTGAGGCAAATCTCGCTGGTTTCCTTGAAAGTTTCCTGACCCAGGATGAGTGTTGGATACAACACTGTTTCTTCTTTCATAAGGACAATTGTCTAGCACACAAATCCTTTGTTTCAACGGCTGCTGTGTGTAACTATGTCTTTGAACTGGTTGATCACCCTCCTTATTCTCCTTATATGACTATCATCTGTTTCCAAACATTAAAACACAGTTGGCTGTGAACCAGTATCGCGGTAGTGATGACGTGATATCTGCTGTTCATGACTTTCTTTGCCATCAGGATGAACAGTCTTTTTTGAACAATCAGATATCAGTTTACCTGGAAAAACAATCCAGTCATGAATAAGAAAGTTTAAATTTATGCATGCAATATCTTTACAGCTCTAGCATCATTCGTCCATATTGAACCTATGGGATTTTCAGCCCACCCTCATATACACTTGTTGCTGAAGATCTTACTTTGTTGAAAAGGGGAAATGTTGATTTATGACAAACAAATTTCCCCGCAATTAATTTTATATTTCGACAAATTTCAATTCATTGAAGCAGAATTAATGTCTACTACTGACAATGTTAAACTGAACGGTAATCTGAAGTATCTGTCTACATTACTGAGATGAGGTATTATGTACACTATTTATATTATTCGGACTATTGTCCTCATCTTTGTCACCATATTAATTACAACGTATCAGCCGTTGTACGCTCCGGCCTTCTTCTGGGACTTATAAACTTAATCTTTTCAGCACAGTGGTTAAAGGCGTTGGTTAGATCCAGTGACAGAATCCAAAGAGTGTGAGTTCAATACTCGGTTAAGGCAGTGGAGAACTTGGAGAGGGGAATTAACAGGAGATAACTGATAACTGACATCCGTTAAACATGGAACGTGGAACTAGAACAGTCTACCCCAGTGAGCGAAATAAAGGGTTCAGTTCGACATTACAACCACCCGAAGAAGGCCGGGGCGTACAACGGCCGAAACATTGTAAGAAATATGGCGACAAAGATGAGAAAAATAGTCCGAATAATGTAAATAGTGGTAATCTGAAGTTTTGATTTTCTCAAAGAAATATTTTGTTTTATTTGTTAAACTGTAATAGAGAGCTATGGTATTCAATATAATATTAAAGTAATATAACATAACTGATTTTAGAAGTATTTAAACGATTTAAGAGATATTTTCAATTTTTCGTTGTATTTATATTCTAAGGAAACGTAAATTTTATATTTTTATTTAACAGTATTTTAACACATTAGAAATGTAAAAATATGAAAAAAATAATCAATCACAAGTTTTTACAAAGAATGTATAAAAATGTTATTTTTAATTTCATGTTATAGAATCATCCATTTTTGCTAACAAAATTTATGTAATTTAAAAAAAAACCCAGAGAAAACATGCCATAGGTGATGAATGTTCATCGACGATGCATTGATGTAAAATTATTTATTTTCATGATGCATCAAATAATGAAATTTTCGATAAGTAATACCACCTTTGACGCATAACGAAATACTATAAAAATGATTTTTTTCTTGTTGATTATTTTACCTGTCAGTATTCTGATTTGTCAAATGAAATCCTTTTGCAGTCTACTTTTTAAATCAGTTTACGTAAAGTGGATGAAGCCACTAATCTGCAATGGTGTACTGAGAGTAAATGAAATTGAGAAAACGTTGCTGAGGAGAAGAGGTAATAAAAATAATAATATCCAAGGAGACCGATAATGGCGAATGACACTGCACTTACATTTTTGATAAGCGTTATTGACAGAAAAGAAAGAAACTGGAAGAGAATCACAGGCACAAGAAGGACGCGAAATCATTATAATTGAATTTAGGTTTACAAATAGAAATTCCAACAGTAAAATGATGAAACCAGACTGCCAGTTTAGCATACGCTTAAATTCATACAGTTGATGTAACAAAGTGACAAGCCCATCAGAACAATTGCCATGAAAATACTTATAATAAAAAGGTACAAAGAAAACTTGCGTTGCAGTGGTGAAAATGTGATTGAAGCCAAGATACAAAACTAGGAAGCATAACATTGCAAATTCTTCTTGGGATTCTGTCACTAATTTCTAGATACATAACAGAATCACCAAGCCAATAGTGCTAACAATATTCAATGCACGGACGGGTGAAAGAATATTAAAGATTGAAGGATAATAAAGAAAGAAGAATAATAACGATGGGAAACTATTAAAGATGGAAGGCTAATAAAGAGGGAATAATAATAAAGACGGAAAACTATTAAAGATGGAAAGCTAATAAAGATGGAAGACAATTAAAGATGGATAGCGAATAAAGATGGAAGACTATTAAAGATGGAAGGGTAATAAAGATGGAAGAATAATAAAGATGGAAGACTAATAAAGATGGAAGGCTAATAAAGATAGAAGACTATTAAAGATGGAAGGCTAATAAAAATGGAAGAATAATAAAGATGGAAGACTATTAAGAAGGAAGGATAATAAAGTTGGATGGCTAATAAATATGGAAGACTAATAAAGATGGAAGAATAATAAAGATGGAAGACTATTAAAAATGGAGGATTTTAAAGATGAAAGGCTAATAAACATCGAAGACAATTAAAGATGGAAGTCTAATAAATATGGGAGGCTAATAAATAAATAAATAAAATTAATAAAAACGGAAGACTAATAAAGATGGTTGGCAGATTCGGATAAGACTAATCACCTAGCAAGACAGAGTGAATTTAACAGTCCTATCAGCAGATTTAACAATTGACTTGATATAATGGTTTCAATTCATATAAAGGAAAAACCTTAGACCGAAAAGCTGCAAGGTGTTACTCACCTGGAGTTCTGCTGTTAGATGGCCCAAAAGACTTTCTAAGACGATTCCTAAAAAGCATTTTAATTTTTGTGGGGTCGGGATAGACAAGCCATTTCTAACCGCATAGAGCGACTCTTATTTAACTGTTAGAAAGCATCGACTGCGTGAATTTTCAGTACAGCCACGTTGACTGAAATGTTTAAAATGACACTTTTTTTTTAAAGATCGTTAATTATTTTTTTAGCATTCGAGCTTCTTGAGTGTCTGTTGTTGACTTATCTTGTGCAGTCAATTTTAGCATTGTCGGTCACATGAGACATAAATATAATTGTAGTAAAAAAGGAACCAGTGAATAAACTCATACCAAAGATTTATTGCACTTTACTCTGACGTATTTAGTGTCCTCCCCACGAGGGACAGATGTGGCACAAAGCCGGGTTTAAAGTGGGGTACTCGAGCCCGTAGGCTCGGCCAAAAAATAGCCCGTATAAACGGGATCGGGCTGGTCAACCTCCCCGAACGAGGCTCTGCCCTTCGGCGGAACCTCGTCCGGGTTTCTCTCTGCCCAAAGGCAGAGAATTCCTCTCTGCCTCAGAGGCAGAGAGTTCGACCGTCTAGCCGAGTCGTCCAAAAAGGACTGAACTCTGACTGTAACTTGCACTTTACTCTGACTACTGACGGATCTAACAGGGTGCCTTTTATACCCTTAGATATTAAGGGGAGGTAACTGATGATTTATCAGTACAATGATAAAGTGATTTATTTATTTTTTATCATTTCATTTCAAGCAAGGCGATAAGATGCAAAAGGTGACAGAGAGTTAAAGTGAATGAGAAATCTTTAATGAGGAGAAAGGATAATAAAAGAACAGATTTGCTTAAAGCCGGTATTTAATATTTATTTTTGTTATAGATTTTTAACTTGATGCTGTGACTGAAATCTCCCAACAGAGAAATGAAAATTGTATAATTAAAAAAAATTCAAAAATAAAGTATCCTTTATAGAAATAAAGTATTCCTACGAAAATTAGTTAATGGTAACTGAATTTTGAAGAAAGTAAATGCGTTTTACTTACGGGACAGCTTAAATATAGATGAACGTAACTGACAAAATTTGATATTACCCAGAATGGTAAAAGTATATTTTCAACATTAAAATATCGTCGTATTAAGAGCAACACTCGAGAAGATAACTAACAATGTTTTGCGTCTTCTGTCCTGCAGTATTTAAGCTAACTAATCCAGTATAACATTATTGGTGAATTAGATATCCTACTTTATCTATTTAAATAATATTGACCGTAAATCTATTTTGAAAAAAGAGGACATAACATAGATATGATTGTAATAAAAACAGAACCAGTGAATAAACCTATACCAAAGCTTTATTGTACTTTACTCTGACTACTGACGGACCTAACAGGGTGCTTTTCATACATCCTAGATCTTAAGGGGAGGTAACTGATGATTTATCAGTACAATACTTAAGAAATGTTTATTTTGCTTTGTATTTATAGACATTTTCAGGATTTAGAACACAAAATTATAATTTTATTTCATATATTCTCAGTAATGGCTAAGTTTATTTTTCCCAGTATCCAGTAAAGTAATCGTTAAAATAAAAAAATGTGTTGAGTGTCTTCTATGGACAGCTACATGTGCCTTAAACTTATATTTACTTTTGACAGTTATTGATTAGATGCCAACTTACTTTGGTGTGAAACATATTGTCTAAAAACAGCCAAAAATATTTTATATACAAAAAATATTGTCTATATTTTCAAATATACAGTATATTCTATTTTTAAAATACAAATGTCAGTGATATTTAAATAATTAAGATAAATTTGAAATTTTTAATTGTTTTTTTCAAACCTAATATTTTTTTTTCTGTGACATGTCACTTTAAGTCATTTGCGATTGACTTTCCACAATTTCCTGTCCTATGTAACTCTCAGTAAATTTTGTCTTTTTATCATCTCCCCTACACATTGTTCAGCCAAGCATTTGCACAAGTTTATCAGGTAGGTTATGCGATATTTTCCTCTTTTTTTTCTTGTCTTCACTCTGTTCTGTGAGTATCGAATTTTCCAAGCCCTCTTTCCTTATTAGGTACCCTAGAAATTTCAACTGCCTCTTTCTCGTATTAAGTAAAGGTATCATTTTTGTTTCAATTTTCTCTAAAACTTTGTCGTTGCTCACATGTTCAATCCATTGTATTCTCAATATCTTTCTGTAGGGCCGCTTTTCTCTTGCTTCAAGTCTCATTTTCATCCGTGAGATGCTTGTGCAGCTTTTAATGTACTGATATGGCATAACAATTCAATACTCTTTTCTTTCTTTCAAATGAAATTTTCTTGTTTCTTAATACATTACTTAACTTTTGAAAAGCCTGTTTCGCTATCGCAATCCGCTTTATAAGTTATCTGAAAACTCAAAATAGATGCCACGATAAAGCATTGAACCTGCTCCAAACTGGCAAACCATTACAGAATCTAAAGCGAAAAAACAAAAAAGAAAAGTCTAATCAGGTTGATTCAAAGTAGAGCGTTGAACTCATAGAAAGTCACTCGTACACTGAAACATTGTCTTAGACATAATTATAAGTTAGAGACTGTAATCCATTTAAGCATAGAAGAAGAACTTAAATAAATTGTCTATTCACTTCTAATATATTAGCAATAGAAGCGGACAGAGATTTATGATTAAAATCTACTTTGCTATAAAAAAGAAAAAGCAAGTTGAAACTTTTTTTGTGAAGAAAAAAATTACCTATATGATTTGTAAATTAGCACAGGAAAGTCACAGATTATCCAGTCCATTTGGTTTAATAAATCCGGCTTTATCCACTTTGCGGGAATTACCTAAAAACTTACCTAAAATCACTCTGTATCCAATTACCTAAAACACACTCTATATCTAACTCTTTTATATATTTATATATATATATATATATATATATATATATATATATATATATATATATATATATATATATATATATATATATATAAGAGTTAGATACAGAGTGTGTTTCAGGTAATATATATATATATATATATATATATATATATTTTGGGTACGGGTTTTGTCTACGTCAGCCTGTTTGGTACGGGCAGAGTATTGACCATGAAGAGGTTTATCTTGCCATTGTTTCTGTATCTGGTCGGTTGCATCTGTCTTTGCTCTCTTTTTTTAAAGTATTTTGCAGATTCAACCGGTGTATTGTGCTTTACTTATATTATTATTATTATTATTATTATTATTATTATTATTATTATTATTATTATTATTATTATCTTCCCTTTGATATCTGGTGTATACTCATTTATTTTCCGATTTTGACGAGAGACCTAAGGTCAGAAATTGAATCATGACATTTTTCTAACTGAGCATTTTGGGAAAAATCATCAGCCATATTTAACAATAGACAAACCACTTCGTATCGTGTGGGCTGTACATGTGAGAACGATCTTTTGTTTCTTGGAGGCATGGACTACCAGGAATCCCTTCATGAGTCTATGGGGACCTTTTCCAATCAATCCCAAGACTCCAACTACATTGTTCATATCCTCCTTTCCATCATTGCGTCCAATACTTCAATATCTAAAACAAGGACTGGTGTATTTGGACATTACTGCATTCATAACTGCCCGTATTTACTGCGAGAAGGGTCAGAAAATATAAAGTGTAGCTATACCCAAGCGGTCCAGGCCGAGGTTGAAGTAAGAAAATTGAATCCCGAGAGTTTCTGGAAAATCGCCAACCAAATTCTGGATAGAGGCAAAGCTTCTGTATCAACTATTCTAAATAGCCCTGAGCTCATTTCTTCCTCGTCTGGTAAGCCGAAGCTCTTCGCATCACTCATAGAAGATCCCCTTCCCGACTTTTCCGTCTCACTGAGAACAATCTCTATTCTGTTACCAAATTCTTCTATTCAAAAGCTATATTAGGACCTCGCCAGACATGCCATCTATCGTTCCTCTCAACATACACTAGTTTGATCTTATCCGACCAGAAAACCTTTTGTCAGAACGTTTCCAGCTTATTAATATGGAAATGTGTCATAGTTGAGTCGAATTTGACTGTGCATTTTCATAAGAAGTATTTTTTTCTAGGCATTCTTCCATGAAGACCGACATTGTTCAGATTTCGTCGCACTGTAGACGTATGCACATTGATTCCGACACTGGCCACAGAGTCTTCGAGGACCGCAGATATTACAGCAGGATCCGCCTGGGGTTGCCGAACGAGTTATCTATTTGTTCTTGCAGTTATTTTTTGCGGATGTCGACGACTTGATTGCGATGCTGTCATACCAAAAGCTTTCCATTTATAAATAATTTGTGCACGGTGTAGACGTGCACTCCAAATCGTTTTGATAGCTTTCTGTGGGTTTCTCCACGATTATAAGTTTCAACTATGCGATTTATAAAGGTTGAGGAAGTTCTTTGGGGCTTAGCCATTTTTTATGAATTAATTTAGCCTCTAACTACACACTTTTTCATACACAGCTTACCAATGAATGAACACGTGTCATTTGGATATTTATGGGTTCACAAATGATTATTTCAACTGGCAACCATGTAAAACAAAAATTCAGAATGTGAATGTACGCTATCAGTTACTCTTGTGACTCCTGATATTTAATTAATATTGTTATTTCAGCTTGATATCAATTTTGAACGTGGTTGTTATTCGTTTATTAACGTTTTTCTTCATGAATATATAGTTTAATTAAGATTTTGGCGAAAAACAAAACATTCTTTAAAATATTATCTAAGAGATTTACTTACTTTTGCGCAACACTATATATATAAATATATATATATATATGTAAACTAGGAAATTGTGCAAGCGGAATATATATATATATATATATATATATATATATATATATAAAGAGAGAGAGAGAAAGAGAGAAAGAGAGAGAGAGAGAAAAACTAGGAAACTGTGCAAGCGGAATATATATATATATATATATATATATATATATATATAAAGAGAGAGAGAGAGAAAGAGAGAGAGAGAGAAAAACTAGGAAACTGTGCAAGCGGAATATATATATATATATATATATATATATATATATATATATATATAAATATACATATATATATATAAATATATATATATATATATATATATATATATATATAAATACATATATATATAAATACATACATATATATATATATATATATATATATATATATATATATATATATATATATATATATATATATATATATATATATATATATATATATATATATATATATGAAAACTAGGAAACTGTGCAAACGGATTAATGGTTATATCCGGGAAGAAACAGCAGTAAAAATACGATTTGAAATTGAAACAAAACAACTTAAAGGAAGTAAACGTCTTTGATGTAAACATTTAAGTTACATGATAGTACATAAACGACAGAGAAAACCAAAAATGAAATACGCCAGTAAAAATAAGTATTAGAGTCCTCCTCTGTTTTAAACAAATATTTATATATAAACAAATGACATTTAACATATACTGCCGAACATTAAAATGTCTAAGCAAATTACGAAACAATAAGTTATCTAATAGATTAAATTATAAGAAATAGTATAAACAAAATCATTAAATATTTTAACACGCCTCATAACAACGAAAGAAAATCTAAAGTATTAAATAAATTTTTACATTATCTACACTTCGAACCGAAACATTTATTTAGTCCACTGCCGCAGATTGTTCATGTTCCGTTTGTAATGCTTTTCTGGAAATTTTAGTTTCAGAGAATGAAATATCCAGGAAATGCTTCTGTTCGAAATTGCATCGTATATCACCTGAAGAAGGCCGGAGTTTGCAACGGCCGGAAAATTGTCAATATAAAAATTATCATGAGGACAACAGCCCGAAATATATAAATAGTCTAAACAGTTATATCTCATTTAAAAATATAAACAGATGTATTATACAATCTTCAAATTAAAAAATAAAAATTCTCTAAAAAAGTAAATACTGTCCGAATATTAATAAAAATTGTATTAGCATTATGTACAACTGAATGAAAAGATGGAAATATAACAAATATAGAAGCATGAAACTAATTAACATTAACAAAAAAAAAAAGTAGGTGTCTACTATAATATTAATAATATTAAACCTTGAAATAATATAGCTGCTTATTGGGGCAGATGGCCAATCACTGTTCAAATATCTTGCCTTGGCGCATTTGTATCTTTTCAATAGTTCAATTAGGCTGAACGTTCTTTCGTTACAGTTTCTGAGTTACCATCTGGCGTAATCATTATTCTGAACAAGTTCAGTACGCTCAATGACTACGAATTAGCAAAAATAGTTCTGTATACACAATACCATTCACGAGGCATGGGGCAACTAATGACACGTTTTTCAGTCACTTTGGTGACTTTGGTGGCAAATCAACCATGGTGAGATTCGAACCAGGTCTCATGGTTGGATAGCAAAAGTTATAACCACGTGATGAAGTCATTAATAATATAAACAATAAACATTTTATTTTACCAATTCTATCAATATAAACAATAATTATTTTATTTTATATCTTTTTAAAGTTATCAATATAAACAAAAATAATACCAATACTAACAACCGTTACACTAATACAATTGTGTGTAAATGCCCACTTTAAAAAATGCTTAATCAGTAATATAATATATAAAGCTACGGTAATTATTATTCTAATATAAGATATAAAAGATACAAAAAATATGTAAAGAAAAGATATTATAATCATGAGTCTGTTTCGACTCGTTCATATTTTATATATGAACGAAAGGAAATAGTAAAAACCGCTGAATATCATTAAGAAAAAATAAAAATAAATTATTAAAAATAAGATGAACTGTTCGGCAAATGTAGATATGTAATTGCCTAGTTTTATATAAATCCAAATTATATATATGTATAAAATAGAAATGTTAAAAAATAGAAAATAAAAACATCAAAATATTGAGAGATATAAAAAGTACGAAATAAAAAGGAAGAATTCTAAATTATAGTACATTCAAAGATTTAGTTTGAACAACGACACTTCTACAATATCGTAAAATGTAATTACACCTGAACTAAATCAACTAGGATTTAAATATAATGATTGCATTGATTGCCCATATATACGACTGTAATACTCAGTGTTCAACAAATATTTAATTTTAAAGAGGTATAAACGGGAGTACATCGCTACATTGACAAAGATCAAACCTTGTGAAGACAGATGCATCGGATATTATAAAAATAACGTTACAGACGAAATTAATAAAATTCAAGGGAAATTGATAATCCGTTAATATCTAAATTTTATCTAACACATGATTTCATAATTATAACGGAAAATGTTAAAACTGTTATCTAATAGAAAAACTCAATTCGAAATCATTACAAGAATCTCTTTAGCAACAATTTGCGTCAACAAAAATGTCATATAGAGAAAAGAAAATATGAGAATATAGACGGTTCACTGCGGATGATTATATGAAACATTCATAAACGTCGGCGTAAGACGTGAATTGAGATAATTAAATTATTTTAATTTATTTCAAATATATAGGGTGTTTCTTTAAGACGGATTGCATATAAGGGTGTTTCATTAAGACGGATCAGAGTCAGCAGTAAATAAATCAGTGTTATTGGTGAAAATTTATTTATTTCTCTATTGGATCATGTTCTGTATGTCATGGAAATTATGTGGGAAAATTAATATCACCCAAATATTCGCCATATCTGAAAGAAAAAGAAAAAAAATCATTAGACGCTTAAACGTAACTCGCATTTAAAATCGGTCCAAGTTACTTGAACATACTTATATATATATATATATATATATATATATATATATATATATATATATATATATATATATATGTATAAAAGTGGACATGGAAGTCAGCACTTAGAGGCGACAGTCTGTTTCATGCTAGTGCAATCGTCAGGCAACTAGCATGAAACAGACTGTCGCCTCTAAGTGCTGACTTCCATGTCCACTTTTATATTTACACACGCTCTATCTCTGATATTGAGCACTTTATCCCATAAATATAGCACACTTTAAGACTATATTTCTTCATATATATATATATATATATATATATATATATATATATATATATATATATATATAAGGTGCAATGGATAAAGTCTCGTCTACATTAGGCAAAAATGAAAATTACCCTGATAAACTCATTTTAACAGATATATTTACCAGAATTACACAAACATATCTACAAATACTAAAGAGGAAATTTATTCGAGAAAATCACCATTGGTTTCAACCTCAGCCCACAGACGACTTCGAGATCTCCTGCATCTCTTCTGCTCTTCTGGAGCCTCTCATCCTTGTTTAAGGTGGTGAAGGCTGACATAATCCTTGCCTTCAGTTCATCTTTAGTGTTAAAAGGAACTTTGTTGGTGTTCACATAATAAAAAAGTTGTTTGCAGACTGTGAAGTTAGCTGTCTAGATGTGAGGAGAGATGGGGTCGCAGATGTCCTCTGACAGGCATGACTGTGTTCCCCTGCATGTGGGCAGAGTTTAGAGTCCTTTTCCAAGATATAGGGCCTTCCAGAAGGTACCCACTTGAGCCAGGGCAGCACGAGTTCTTCAAGGCTATCGATGTAGCTTCTGTGTTGAGTCTGAAGTCCTCATCAATAAATTTACCCATCACAACCGATATATATATATATATATATATATATATATATATATATATATACACACGCACACACACACACACACACACACACACACGCGCACACACACACAAATATATATATATATACATATATATATATATATATATATATATATATATATGTATATATATTTAGAAATCGTTTTTAGGCATACTGGGATTTCTGGGTTAAAAGCTCAATATCACTAATATAGTGCATAGAAATATAAAAGTGGACATTGAGGTCAACCACCAACGGGTCGACCTTAATATATATATATATATATATATATATATATATATATATATATATATATATATATATATATAATATCTGGATAAAATAAATGAAACAAAATTGTGTGTTTTTTATGAAAGTATTTATTTCTGTGTTTTTGTATATATTTAATATTTCAGACCACCTCGGTCTTTCCTCAGAAATCAAATGAGATACTGTCTTTGTTTACAGCGTTTGTCGTGAAGCGTGGATGTCACGTGATGTGGTATGCGACTGTGTTTGAATTTTTGGCGGAAGACTGATGATAGTGTCTTAAATGTTGTTTAAAAGGTTTTTTGACCATATCTCAAGTAATATTTTTAACTGTTGAAATATTTATGTAGATTTAATATATCCACGGGTTTGTTTACCCCTAGTTTATATGTGTCTAATTTTAGAATTTATTTTAGATTCCCATGGTTTTTAACCACAATCAATATTCCCACACACTTACTCACAAATTAAAAAATGACTACAAGATCCTCCAATTAAGCAAAAATATGAAACACATTTGCCCCAAACCACCCATCAACGCAAAAAAACAAACACCTAACTTATCAGCTATCCTCACCTGCACCAAATATCTAAATAATACAAACCAAACAGGTAATTACAAATGCAACTAAACTCGTTGTTTAATTTGCGAACACATAATAACAGACAGTGAATTTCTCGCACCCAACTCCAAAATCACAATACATCCACCCCGCCTCACTTGTGATAGCAATAATATAATTTACTACCTATTCTGCACAATATGTCCTAATAGTGGATATATTGGCGAATCTGGAAATAAATTTGGCTTCGTTTCAACAACCAGAAACAAGACATACGACAAAATAATCCATAATCCCCAGTAGTTGAACACTTCAATCGACCACGACACTCGATAGATAATTGCAAATGTATATTGATAGACTCAAATTTTAGCACTACATACATACGAAGAAAAAAAGAGAAATACTGGATTTTAAAATTAAACACATATAAACTAGGGTTAAACAAAAACTTGGGTATTCTAAATCTGTATAAATATTTCAATAGTTAAAATATTTTTTCAAAAAATTTCTTTAGATATGGGGAAAATCCTTTTTAAACAATAACTAAAACACAATCTTCAGTTGTCTGTTAAAGATTCAAACACAATCGCGTTCCACACCACGTGTCGTCCGAGTCTAAAAACAAACACACAAACACAGTAATTTAAGTACAACACACATACGAAGAAAAAAAGAAAAATACTGAATTCTAAAATTAGACACATATAAACTAGGGGTAAACAAACACGTGGATATTTTAAATCTACATAAATATTTCAACAGTTAAAAATATTTCTTGAGATATGGTCAAAAAACCTTTTAAACAACATTTAAGACACTATCATCAGTCTTCCGACAAAAATTCAAACACAGTCGCATTCCACATCACGTGACATCCACGCTTCACGACAAACGCTGTAAACAAGCACACAAACATAGTATCTCATTTGATTTCTGAGGAAAGACCGAGGTGGTCTGAAATATTAAATATATACAAAATCACAGAAATAAATACTTTCATAAAAAACACCCAATTTTGTTTCATTTATTTTATCCAGATATTATATACATATCAAGAAAGTATACGTGGCCTCTCATTATGCTATATATATATATATATATATATATATATATATATATATATATATATATATATATATAAATATATATATATATATATATATAAAAATATATATATATATATATATATATATATATATATATAGATAGATAGATAGATAGATAGATAGATAGATAGATAGATATGTCTGGATATAAAACAAATAATTAAATATTGGCAACTGAATAAGCGTGCATACGCAGATAAGCGAATGAATAATTACTTGTTTTATCATAAGGTGTAAGCAAAACAGTGCTCTATGTAGTTAGAGCTAAGAACTATATTAAATATATATTAATAAGTATTTTATTCATCAGTTCGTGCCCGACAGCTTGGGAAATCCATGAAACTTAAGTTCAGCTACAAGCGTAGTTATATATATATATATATATATATATGGTACACACACACACACACACACACACACACACACACACACACACACACACATACATATATAAATATATATATATATATATATATATATATATATATATATATATATATATATATATATATATATAAGCGGCTTGGTGATAGTAGTCGTGTTTCTCGGGGGCCCAGTTTTTGGTTAAAGGAACTTGGATGAGTTCCACCACGGAATATGTGAATGAGCGGCGCTATGTCGAGTTTAATTTGTTACCTCTTCGTCACCGGGGCCTATGGAACAGTTGGTATGACGTTTGCTTAATAACGTAACTGTCCGGATTAGTGGAAGTGCACCGCTGATGAGTCCAAAATATAAGACGAAACGGCCGTCCAGTGCTTTCTGCATTCTGTTGAGGTTTCTTCTAAAACTCGATGAATTACTTAATTATGAATTATTACCTTCAAATATCACTCCATATTAACTTAAAAACTAAACTTTATGTAAGAGAAATTACCAATATAAAAATAGTCGCAAATTAAATTCATGAATAAAATTCAAACTGATAGTCATATCAACTTAATAATCAATTACAACTAGAAGTAAACTTATATTTTAAAATAAAACTTTAGTATTTTAATGTAAATTCTATGAATATTTTTCTAATAGACTATTTCATATTAAATCTCCAAAATTTTGTAATAAAGTTTTTAAAAAAATTAAATCGCTAACAAACATCAAATTAAATTCCTTATAGACTGTTTAAACATTCAAATGCATATCAAACATTAAAATATTTATGAACTCTCAAGGTAAAGCAAAACAACAGCGTCTATTTCGGGCCTTTCATTCCAAAGAAAGTTAGTGACACTTTCTCTCATGACTTCCTTCACTCTTTTTCCCTTTATGTCTTTTTTCTCCTCTCCCACATCTATATCAATATATAACTTCCGTTAAGTTAACCGATTAAATGTGTCAATGTCTGGACTCCCTCAAACAATATTAAATTTGAAAGAATAGAAATTTTAAATTACATCTAACTGAATCATATCTCTCTCCTCATATCACTTCTTCACTTCGTTAATTTACATATGCTTAGTACTGCCCGTCAAAAGTGTGTAAATTTCTTTTCATTTTTCGTTTCAACCTTTGGAAGTAAAGTATGATGATCCGCGGTCCTTTAAAAGGGCTGAGGTGAAATAATTTATTACATGGAACTTTAAAGTGGTCTGTTTTTATCTTATATATATATATATATATATATATATATATATATATATATATATATATATATATATAAAAGTAAACATTGAAGTCAACATTCAGAGGCAACAAGCTGTTTCATGCTAGACGCAATCGCGGTCTGAGGATTGCGTCCAGGATGAAGCAGCCTGTCGCCTCTGAGTGGTTGACTTCAATGTTCTCTTTTATATTTAAATACGCTCTGTCTCTAATATTGAACAGTTTATCCCATAAAAATAGCACACCTTAAAACTATATATATATATATATATATATATATATATATATATATATATATATATATACCGCTCATCGGGTGTCTGATGATAATCAAATCGTGGTTGATGTGTTATAATAGAGCTATAATTTATATCAATAATAAATATACATTTTTACTCACAGTCATCACTACACAGACTTTCATAAGGGGATGAATATATATTTTATTATTTAACGTGATTTTTAGTGGATAGCCGTATTTGAGTAAATGCCGTTTATTTATTAAACAGTATGCGCTCTCCAGCAGGGTTCAAATCTAGTTTGACGACGAAGTGTTTACCTCCACATCCAGTGCAAAATATGTGTGTCGTCGTGACGTAGAAATACCTGGGTTGGTGTCCGGGCGAGCGGTTAAATCCCTGAGAGCGAAAGGAGAATTGTGATGTAAAATCTGCGATCACTTCAGCACCTGACAAGTGGCAAACGTTGTACCAATACAGGTTATGCTGTTTTGAAGGCGAGAGCATGCATTGTGCTTCACAATCAACGGCCACTATAAACAAGTCATATGCAGGTTGTTCAGTAAACACCACCTTGATTAGAGCTCTTGAAATATAGTGGCATTTAAGGTATAGTGACGGGAGGTGGTTAAGAATGTCACTGGATGTTCCCAGCTTGAACATTGCACATGGGTGGTGAATGGTAGATGACCGTTTGGCTCAACATCTGCGAATAATTATATAACACGCGTCCTACTCTCAAAATAATTTATTCATTTATTAGGACGATACAGCTTTCCTCCGTGGGGTGGATATGTCTAGATAATGTGACCTAAAAATCATTTACTTGCTTGTCATTAGGTACAAATGACAGGGTATCCAAAACTGCATCAGGACAATAATGAAGGCAAACGTTAATGATCTTTTCATTGTGACTCGGGATGTGAGATAGTAAGAAAATCCTTGAGCGTAGAACTGCTTTGATTGCCCGCGTCCCCCCCAAAAAATGTCGGCATAGCTACTCTTTCGGAAACTAGATTATCTGATCTTTGTCAGCTACAGGAGAATGATAAGCGGATACACATTTTTTTCGATTGGTAGGTTTGAGACAGCTAAGATAGAAGCATGATTCGAGTTTGCTATTCGGAATGACCTGTTTAAACATCTGGAATCTCTATACCTGTGGCATCAATGAAATTCTTGTGTCCTTTCGTATTTGCATTGGCAGAAATAAGTATGCAACCAGCTTTATTTGATTTGTTCCAACCATGAAGTCTTGTGAAGAAATTAAGGAGAATGTCTACTCTGAATTACCGCAACCAGTTGAGAAGTACACCCATTCACGACAGAATTAATCTGTTGGGGAATTTCAATGCATGTGTCGTTTGCGATACATCAGTATGGAATAGTGTAATCGGAAAGCATAGTGTTAGCAAGATGGACTGATATGGTCATCTACTCCTATCCCTTTTTATTTAACATGGACTTCTGATTACTAACACTATCTTCCAGCTTCCTATCCACCATAAAACTAGCTGGATGCATCCCTAATCTAACCACTATCATCTCATCGACAACGTGATTGTGAGGTCATCATCTTGTAAGAATGTACAAATGACACGTTCCTTCTCCATTGGTTAGTGTTGGTCTCATTATAGATTAATAAGATTCAGCTTCAGCTACATTATCCGTAGTCCAGTTCGTAACAACCACTCTCCACAAGCTCAAAGAATAGATATAAATAACCAAACAACTCTGACTAATTAAAATCATTTCAGACACATCGTGACAGCATGTTTACATTTATTCCGGACAGTGCAGATATTGAATCAGCATAGTGTTTTTTTGTTTGTTGTTTTTTTTCTTCAAATATGATATATAGAAATTATCCCAAGAAAGGCTTTGATATATCAAGAAGAAACATCAAGAAAATTTGATTCAAATGATACACGTATTCTTCCTCTTTTGATTAATATGCGTATTTACTATCGTCAATGGACGTCATACAAGAACATTGTTATAAAGCGACAGGAATTCAAGAAAGCCAGAAACTTAAACCAATTTCAACTACGGAAAATGAAACAAGCATAGTGGCGAGAGAAGACAAAGAAATTGCAGGATTATTCTGATACATGAGAATTTAAATCATTCTATTAGAATCTAAGGAGTGTCTTTAGACCCGTACCTAATGGCCCAGCTGCCAACATTTCTTCCATTGACTATCTATTAACGGACAAAGAAGCGATCACTAAACGCTGGCAGACCATTTCTCAAATGTTATGTATTCGAATGTTGACAACAGAGGTCTACTATCACCTATTCCATCTGAGGTATAAACGGACATCAAACAGCTGAGAAACGGGAAGTTTTCTGGTAACGATGTCATGCCAGTAGAGACATACGAATGTAGCAGATATCTCCTGATTCATAACCTTAGTGGTCTCTTATCTTTTATCTGGTATGCAAAATCAGTTTCTCAGGAGTTTAAATACGATTCTATTATCCATTTTCTATAAGCACAAAAGCAATAAATATAAATGTGCCAACCATAGAGGTCTCTCCCTTCGGTGTGTTGCTGGAAAATTCACGGATGATCATCTTGAACAGACTCAACTCTTCTCTGGCCAATTCAGTATCAATGCAGCTTTCTCTCTGGTAGAAGCACTGTGGACAATATTTTCAAATTAAGGCTACTACAGGTTTGGTTTGCTTTGTTGTGTTTTACGGCATATCAACTGCAAAGTTTTATTTAATGCCGAAAACTTTTTTCCTGGTAGTATTTTGTTTTGTCAAAAATCTATTTCTGGTAATATATTTTCTCTCAAAAATGTTTAACTGGTAATATTATATTAAAAATATTGCTGGTAATATTTTTTAAAATATATTGCTGGTAATAGTTTTTTTAAAAATATATTGGTGGTAATAGTTTCTGGTATTAAAACCTATTTTTACGCTTTTATAATGCTTTTTACCTCGGTTTCGGGGTTAACTATTTGCCCATAGCTGGGACCCTAATAGGTGCTACCACCGTGGGTCAGGGTGGAGATGGGAACATCAGCAATTAAGAGGTGGTTATACGCTCCTCAAAACCTCCTGATCTTAGGCCTTGCTATTGGACGTAATTTATCGCCTTAACCTGGACGCGGATGTAGTTTATCGTCATACCCAAAACGGGCCACCACAGGGGAAAGAACGAGAGTGTTACAAGAATTCATTTATTAATTTCGTTGATCACGCTAATACCTTTGATACCAGATCGTCACACACACACACACACACACACACACACACACACACACACACACACACACACACACACAGAGAGAGAGAGAGAGAGAGATGTGTGTGTGTGTGTGTGTTTGTGCGTGTCTGTGTTTATTGTGGCTATAATTTTATGATAATATGATGATCTGTCTATATTTCTGAGATGAGGTATTATGTACAGTATTTACATTAGTCGGACTATTGTCCTCATCTTTGTCGCCATATTTGTCACAACGTTTCGGCCGTTGTACGTTGAAGGCCGGAGCGTACAACGGCCGAAACGTTGTGACAAATATGGCAACAAAGATGAGGACAATAGTCCGACTAATGTAAATACTGTAATATGATGATGTTCTTCCACCACATACCGACAAAATACCCGCCATTGTTGAATCGCCTCTCGCTCTAAAGATTTTCGTAGGGATATTGAACCAGAAATCTTAATAACATGTCATTTCACTTCTTTTTAGAGTTTCTGTAGAGATAAAATATTCCTGAAACACGTTGTCACCAAGGCGGAATATGATCGAGTTCTCGTGAGTTTATTCCTCAGAACATCACAGTAAATTATTTACCTGTTCCTGAAAGCATTTCTGTACAGCATCAGCATTGTGGTAGGTCGAATTGTCCTGGTGAAGGATGTTATTGTTATCATTGTAGAATGTTACCATGGAAGATATTCCCGTATTACCAGTAGAAGACAGAGTAAGTTCGGCATTAATGATAAGACTGACTATCTTTTCAGCTATACGGTCGAACTCTCTGTCCGAAGGCAGAGAGGAACCCGGACGAGGTTATGCTGAAGGGCAGAGTCTCGTTTGGGGAGGTAGACCAACCCGATCCCGTTTATGCGGGTTCTCCGGGGAATTTTTGGCCGAGCCTAAGATGTCCCTCGTTAAACCCGGCCTTGTGCCATATCTACCATTGGGGGGGGGTAGTAAATACCGATATTAATGATAAGACCTAATGTTTGCCAGCAGAACATGATCGAAATTATCACGCTGCCTTCACCGTTTTTTTTGTTTTTTTTTTTCATTCGGTGCTTTCTCTTGTCATCGCTTACCCCGGATAACGACGAACGTCTCCCATTTCCAGGAAACAAATGGAGATTCATGAGACAGGTTAACCTTCTTCCTTTGATATAAAGCCTAGTTCCCATTCTCTCATTTACAGTGAAGTCACTTTCGGCAATGCATATTAGTTGGAATAGCTATTCTGAGAGACCTACGTTTATAATTTATCCCGCCGGAAACCTTTTCTTGGCGCGGACAACACGAGAGAAGCCTGCGTTCTTGGGCAATTGCCGATATAGACCAAAAGACCCATGGAAACTTCCGACAAGCTGTACAGAATGAAGAATGCTCAGAACCGACCCTTTCTTGTATAAATGTTTAAAACTAATCACTCAAATAATCCTTCTTTGGCGTAACTGAGTCATTCGATATATCAAAATAAAATGTTTCAATGTATTTTACTTTTCAATATACCTCTGTCTTTAACGAGACAGTATTTATTCTTGCCAGATAAAAGTTGTTTTAATCTTTTGTCTCATCAGTGTATATATAATTATTTAATATTATTATCTTAATATCTTTATCATTCATAATTATTACCTTAATTTGTTCGCAAGGACACAAGAAGAGGTAGCGACTCAGGAAAGCAATCACAATTAAGTCGTAATGACCTGTGAGACAAGCTAACGAACTGTTACCGGATAATAACGTTTGTCTCTCTTTCTTTCTTTATTTCTTTCTCTCTCTTTCTTTCTTTATTTCTTTCTCTCTCTCTCTCTCTCTCGCTACATAAAGGGGAAGGTGAGCGAGAAAGGACAAGAGTAAAAGTCTTAGTATGTCTGAAGGAGAGAGTATGAGTTAGAGGGAAACTAAGAAAGGAAAAGTAATAGAGAGAGAGAGAGAGAGAGAATAACAGAAATAAAAATATACAAAGAGCGAAGAAAACATGGCCGAGAAGAAGAGAGATGAAGGAAGAGATGTAAAGGAAGAAAAGAAAGAGTGCGAAAGAAACTAAGAGGGAAAGGGAGAGAAAGCGAGTAAGAGGGTAAATAGGAAATTGCAAGCAAGGGTGATAGAATGAAAGTGAGAAAGTAAGTGAGAATGTACGAGAAAAAAGAGAGATAATAAAAGAAAGAGAGAGAATCAAAGAGAAAGAGAGAGAGAGAGTAAAAGACAGATTAAAAGAGTAAGACAGAAAGAGGGGAAAAAGCGAGGGAGAGATACTATTTGACTGAGAAGGAATATAAACTAAGAGAGTATAAAAGAAGGAGGGTGATATAAGAAAAAATATATATGTATATATCTGTGTGTATATATGTATATATATAGTGTATTGTTATGGTGTAAAACCATAGAAAGATAACACGGACTCGGATATAGGTTAAATAGTACATTCTTGGAAACTTAGTACAAAGGTAAATGTGGACTGGAGAGTACTTTCTCTCACTGGTGTCCCGACTCACTCATTCACTCACTCTGTGGCTACTACTCGGTGACCTTCACTTGGTGACTGACACTTGCTGACTCTCACTTGGTGACTCGACTTTACTCAGAGTTGGTAGCCATATTATTTAGGTGTGGAAGAGTCCATTTGTAGGTAGGTCCCCACAATATGTATCTATATAAATATCTATATAAATATATATGTAATATGTATATATACGTATATATATGTATATATATATATGTATACACACACACACACATATATATATATTATGAAATAGACTAAGTCAGACAATTATTTTAAAATAGAAATAGCGTATAAACAATAAATATATATAGATAAATATGTACATATGTATATATATATATACATATATATATATATACATACACATACATACATATATATTTATATATATACACATACATATATCAATATATATATAAACATACATTTACATATATACGAATACATATACATATATATATACATACATACATATACATACACACACACATATATATATATATGTATATATATATATATATATATATATATATATATATAATAAATTAATTGATTTAAAATATGTGTTTTTCGCTACACAGTGATAACCATGTTTCAGAAATGGAAGCTAAAGCTTTCGAATTTAATTTTGTTATTAAACCTAAGACATTAATTCCATTTCCTCGTCAAGCGAATTTTGGAGTAACTTATTTTTCTAAATTCACGGTTATTAAAGGCACGGCAAAAATTCATAATTGGGGGTTTCCAAGGATACCGAGAAATCCATTCATCTAGACAAGGAGTGATTTTCTTACTGCTATTATTGATATTATGAGCCATGTTTAGGTCACTGTTATCCGCTTTATTTGTAGTTCTTATGTAAGTCCTTATTTATTAGATCATTGTAGTCTTTTGTGGTTACTTTATAAAAGTTTCCAGTTTTGTCTGATTTTACTAAAATTTTATCTGCTGTGTTAATTTCTTTCACTATTTTATCTAGGTGTTTCTGGAAGTAGCATTTTTTTCCCGGAAATTTATGTTGTTCATCATTTCTAAAAGGTCATTTTCGAAAACCGACAAACCATGAACAAATGGTGCTGCTTTTTTACTGTTAAAACCGTAAATTTCCTTGTTCTTGTTTTGTAAGTCATTCCGTTTAAGGAAGAAGTAAGCTTTCCATCTCACCCTTCGTATGAGTTCCTCTCTTTTTTGCATTAATGCAACGCAATATTCCTTTTTGTAGGTATTAGGAATGTTTTTCAGAGAAACTCCGAAATACAAATACATATACATACACACACATATATATGTGTGTGTGCGTATACACGCCTATGCACACACACATACATACACACACACGCACACACATATATATATGGGGGTGTTTGCGTGTGCATTCATGTGTGTGTCTATGCGTGTACATTTATATTTATACATCGAGTAGCTGGGGTTCATAAATCCTATAAAATAGCTCGTGTAAAAGAAGACAAAAAAAATCAAAATCCGCCACATATTTTTAGTTATACCCCCTCACGGGAAAAGCTTGGGTGTGGGGGGGCAACTTCGAAGAAAAGTCGAGAGTCTTAATTTTT
>OZ038493.1:45387751-45480251 GCA_964036315.1 Acanthosepion esculentum | reverse complement strand
TATAATAATCATTAATTCCGTCATTCTAAACCAATCAGAATCACCCCCACTTTTCTCCTCTACACACACACACATGACATTCTCACTATCAGACAAGCAGTTCACATGGACAGGTCGTCAAAATGTGCACCAACAAAAATTTCATCTCCTTTTCATTTTTCAGGCCATAATAGTAACATTTATCTTTTAGCAGTCAATAAAATCAAGGTAAGAAAACCCCAGACACTTTTTATATTTTTCCAAATAAATAATCTGGACAGGCATTACACATATCTATAAAATAAAAAAAAACATACAAGAAAGATTGTATACACTTTACTTATTCTTCATCTTATTCTTCTGTCAGATTCTGATCTACATTTGACCCCAAACATACAATTATACTCAGTATTAGATGTCTCTTGTGTCTCCAACAGCACATAACAACCAGATAATAAATAATACTCATTTTCTTGTTCTGTGTTGTAAATAGGAAAGGTTGACAGACATAGAAAATAAGAAGTAGTTTATTCCGGAGAATAATATGGTACACAGACTAATGTAACAAACAGTTAATCGCTAACTCCTTGGAATTTACCCAAGACCTCCCCACAAGGCGAAAGTATTTATAGAAAATGCACTGGGAATCTAAACAACGGAGGTGGAAAAGTGACTGAAGGCGAGATACCAGGTCAGGACCAATAACATTGCGGATTCTTCTTTGCATTTTATCCAGAATCTCTAATTATATAGCAGGAACACCGGACCATATGTAGCAGCAATATTCAAAGCATAGACGTATAGTAGGCCTATAAATGTGTAAAATAGATTCTGGTGAGATAAACTGTCTAGCACAACACAGTGAGCCAACTTTCTTAACAGCAGACCTAGCGATTCATTCAGTATAATGCTTCCATTTCATATCAGTAGAAAATGTTAGCTCGAGAAAATGCAACTAGTGACGCTTCTGGGGGTTACTATCAGCCATGGACAGAAGAAAGGGGTCTCTCTCATTATTAATAGAGAGTAGTTGCATTTTGGTTTCGTAAAAATTAGCAAGACATTTCTTGCCTCAGTTAACAGCAGGCTGTAGGCCAATTTGGGGATCAGCTACAAATTTGACCTCATCGAACAGATCAGACAGTTTTGAAACCAATTTAGTCCTTCCCAAAGACTGAAAACTAACCATGAGTAGAGAATCTAATATTTCCTGTTATTTAAACCGTAGCTAGAGGGAGTGAAGTAGATTAGGGTCTTACTCAAGAGTATTAGTGTTAAACTTAACGCAGCGCACTTGGCTTGAAACTGACCTCGTCTCGTCTCGTCCAATCCATATTCCGTGTCAATAACCATTAGATTATACGCACGTCATTGTAGTTTTACAACACAGAAGTTCCCAAATCAGAAGAAAAGACTAACACGGTGCAATATTTCTTATCGTGAGTGGGTGTATTGTTTGTCGTTCGACATTATATTTATATATCTGAGATTCATGGGAATAAAGAATGGAACGAAGAAATATATGTAGAATCCCTATATTCAAGTTCAACTTACAAAGTCAATAAAATGGCCGACTCATTGTAGCATCCAAGAACTGACTGACTTTTTCTGCCATGCTTTGTCTTTACAAGAGACAGACAAAACTAAAGATTGAATATTGCTGCCACACATGTATTGAAGTTGGTCAGTTCTTCTTTTCCATCTTTGATAGAGTTTAAAAGCTTTTACAATGTCTTAAAACACATTCTCTATTCTGAAGCGACTTTTCCCACATACGAAATGCTGTACGTCCGTAACTATTCTATCACTACTTCTATAGCTAAATTTTTAGATGAGCTCCATTGTTTACTTTCATAAGTTCAAACGATTGCAACGAGAACAGTCCATCTTCTGTGTATCGTAGAGTAAGAATGAAGTTCCACTCATAGAGATTCCCACCCATGAACTTCCATTTTGTGGAAGAGATTCCCCGCATCAGTAAAACCTCGGCATATTTACGCAAATAGTCAGTCTTTGTATTTCCTTCCTATCCTCGTAATCTTCACTTCCTGTCGTCTTCTCTTCCATTCAACTCACATCATTCACCATTATCATTTTAACTGCAACTTTGATCAGCTCAAGCCTTTTATTGCCTGAAGCTTGGTACAACATTTAGGGGAAGTCTAACTCGTTAAAAATTGTTCAACGGCGGAACTAATTTGGCCCTTTTCAGAACCACATTAGCAGAATTGAGTTCATTAAATCTGAGAAGAATCTATCAATTATATATCTATTATCGAGTCAATTACTATGTCTGATGCTAAGAAATTTAGTTCACTGTGCGATGCTAGAATTTTCTTTTCGCACAAATCTGTACTGCACATTAATATATCTAATATTTATTCCCGTTCATTGAATATTCCTGTTACGTCATGCCTGGCGTTTCTGTTATGCATCTAGCAATTCTCTCCCCCCACCAAAAAAACTGCAATATTATCGAACATGACCTGACATCTCGGCTTCAATAATTTTCACATTGCTGTAATTTATCTTCTCTCTGTCTTTTATGTAAATAATTCCATGACATTTGTTCTGATAAGCTTTACTCTTTGGCACCGCAAATTCTTGAATTTAAGCGTGTACTAGATTGGCATCTACGCCCCATAATTTACTGTTGAAATCGTTAATATAACCGTAAGTTCTTTCTAATAGTGTCTTCTCTGGTTCTTCTCGGCAGTGGAACTCTCTTCCAGCTTCTTGTTTAGATGTCAAATATAATCTTCAAAAATTTAAATACAACACCAATCGTCATTTTCTGTTTCCTTAAATCTTTTTTATTGTCCTTTCTCTTTGGAAACGTTTACTCAGTTTTTTTTTCAATTTCAGGAATCCCGTACCTCTTAGTCGCTATATCGCCTTGTTTGGGGGTAAATACGAGAGTCGTTCAATAAATAAGGTGAATTTTTCGGTATAAGGACTTCTAATACATATAGAAGCTTACTTTTTTTAAATTTTTCAACGTAGTCTCCCAGCACTGTCACACACTTTTCCCATCTGTGCACAAGCTTTCGTATTTCCTCAGCGTAAAAATCTTTGGACTGATGTCTCAGCCAGTCGCTCACAACACTTTTGACTTCATCGTCACTTTTAAACTTCGTGCCTCTCGTGAACGCTTTCAAGGGACCAAACAGGTGAAAGGGACAAGGTCCGGGCTGTAAGGTTGATGAGGGAGCAGTTCCTAGCCCAGTTCGTTGATGGTTTGCACCATTTGGGCTACCTTGTGAGGCCTTGCGTTGTCATGATGCAAGATGACTCCTTCTGACTGATGACCCCTGCGTTTGTCCCAACAGATAAGCTCAAAGTCCTTGCAATGTCATTCACTGTCACCCTTCTGTCAGACTGAATGAGGTCATTGATTGATTCGATCACCTCAGGAGACCTCACTTCTGTAGGCCTCCCAGGCCTGTCTTCATCCTCAACACTGCTCCGTCCTTCTTTAAACAATTTAGCCCACTTGTAGACATTTTTTGGCTGAAACATGCGGCACCATACGCAGTTGACATTCTCCTATGACTTTCAACTGGTTTGCACCCTTCAGCAACCAAACACTTGATAACTGACCGCTGTTCAATCCTGAAGCATGCTTCTTGGTCGGCCATCTTTGTTAATAGCCAAAAGTCTCAAAGTTTTTTTTTTTTAGTCTGCAAAAGAAACTAAATCCATGTGAAAAAGAAGTAAAACAACAAAAAAAAAAGAGTAAGCTTTTATCTGTATTAGAAGTCCTTATACCGAAAAACTCACCTTATTTATTACCCTCGTATTTAAATACAATTAGATATAAATATTAACCGTCGATATTAAGTTAGTTGCTCCTATTAATAACTAGCTTAAAAACCGTCCCGTGAGGCCTCATTTAAGCTAGCTTCTGTGGAGGTCTCTTGATTGGGCCTTCAGTTGTTGAGGAGTTTGTGAGTCTCTGAGTCTTTGCATATTATCAGTAGTGGAAGCTTTCCTGGCTGCCGTTTGATCTGCTTTTTCATTTTCACGGTCCTTTCTTCTCATCGCTGAAATCTTGGCCATTTTGATTGCAATCTGGTTCTCTGTTGGTGATTTCTTTTAGCAAGACATATTGCTGTCGTATGCGATAGGCAAAAATCAACTACAGAAGAACTCGAAATTGATCGCAGCATTTATGTAGTGCATTAATATTTAAACTTACTTTTGAAAAGTTCAAAGATAATTCTTCTGCCGCCACCTAATTTAAAGACAGTTTGATGTACGTAGGTCCTTACTTTCCGTATAAACAATTATTTTTATTTCATCGGTGAATTTCGCTGGATTTCCCAGTTAATTTGAATTATTCTCAAATTTATTTCCAAATTATAAACAAATGTTATCGTACAAAAAATTCGTCGCAAAAAATGACGTAAAATAATCGACGAAAACAATCATATAACGAAAACTTGGGAATCCAATAATTTCAGGATTGCGGGTCCGTATCCGGTTCGGAATGGTTTTAATTTGATCACGGAATCGGCCTGAATCCAAAATGGTATGATATGTAGGCCTACGGCCTCTTGGAGTAAAGTTGAAAAAGTGTGACACACTGACAGTCGCATTTATTTATATAGATTGATTAATGGCTAGCATATTTCTACCGTCCTGGTGTAGTTAAATTCACTTGCCTTTGAAACAGAGGCACCATCAGCTGGCATGGTTGTCCATTATACTTCCACACGAAATATACAGATATAAAAGAAGACCAAGACTTATTTTTCTGCCAAGAGGATCAACAAACGTATTTATCTTTTATCTATGATTTAGGATTGACTGTCGTACAAACTCCTCAAACAGGTGAAATCAGACGACTTTGAGATCACAAATATACATGATCCACTCATCAGACATTCTCTTTTGTAAGACAGAGACAAGCCACTTCAAAGGATTTCCTTTCTGCTTCGAGTAATCTTAAACCACAGCAGTTTTGTGATTTTTATTTAAGATATTTTGTCTGCAGTAGCGTTGGCTTTTCGACGTTGTGCAAAAACTCTACATCCTGTTTAATGGGAAATGATCCTAGTTCGTTTCAAAGGTCACTAACTCATCCGTTATCTTGTGCGCCTTGCAAACGTCGTGATAGCGTTAGCATCTAATAACGTACTTCAAAAGGGTTTCTTGCTTGTTGATCACATTTTAATTCTAACCAGACTCTCCTGGAGAATGATATCACCCAGAATAGCTTCCTTTAGCTTTAAATTGTCAAAGCAAAAAGCAATATTTTAGGTTATATATGCCCTCTCAGGAAAATGCTAGCGTACTATAATCTTAGCATTACGTCTGCGGTTGGCATAGATCTGTTCAGTAGGAGTATAACCATTACAATGTAAAACAAAATACAGGTAGATAATGGCGATCTTATGTTGTTTTGCCTAAGCCAGACAGGCAAGATACTGAAAGTGAGATACCACATATTCTCTGGTACGGTACGAGTTTTATAATCAGTTTTTCTTACGCAAAATATCGGAGGTCGTACTATATACTGGTAATTTTGTTTGAGGAGGCTAAAAATAATGCATTTTCGGTGACCAGATGTACATTCATTTCTATAGAGAGAGAGGAATATTTTCCGGAGTTGTTGAAATTCATGCAAAATAAAAAAATTTCAGGGACCGCACTAGACATTAAGTGGAATTATATACGCATATATGGTGTAATAAAGTTATATATCCTATTTAAAATAAAACAAAACAAAAAAAACATAGGCAATAGTGGCTCTGCACACCTTAATATCTTTTGTAGATTTAAGCAATGTTTGTCTTCTTAATGTCAGTCGGTGTCTCTGTTCTGCAATCCATTTGTCATTTGATAGGTTACTTGTTGTTTTGAAATTGCTTATTTTGCGTTCAATATTGAATTGTAGATTCTACAAGGCCACTTTTGGTACCTCGAAGTGGTATAATGTTTAGCAAGCTTGTCTTGCTAGAACAATTACGACTGAGTAGTGTGTTCTATCCTTGCCGGGTGTCCCATAATTTCGCTCTAATTTGGGCTACATCTGAGCCTCACTTTGAAAATCACTTCTACAAGTCCACTTTCCGAATTAAGCGTTCTAAAAATTGCATGTCCTGTTACTATTGTCTTCATTTGTCACATAGGGAGACTAATATTACATTGAATTTCACCGCACTGCACTTTTTGCCCCCCCCTATATCACCATTTTTTTCTCTAAAGTTATGTTCATTTATGCGCTAGTATTCTCACCAGCTATGGTTTAATTATTAAGACCTGCATCATTAAAACATTATCATCTCCGAAAAATTCTTGAAACCTGAAAATATTTTCTGGCTTTAAATAACATGCAAAGGGTTGATAAGCCATAAAAAATGAGCCTATGAATAGCAGAAATGGATGATAGCGTTCACCATTTTAAGATGATTGACTGATGCAATTCATATTATTTTGCAGATGAGTTTTGGTATCGCTGTGATTTTGGTACTTCTGATATTTTCTGGTAATGTCAACATTGTCATAGAAGTCATTCTTTCTTTCTTAAATGTTGTTCCTCTTGAAAACATCTTAGCGGTTTTGTTCTCTGCTCAGCTTGGCCAGAATTGATCTTGTCTCACACTTTAATGTTTCAGGTTCGTTCATATTTTATTGTATTTTATTTTCTCTTCCTCATTTGTTACATGCCCTGTCCAGGATATTCTTAACACTCATAAGTAAAGCCACTTCAATATTGTTTGAATTATTTTTTTAAAATTGTGATAATAATTTTCAGTATTTCTTGCCGGTTCAGTATTGTTTTCATAGTTTCACAAGTTATTTTTCACTCCTGTAATAATTTCCACAATTTTCTGTCGCTATTTTGATGGTGTTTTTTTATTCCAATAAAAGGCACAGGAGACACTCAAGGTAGATTTTTGTAAGGGCGTAAATATTGATTGAGTTATTTTACCGTTTATCAACAATCTTTTGGTTATTTAAAGACAGAAAATATTTTTAGACTGTAAGAATTTATTGAAGATAATAATGATTTCCTTGAAATAAGTCTTACTAATTAACTCATATCTGGAGGAAAAGAAGTGTATTTTCGCGTAAAGGAATATAAAGAACGTGATGGGACTATTTCCCTCGGGTTCTTTATATCCTCTTACACGAAAATACTCGGCTCTCAAATCTATAAATTTCGAGCCGTTATCCATTAAACCACCCGCATATCAACGGTTACAGAACCTGGTATTCCCAAGCTGTCACCAGTCTTGGCGTTGCTTAACTTCGGGAATTGGACGAGAACAGGTGTTTCAATATGATATTGTCGTAAGCTAGGACGTAAAGGGAGGAATAAAGATGATGTAGATATGTAGAATTGATAACGGTTAACTCTAGACAAGAGTCGAATAAAATCGTGTTGTTCGGAGAAGCATTCTCTTGGGAGTCTGTTCTATAAAGTAACAGTTCTTGGGAAGAAGACCCCTGTCGGTCATTATTAATCGAATTCTAAGGAAATGAAGATGACTTGTTTCTGTGTACGTAACTGTGATGCTCTGAATTAGTTGAATGAAAGAATGTAAATGCCTTCGTATTTCCGTGTCTTTTGTCTATTTCTTGCCGACACAGTTACATTTCTGTCTTCTTCATTTTGACGCACCCAATGTTTAACTCTCACCTTGAGTTCTTATTTGTATTCCAACCACGAATTCTATCTTCTTTCAGCTGATGTTTAATCCAATCTTCTTCCACGACTTCGTTTAGGTTACAATGACGTATGACGTGTTCAGCCCCAGGGTGACAACCTTATGCAGCACCTCGTACTTGATAAGAGCTAGAGATAATCTCTGGTGTTTAAGGCTTCCTCATATTTTGTTCTTTCTCTCATATTACACTAACGACTCCAGATGTAAACCCAAACTTATTCCATATTTCGTTCAAGAGGGAATTCAACATCAAAAGTATGGCTACTACAAATATATACATTTTTTTTTACTATTGTGACGACCAATAATAAAAACTGGTAGGTCGATTAAATTTAAAAAGTCCAATGAGTAAAATATCACTAATGCATTGAGATAATAATGATTTCCTTGAAACAAGTCTTACTAATTAACCCATATCTGGGGGAAAAGAAGTGGATTCCTAAGGATATTTTCCTAAGGGTATTTTCGCGTAAAGGAATATAAAGAACCCGATGGGACTATTTCTATCGAGTTCTTTATATTCCCTTACACGAAAATACTCGGCTCTCAAATTAGATTACTTGAACTAGATTGGCGTCTAGTTCCCATCCTTTTACTGTTGAAATAGCTAAATGCAACCAACACTTCTACTCCATCAGTTTCTTTTCTCGTAGTTTTCCCCGTGCAAATCCAGTCCGTTTACTTGCTTCGTTGATAACAACAATTTTCAAAATTCTAAATGCAACGTCAATCGCCATCTTCTAATTCTATCTCTACCCAGTATTTTCTCTGACTTTCAATCCCTGTAAATCCCTGTATATAAGCGACATTCCTTTCATGCCTGGGGTGAAATGATTAAAAAAAAGAAAAGAGTTTTGGTCGGCATTGCTCGAAAACTAAGAATAAACAATAAAAGAAATTACAGTCTCTAGCAAATGTTTTAGCTTCATAGATTTTTTTCTTTTATGTGAAGTATTCCTTCAGAACGGGAATGACTGAGGCTTTCCAGAAAACCCCGCCCTTTTTAGCGCTATATAATCTTCGTTCGCGGCGCCCTGTTATTCATTAACCCAAATTCGTTAGTTAGGTTACTCTATGATTACGCCCCATCGTGTCTTCCCAATTGTACGACTTAGACCCGATGCTTGGCCACGACCAACATTCAGTTCTGTGCCTCCATTAATATCGTTCCTGACCACACGGTGACCGTTTCAAATCGTGACACTCTCTAACCCAGGTGATTATTTAACTCTAGAACACTACCCATCAATTAAAGTTACACTACTACTAACCATGGGTATATCATACCCGATTTTTAAAATATCAAAAAAATAATAAATATAAATCTTTATTTGAAATATTTTACATGCAGGCACTTCAAACTTTGAGTCAACATTAATAGGAACTGAAAAAACATATTATTTATGTAAGAAAATCAGGTATTGAAAATTGTAATTAAAAATAGGAAAATTTGCGCTGGGTATTATATACTCATGGTTAGTGTTCTAGGGTTAAGTATGAAGAGCTACTTCGTCGTTCCACTCGAAATATCTCTTGTGAAACTCAGTGTATCATAAGATGAAAGTCTTTGAGGAGTGTTTGAGGAGGCTAAAAATAATGCATTTTCGGTGACCAGATGTACATTCAATTCTAGAGAGAGAGGGGACTGTTTTCTGGAGTGGTTAAAATTGATGCAAAATAAAACAAATTCAGGAAAGGCACTAGATATTAAGTGGAATTATATACGCATATACGGTGTAATAAAGTTATATATCCTATTTAAAAAAACAAACAAACATAGGCAATAGTGGCTCTGCACACCCTAATATTTGTCTTCTTAATGCCAGTCACTGTCTCTGTTCCATTTATCATTAGATAGGTTACTTGTTGTTTTAAATCTGCTTATTTTGCGTTCAATATTTAATTGTAGATTCTACAATGTCACTTTGGGTACCTCGAGGTGGTATAATGTTTAGCAAGCTTGTCTTGCTAGAACAATTACGACTGAGTAGTGTTTTTGATCCTTACTGGGTGCCCCATAATTTCGCCTTTATGCTACATCTCAGCCTCACGTGGAAAATCACTTCTACAAGTTCACTTTTCGCATTATGCGTTCTAGAAATTCCATGTCCTATTACTATGTAAAGTTTCCTTTTTTTCCTTACAAACCGTTGGTCTATGTTATTCTCAACATCCTTCTGTAGAAGATCGTTGCTATTTTGTTAAAAAATTGTCTTCCTTTGTCACATAGGAAGAGTAATATTACATTGAATTTCACCGCAAAAAATATTAAATATAAATCTTTATTTGAAATATTTTACATGCAGGCACTTCAAACTTTGTACTTTGAGTCAACATTAATAGGAACTGAAAAACATATTATTTATGTAAGAAAATCAGGTACTGAAAATTGTAATTAAAAATAGGAAAATTTGCGCTGGGTATTATATACCCATGGTTAGTGTTCTAGGGTTAAGTATGAAGAGCTACTTTGTCGTTCCACTCGAAATATCTCTTTTGAAACACAGTGTATCATAAGATGAAAGTTTGAATGGGTAACATGCAGTTGGAACGTGACGAAAATGTCAACTCAACTCGAAATACAGGGATTTCTGATGGAAGACAAAAATTCGGGATGGTAAAGCTATTTAAGTATATACAAGGGGAGAAGAGATAGATTACTTTTCCAAAGGTATTTGCATGAATGTGGATATAACGATCTCGACTGGAATTATAGATCGGCTCTCCGACTTTTCAATGTGAACGTCTAACCATTCCTCAAGTGTGCCTCTATTTAGATTCGACTCATTTGGCAACAAGTAACAAGAATTTTATTTCTTGCTACCGAAAAGTAAGCTTGCTAGGGTTACGAATCTTCAGCAACGTCAGAGTTTACGAACATTTGTCATTGTTTCTTCCCTGGGAATACGCGGTAACAATTCGCATTGCTGATCAGGTTTTAGTTACTTTACTTCAGGAAACTAACTTTGGTTCACACTTGGCATATATCTGTCATTACGTACCGTCAGGAACTAGCTTTGGCGATTTCTGGAAAGTTCTTTGTAGCAACTAGCTTTCAGCCTCTTACTTGCAGCATCCATAAAAAAATACTTTCGTGTTTCATATGAATATTTTCTAAATGAACCTCGCAATAAAGTAATTAAATAGAATATGATCATTTCATCACATGATTCGTAAGGGACCAGTTAACTTTTCATTTGCCCTCCCCACTCACGCCAATTCATATACGAGACAAAAAATTTGCATGTGACAAGAAACGGGGAAGTTATTTCTCTCATTTTGTCATCGATGACCTTAGCTGTACAAAGATAAGGATTCCAGGATTTCGATTAAAAAAAATATTTTCCATAAATTTACCTGTCTTTATTGTGTGACCTAAGCCGTCAACAGTTACCATGTCTAGTCAAAACAACATTTGACGTTATTTTCGCAATTTCCTCAATATCTATTTCAATGTGAATCAAACTATTTATGTGGTTCTCAAACAAATTCGTTTTGCTTTTTATAAAATTATTTTTTCACCTGTTACGGTATTTTACTGAAACATTGTTACTTTCTAAAATCCATGATCGCATGATATTACTATAGCACTGAGTGTCAAATTCTCCAAACCACTTTTGCCACTTCACGTTTCTCATAACTTACGGGCATTTACAATCTTATAAGTAAAATCCTGACACTTTATTAAATAAAATAATTGAATAGGGTAAAGAATCTCACAAAGGAAGAAATATTTATCTATTTTTTTATATATTCCGCATATATAATTGTTTATAGTTTAGTGTGCTTGCTACTTCAATAATTAATGTGTAAGGTTTATAACGAAAATATTTTATAGGCGATAGAATAATGGCGGTGAAAAAAGAGTGCATGAACAAAATAACAGAACAATTCATTAACAATGCAAGATAATATTTATAGAACAAAAGGAAAGTTCAAGACAAGAGGTTCCTTTCCTAGAAGTAAATTGCACACACAACGAAATATTAATGTTTATATTGAGTGTGACTTGCTGTGTTTGGATGTTTTACTGTGAAGCGTCCACAGGCCTTTTAGCTTCAGTGTGAAAATTTCATGTCACACAATTCGAAAGAATGAAAAGCTCGAAGAGAGAACGCTACATAAGATTTCGCTTCTTTTTATACCGCCAGTGTTGCTGGTGATATTGTTTAAGGGCTGCTACTGATAGTAAGTTTATTAAGGGACTACAATAGGTTTTAAGAAGAACTCAAGAACTTTTAGCATGCAGAATTTTCTGCCATCTTCGAGGAAATGTAGTAAGCATTTAACTATAACTTATTAACATGAGAAAGAAATAAAATTAAAATCTTACTCAGCTTTTATCATGCGTTGTCAAATACGGCATATTGAATTGAAAAGCGCGGGTAAGACATTACTCTTTGTAAGGAAAAGGAATCTGAAACGTTAAATACCCCCCTCTCGAAATATCTAGATATAGCGTGAAGCACATTAATAAATAGTATTTTGATGGGCAATGATTATCAGATCGACGTAAGTCTAGTCGTTGATGGTAATTATCTCATCGAGAAGCCCCCCAAAATACCTTCATTAAATTAGAGGAACAACCGAATAAAGCAACTAATCAAATACTAGATGTAATAAATCTAACGAATATTGAGAATGGAGATACTATCAAACGTTGCCTGTGACGATATAATTTGTTTAGTTGAATTTCCGCTAGGAAGGCCAAGTTGACGACAAAAAAAAATTAAATTCAGAAAATTATGCTGTGCTTCCAAAAGTGAATATGTAAACTGAGACTGGAAAAAGGTTATTTTTCGCAGACGAATATCAAACGGAAATTTATCAAAGTAGGTGTTGTGAATCCCGGGAATGGAATCCTGCACAAATAAATAATCAACGCCAGAAATTAAGATAGAAAAGTAAGTATATTAAACGTAAGAATACAGACTTGAAGTGAAGTTTAGTAGTCCAGGAATGCGGGTTAGTAGAAAGTATTATGTACAAGTCTCTGTAAGTGAAGCCGTAATTATCTCTCTCTGGACTCTCGTATAACTCTCTGTGAACACTCTGTGTACTGTCTCCGTATCTCTCACCCTGACTCAACGTATCCCCCCCGCAGGTATTCTCTCTGTCAGTATAAGTATACTTTGTCCGAGTCCATCTTGTGTAAAAGGGGTCTGCCCCACAACAGTAGGAAACAATATGCATGCCTGAACTGATGACAATCAAAGACAATCGGAGTAAATGAAAAAATAGAAGACACGGGAAAAGCACATTCGTTTTATATCGTGGAGATTTACATTTGAAAAACTATTGACGTATACTTGCTAAAAGGTTACTCCACGTCTATGTAAATTCGCATATTTTTGATAGAATTAGGCGGGAACTAATGTTTCGAAAAAGAACATATAGATTGCAAAGTAAATTATATCGTACATTTTAAGAAATTTTACAAATATTATATAGTCAAATACTATAGTTAATTGTTTGAATATCCTAAAGAAGAAAGTTAAAGCTGAATTTCCAGAGACCATCGTGTTCAGAGGAGTCGGTAAATATTTCTTCTTCCTTTGTTATGAATTTATAATCCTCTAAAAATAATTAAGAACTATTAACTTGTTCGGAAAGACTGTCCAATTTTATTCCTCAAGTTTTATTCCTCAAGTTTTATTCGGCAAACGAGAACATTCGGTATTTCTCCGATATTTATTCGATTCACTGCGACTTGAACTTCCATGTCGCCAATCACTATTCCTGTTTTGCTTATGAGGACCTTTACTTCATGGACTTAACCATATTTGGCAAAAAGGCCCCCATTCTATCCTCTGGGATATCCACGAGTACTCCATGTATGGTCACCATCGTCCTGCATGTGCCCATATACTCCGTCTGCAGACGTAAATTTTTGATTGTCAACACGCTTCCAGCTAATTCCTTGGCTTGTTGTTCAGTTGCTAGTGATATATCCCATAGCGCATTTATTCTTCTGGCGAGTACATTTGGCGTGATTTGTAGAGTTTTTAGGGCTTCTTCCACGCTATCCCCAAATAATTTTCGAGTTTTAACATCAGAAGTCAGCAGGGAAATTGACCGAGTACTTACGGCATCTAGTGCCTCCGGAATGGTTAAGAATTCATTCCCTTTAAATGATTCTTCAAATTTCTTCCTTTGATTGCTGTAGAAGGCGGGATCATTTTTAAGCGGCCTATTTTCCGCCAAAGCTGTTTTTACTGTTGACACCGGTTTTGAAGGCGATGTATTCACGTCGCCGTTGTTATTGTCCGCCATGATGTTTTTTTCCGAACCACCACAAATAGATAGTTTTGCTTTTTTTCTCTTTTTAGATAATTTTTCCACAACGTAAAATAAATTAGTCAAAAACAAACCCAAAAATAAACAAGAACGTGAAAAATCAAAAGACAATAAACAATTAAAACGAATACGAAAAAGAAAAAAATGAAAACGGGGGAGGTAAACAGCAAAAAAAAAAAAGAAACTAGACAGCAAAAGCGAGAAAAATAATTCACAAAACTAAAACAGGAATACTGAAAAAAACTCAAAAATCAAATTAAAAACAAAAAAAGGAAAACAAACAACGAAATAAAGTCAAATGTGCACAAACAATATGCACATTTTTCACAAAACTGAACCAGGAAAACTAAAAAATCAAAGAGGTTGCACAAATAAAGAAAATTTCATGCGATGTGGGAGATTTTACTTGGAAGTGAACAGGAAGCAAAAAGAGTGCCCATCGATATAAATGATGATCAGACTGGAGCATTCTTTTCCAAACCAATAAAAGAGGTGACTTCCATCACCAGTAAATCAGGCAATGCAACTGGAGATATGGTGTTGCAGGTAAATGTAAACAGACAGGCTTTTAACGAAATACCCAATGTTCTAGTGTGTCGTGACAGACGGATGTTGGTAGTCGTGGAGAGGCGCAGACGTTATTGTTGGTTGTGCGGGACTTTGGGACATATGGCAAAGGCATGTCCCGTCAAGAAGCCTCAGCCTCCAACGCCAGCGACATTGGTAACAACTCCAGCAAGAACAACAGCAGTTCCTGAAGTAGCTGCAAAGGAGAAGGCTCCAGATGGTGAGTAGAAGACGGTGAAGGGACGTAGGAATGAAAGGGCACCCTCGCCTCCAAAACCAGATTTAACGATCTCGCAGAAACAACAGCAGCCCCAGGAGCTGCCCAAGGGGTGGGGCAGCAGAGAAATCCTGGAAAATAATCGCATAGGCAGAAGGGCCTGCAAAAAGAAAAACAACCGGTAAAGCAGAGCCCTAAACAGCAGCAGCAGCTACAACAACAGCAATAACAGCAACAAATAGAACAAGAACAAGAAAAGAACGAGCAGCAGCAATTCGACGCAGAAATGGAGGTGGAACAAATGCCTCCCTCCCCTCGTTCCTCTTCATTAATTAGGTATAGGGAGGAAGAGGAAGAGGCCGTGCTAAGCAAACAACATGTCGGGCGAAGTGGGGCGGATGGATACATAGACAAAACCAGGTACCTATCCGTCCCTGCATTCCCGAAACAAGCAGTTATATTCTCCAAAACAAGGAGCCTACCTTCTTCCCCTTCCCGTGCTCAGTTTCCCTCTCCTTCCGCCTCCTCCTTCGAATCTATATCCACCCCACGTCACACTTCTACCCCACCTCACACAACTACCCCTTCCTCGCCCCACCCAGATAAAGAAAAGATAAAAAAGAAAAAGAAAAAATATTTCCCTGGCCCTGGAGTTGATCTGCAAGGTGGATAGGAGAGAAATTGAATAGGACTATTCTGCGCATAGAAAAGACCGACTAGGTCCGCTTTTTAAATTGACTTCCGTGGATGGAAAATCAGTAGAGGACACCCGTAATTTCCCTCGGGCCCCTGGTATCATTACTTACATTAGGGACACAGGGAAGTACTTGAAATTTTGGTACCATCTTCATGAGTGTAGGGATGTATTCCCGGATATTATAGTTTTTTGAAACATGTACATCCGAGTTTAAAAAAACTGTCCCATTTCTGTGCAGGGAGGGTCCCCGTATTACTCAACCCTCTGTATATAGGGCAGTTAAATTAACCTACCCTATGGACGTTGGTGGGACAGTCCTAGATGGTCGGATGACTACAGAGTTGTTTACTGGGAGCCTCGGACAATCCGTCGGGGTCCTGCCACCCGTAGATTTCCGGCCAGTCTGCGCTTAAGTGACTCTGACTTAAATCATGTCAATCAAACTGGCCAGTCTGAATGTTAGGGGCCTGAGAGGATCAGGGTAAGGCCGCCCGCCTGCTTTGTGATCTTAGGTCCTTTGGAGTGGATGTAGGTGCGACCCAGGAAACACACTTTGTTTGCGAGGTTGATGCTCTCGTGCTGTCTAGCAACTTTGTTTTCTATTCAGCATATGGGGACCAGCTTGACAGAAGTGTTTCTTTGTTGGTTAAACGTTCCCTGGATGCGACGGTGGACCTTGTTCACGTGGGCGCGGAGAGCCGCTTGATCGTCGCCGATATTGTCGTGAGCAGTGCTTCGTTTCGGGTCGTTGCGGTTTATGAGCCTAACGACCAGATTGAGCGTGTCGACTTTTCCCGTCAGTTGGGGCCGTTCCTGGTTGATTCGTCGCGCTTAGTCTTAAAGGGGGACTGGAATGCCGTCCAGGACCCCAAGATAGATGGGGGGCGGGGAGTTTCAATCTGTCCTTACTGGACAGGCAGGACTTTCAGCAACAGCTAACTAGATTAGTGTTGCGGGAATTAGTGGGGGTGGTTATTGGGAATAAGTGGTGGGAGAGGCTAAAGGATAGGATTAGGTCTGTCACCACTGAATATAGCCAAAGACTCGCTCTAGATAAGGCTAAAAAGGTGAAGACTCTAGAGGATAGTCTGTCCCGAGCGGTGGCTGGTGGGGATTCCCTAGAGATAGCCGGAGCTAGGCAGGCCCTGAAGGGTGAGGCTAGCAAGCGCTATCAGGGTCAGTAGTTAGACAGGTTAAAAAAGATGTCTAACGAGGCGGTGAACATGGGCACAAAATTGCGCAAGGAAGAGATCCGTCGAGGTTCCCATCGATACATTCGCAAGGTCATTACCAAGGAGGGGTGCTCTCTGAGGTCGACCAAGGACGTGTGCGAGTCGTTTCGGCGGCATTTAGAGAGACGCTTTACCAAGGAGCTTGGACTCAGTGACGACGAGTTTCGCAGCTAATTGGCTGACTTTCCTCGGCACTCGCCGACTGAAGCAGGTAGCTGCGAGGGTGAAATAACGGAAGCGAAGTCCACTCGGTCGGCAGAGGCAAGTCTCCGGGACTTGATGGTCTGCCCTACGAAATGTACTTGAGGCTGTCGCACATCTTTGTCCCGATTTTGACAGTGGTGTTCAACAACTGTTTCCGGCAGAGGTCCATCCCCAACTGGATTTCCAGGGGTGTGATCACGCTGTTAAAAAGGGCAAGGGTGTTGGGCGGGAGTTAGATGATTATAGGCCCATAACTCTGCTAAACACAGAGTTAAAGATTTTGGCCAATATCCTGACGAAGAGGTTGCAGTCAGTTGTCGCGAGCTTGTTGGGACCTGAGCAGACTTGTGCTGTGAGGGGACGAACAATTCTAAGCAACCTGCGGAATAGCCGTTTTCCCTGATAGTGCTCGAGCTAGGTTTTCTGCGTACGCCGATGACGCATCCATCTTCGTGTGGCGCCGCAGCGTCATTAAGGTGGTGCAGAAGGCGCTTGAACGGTACGAGAAGGTGACGGGAGCCATGATTAACCGCAACAAGTCTTCCGTTTAGGTGCCTGGAAGGGGGTCGCGCTTCCGGGGCCCTTCGGTTTGACTGATTGACCCGGCCGCATCCCTGTGGTGCGGTTCGTGCCCAGACTCCGACTGAAGAAGAATTGGTCAGAAGTACAGGAAAAGGTCGGAGCGTCGGTCCGAACTTTGCTTCGAAGTGGGTTGTCCTTAAAGGGTAGGTCTGAGGCGTGTGCCACTTACGTCTTGCCCCTCATCCTTTACCGCTTGACTGTACTTCCTCTTTACAGGAAAAGTACGAAGGCGATCGAGCGTTTGTTGATCACCTTCTTGTGGGGTGGTCGCAAGCATTGGGTCCGTAAAGAAGCCTGTTACCAGCGTCCGTGTTATGGGGGGGCTGGGATTACCAAACGTGGCGAGTCATCGGCATGCATCAAGATTGGCTTTCCTATGCCGAGTTTTGATGGAGGACTCGATTTTGGCGCCGAGTTTTAGGGACGGCTTCCCTAGTCTTACTCTCACCCTCCCATATCTTTGGGTTAGCGCCGTCGCGGTTGTGGAAGGTTGTCGAGTTTCTTCAGTGATTGTCAGGTTGCCTTGAAGGTCCTTCATCGGTACAGTGAACTTTCTCGGCGTCGGAGACTATTGCATCATGAATTAGTGGAGGGGGTCGTGAAGGAGGTGGCTGGCTCAGCTTGTCGGCATCAGAGTTGCGCTCCTTTTAGACTTGGGTGCCAGCGGCAGATTATCTCAACAACCCTGAGTTTTCGCTTAGCTGGCGATTGATTCGATTGTTCCTGGCTTTCCTTCTGTTATGATTTATGTCGAGATTCCCAATCTCCCCAGTTTGTTTTTGTAGACCACTTTTTTCATCTCGACTCATTCAGCCTTTGATTTCCCCATTCCGTCATTTATTTTTCCCGTCCCATTCCATTAGTGAGTGTGCTTCTTGATTGTATCTATCGATAGTATACAGCGGTCACTCTTATTATTTTAAGGGGTGGACGGTCCCTACTAACATTGCTTTGACTTTGTTTTATCTTTGGTTGATATTTGAGTTTCTTGTCTGGGTTCATCTCCCCTCCCCATCATTTCATGTTTCATGGGATTTTAATTATATATGTATATATGAATATTACAAACTTTTACAACATGGGGCGTTTCTGTAGGACCCTTGTGTATATGTGATATTGTGGTATGTGCACGTTTGTGAGGTGATAGATAAGTTTTTGTAGTGAATGTGTAATTGTAATGGATGAATGGGTCATGATTGTGGTTAACTAGGAATAGGAGAGCTAGAGAAAGCCTCTCCCCATTTCTCCTTCGGTCTTGTGCCAAAATTTTGTAACTTTACAAAATAAATAGAAGTCACAAGAAGCAGCCATATTAGCAGGTAAGCCGTTTGACTTCTACAACAACTAAAAACATTTAAATCTTAAGAAAAATAAAAATCCCGGAGAGAAATCGAGAATAACTAGAAAAACAATACAGTTGGGGAATATCTATGAAGTATCAATGATTTTTGCTTTCCGCAGTTGACAGGAAATCTAAGAGAGAACGTTTTATAGTCGCAGTGCAAAATCAAAGTCTAACAAGTAGAATCCATCAACATAACCTTCTCAGAAATGATGTCAGGCTTCTGTGCAGAATTTGTGGCTAACTTCCACGAACTATTGACGACTTAGTGTTAGGCTGCACAATACTGACGCAATACATTCCACAGAATTTGCTAATATAATCAGTTGATAATAAATGGTAAGGACAACCAACAACGCGGAAAATGATAGGATCCCAAATCAAATTTTGTGATATCTAATGAAAATGCATCTGTACAATGGAAGTCACCAGTCCAAGCAAACATAAAAATAAAAGCCAACAAGCTGAGTGTAATTCTAAACGATTTGCTGGAAACAAATGTACTTACTCACTGCGGTAATAATCCCCATTGATATAAATATTCCAGTGAAATTGTTGAACAATTCAAGTGAATAAAAGGATAAAAAAATTGAAGTTCAGTGTGTTTGGCATCCCAGTTGTTATTGCAGCAATAGGAACCATACCAAACTAAATATGAAGAACGATGTTTCCCAACTACCTAATAAACCGAGTTCGGCTAAAATGGAAAAAAAAAGATTGCACTCATAGGTACTCCTCACAACTCCAGGAGAGTTTTATCAATGTGACAGGTTATGAGCCTATACTTTTGTAATTTGTATGCACATTCTAATTGTATTAACACAACCCTACACATTTTGCTATTATTTTTCTCTGCGTATATTGAATCTCTATGTGTTTACCGAACTTTACAGCCTTAACATAATTCTAGTTTCTCAGATTCTCCAATTAATCTATTTATACATTGTAACTGTATATACGTTTTATCTGTGCAGTTATGTTTAGTTTTTATACAATTATTTAAACTAATATCCTCAATAATATGACATGATACAATTAAAAAGTAAGGATGTTGAAGATGTTTACTATATATTCAATAATATAAGTAAAAATTGATATCTAAAGCTCATCCAAAAGCCGAAGCAGTAGTGGCAGTGTTTTCAAGTCTGAAGGAATTAAAAGTGTATGTATCATGTTAATAATGTGCCATGTTGGAAAACTCTGAGTAACAGCAAATGACTAAACAAAAAACGTACTCTGTGCTTATCTGTAGCAACCCATGACGTAACTACGGGCACTGATATGTGATTACTCTCTATAAATACTTACAAGGGAATTAACTCCGTATTTATCACTACAGTTATACTTTTAAAAACAGTAGAAACAACTCAAGATGCGAATTACGAACTGAAGACATCAAAATGAGGCAACTACAAAAACATAAATATATAGGTAGTGTTTCAACTGATGGACACCGAAAACAAAATGGCGAAGTGGTATAGCAAAAGTTGTCCCACAAGAGTTCATAAAGTATTAAGAAACAGGAAAGCTTCGTTAGAAATAAACAAAAGACTACTGAACTCTAATGTAATTGCAGTCCTTTTTTATGAGAGTAAGCTGGACACTCTCCCTACAGATGCAGAAGAGACATGAGGTAAGAGAAATGTCGTTCCATAGGTGGGTGTGATGGACTGAAGATGTGAGTAAGGAGGGAGCATTAGGGAAAATGGAAACAAAACGGACATATATATATATATATATATATATATATATATATATATATAATCAGGAAGATAGAATGATAATCTAGGGAACAATGAGAATGGAGGTATTGGAGAATTTGATACTCGCAAGAAATATTGAAGTCAAGCGAGAGACAGAGGGAAGTAGCGAATACGTAGTCAACGAGCTTGTCTAAATGTTAGCAGGACATGGATTACGAGTGGTCACAAAGATACTAAGATATACAAAGGGCAGGAAATGTAGTGTACCATGGTCGCCAACGCGTTGATAGGACACGGCACATAGAAGAAGAAGAAGAAGAAGAAGAAGAAGAAGAAGAAGAAGAAGAAGAAGAAGAAGAAGAAGAAGAAGAAGAAGAAGAAGAAGAAAAAGAAGAAGAAGAAGAAGAAGAAGAAGAAGAAGAAGGATGAGGACGAGGAGGAGGAGGAGGAGCTGGTGTAAATGGTTGGTAGAACAGGGATCAGTAGAGATAGGAAAAAAAAGACAAAACTTACTAAGAGTTACAAAGGACAGGAGGTTGTGGAGAGCCATGATAGGAAACGTCCTGAATTGACACGACAGATAGAAGTGTTGTAATGGCATAAACTAGAGATCTGAGGAGATTGATCTGAAAAATCGATTTACAATATGGAAAACTCCAAAGTGAGTCGTTTTTTTTCTTTCGAGTAGAAACTGCTTCAGACTAATAAAATGCTTTAACGATGCTTCACAAGTTCTCATACTCTGTGAATTTCCTGGATAGAGAAATTTAAAGACAATTCAATTAATTAGAATTATTTTCCCATCAATATCATGATTAATTTCTTTAGTAAGCCCCAAGATATCGACAGACACTGATTGTATAGCATCTTAATTTATAAGCTTGCGTCGTACACTACGATACCTGAAAATGGCTCGAAATTTATATATTTTTTTATTCTGGAGAATAAAATGTATTTTTTTTTATTTGTTTATACATAAATAGACATTTTTGATGGAAATACATCATTCAAGTGGCCTAGGCTAGATTTGAAACCGTGATGCCAACTCTTTATAAGTATATGCACTTTTAATGTTTTACAGCGAGCTTCTAATCAAGAGGTTAGCTGTTTAAATACTCTGTCTTCTTCGTCCTTCAGATCGGATAAAAATATACTATGGTTAAAACATCTCCGGGCAAGAAAAGTACATCTTTAAATGTAAACCCGTTCGATATATATTTTAGAGAGAAAGAAAAAAAATGAGAAGATTTATTAGTTCTTTTATCTCAAGTGACTGAATTTACAACATAAAAAAAGTTTACATACAGGGGAAAAGGATTGATCAGAAAAAAATATCTTTACATGGGAATTACCGAGAAGTACTGCCTCGAATTTAAAAAAAAAAAAAAAATATATATATATGCAATTTTTTTTAGAAAATACTTATACGAAAGTTTGAACGCAAAAAGACAAAAAATAGCGAAAATATACAAATATGTAAACAAACCGAATATACACTGAAACGAGAGTAGAGAAATAAAAATCCTATAGTAAAACTTAAAGAAATATATTAAAAATTATATATATATATATATATATATATATATATATATATATATATATATATAAATTCATTCCCGTTGCGAAATGCTAGCGCGAGACTCCTTTATCCAGACGATGAAAATTAGATGCTGAGCGACTTGTAATGGATTGGAGATTTCAAAATGATTGATTTACCTCCTAAATCGTTTCAGACGTCAAACGATGTCCGGAACAGAATATCAGTCTAGAAAAAAAAAATCATGGCTGGGATGTTTAATGACGCTTCCAAAATCAAGAGGAAAAATAACAGAAGAAACAAAACAATCAAGCATTTCATTGGTTGAAAAAAAAAAAAAATCCGCCATATTTTTATGTCTTTTACACAATTAGAAAATTGATATTTTCATGGCATCAACGATTAACAATTAAGCTTTGTTTTCTACTTATTTTTCAATCACTTAAAAGCCGTCACCTTCGGCCATTACGCTCAATGGCGGGTCATTGCGTACTTCCAGAATTTATATATTTTTTTTTGCAAATGAATTAATAAATACTGAAAACCGTTTAATGAATAACATTCAATATAATTGGAAATCGAACTATTTATGGTGAATGCAATTGCAAAACCTGTAATATTAATTAGCACATTGGAATATAAATTGTTGTTCTGCAAGTATTTTGATGGTATTACACCATTGCAGAAATCTCACTACGACGTTCTGTTTTGGTAGCTTTATTATATTATAGAGGGCGATATAAAAATCAGATTTTTAATATAGAAATTATTTGTAAATATAGTAACATTACAGTATCATTAGATTATATATTAGCTGAGTAAGTGAGAACGAGATTTGATATATCTGACCGTCTGGCCACGACTGCTCCACCCTCACGCCTGGCAGCGAGAGTATTTTCTAGCTCGGTGTACGACGATATCCGCCTCAGCTCACCTCAATCCACATCTAAGCACCAGCGGCAAATAGGTTTTTTGCATTTGTACGTTTTTTCATAGTAAGGTTCACCATGTACACGATCCGGGAGCTACTCAAGGTAGAGGGGTACATTAGGAGGTAGTTTGTACGGATAGGAGAGGAAAGTAACGGTTAAACCTACACTTGAACATTTTAAGATTCTAGTAATCGGGGAAACATCCTCCTGGTTGTTGTCTCCTCTGAGCAGTGGTTGGCGGGAAGAAGCTGTTCAGGTGGAATTTATTTCTCACCGATGGAACATGGATAGAATGTAGGTAGTTTGCTAAAATCTAAGTAGCATAGCTTGTCATTACCGTGAAGGTTAGGCCGGGAGTAACAAAGGTCGTTGTTCGTCCAAGAACTTTACATGAAAGTAGCGATAGAGTGGCGAGTGGCTTGCCATATCCCGCTTGCTGGAGAGAGATCTGAGGGTGGAAAATAATTCGTCACCTGCAATGACTAGTGGAGGCATTTCGACTATATCGAGTTCGGAAAGTGAAGTCTGTGCAGCTCACCATTTTGTACTGATAGGGATCTTGTAAAGGTAGCAGATAGAATTTTGAGGCAGGTACTTACTGGAGGAATACAGGGAGGCGGTTATTTTACCTGCATCTTTAACGATGGCGTGAATTTACGATTTCTACTTAAGGTCAGGTGTGAATTTGAGGTTCGATAGTCTCTCAAGACATGGTGCGTCTCCTAGGGGACATCCGTTCATCGTGAATGGCGGTAGGTCGGGGCCCGTTTGACGATGGTGGAATATATTATATGTTTTGCAACTAAATATTTTCTTCTTTTTTTTTGTATTTTGTTTCTTTGTATGTCTAGTAAATATTAAACCAACTGTACTGTAGTATGCATTGTTTGATTTAAACCCGACGAACGTACAAATAAGAAAGAAAACGATGCGTAGAGAGATTATACTAATGCTATAAACTCAAGGAAACGTTAGAAATGATTAAAAAAAAATAGAATTATATGCAAAGGAAGATAACAAAAGATTTCAGAAATAATTACAGACCGACTTACGACCAGATCGATTTACAAACAGTCAGCCGTAACCAAACTCGATCCTGACCTGTAAATATCTGTATCAAAGACGTTCAAATATACTGCCTCTTCGTCACGGAGGGAGGCTAGGATGGAAATGATTAATACTTACTCTCCTAGTGTATATATATATATATATATATATATATATATATATATATATATATATATATATAAACACACACACACACACACACATATATATATATATATATATATATATATATATGTGTGTGTGTGTGTGTGTGTTTATATATATATATATATAAACACACACACACACACATATATATATATATATATATATATATATATATGTGTGTATGTTTATATATATATATATATATATATATGTGTGTGTGTTTATATATATATATATATATATATATATATATATATATATATATATATATATATAAATATACACACTAGGAGAGTAAGTATTAATCATTTCCATTTTCCATTAATCATCAACACAGAATTTGTGAGAGAAAGAAGCGTGAATTTTCTACAAGGCAATCATAGCAGGAGGTACTCTCCATAAACACGAACGGACCAAAATTAAGAAATTCTGCCAGAAGCAAGGAAGAAATCCGTATTTTACAAAACAAACTAAATACGTTGATTCACAAAAGCAAATGATCCAAAGTCGGCAGAAAAGACCTAATCACTACCTTATCCGGATTCATATTGTTTGAAACACAACTAGAAGCTTTGGTTTAAAAATTGTCACCGGACTATCGAAAAACGACAACACGGATTATAGAATTAAAAACTGCCTCAACGACGACTCTGATTTCATCAAAGGATGCATCCAAGGCATAATCCCAGCCACAGATAAAAAAGAATGATGCCATTTACTCCCAGATATATGAAAAGCCCTGAAGGAATTAGCAATCAGCAAATACATCCACATATCTCCTTCCGATAAGAGCTGAATATTTGTCATCATGGAGGGACACATCTACCAATAGAAAATGAGAGACCTCATCGACGGCGACATCTACGAAAAAGTAAAGGAAAATAGAGCCACGAAAGTGTGACAAAAATTCATAAGCGACAAAAAATTACTAAACAATGAAGACACTTGGTTAATTGTTTGTTTGTTTGTTTGGGGTTTCATGGCATATCAACCACTATGGGTTATTTAATGCCAGATCCAGTATTTACTAAATATATCAAAAACGTATAGCTGGCAACATCATTGTTTCAAAAACGTATAGCTGGCAACACCATTGTTTCAAAAACGTGTAGCTGGCAACATCATTGTTTTAAACACGTGTAGCTGGCAACATCATTGTTTCAAAAACGTGTAGTTGGCAACATCATTGATTCAAAAACGTATAGCTGGCTACATCATTGTTAAAAAAAAATTTTCTACTGATTGACCCTAAGCCACCGCTTTCCATCACATTTTAGGGGTAAGGTGTTAGAATATTTAGTGTAGGGTTTGGGTGGGAAAGTTAATTGTAAGTTGTAGTTGTTTTGGGATGAGTTAGATGTGATGTGGCATGACATGACCAGCCGTTTGATCGGATCGACGGCCTTTTGGTTGGACGTAGTTTATCATCATACCCAGGACTCGGATGCAGTTTAACGTCATACCCAGGACTCGGATGCAGTTTAGCGTCATACCCAGGACGGACACCTGGTTAAAAAAACTCATTGAACACCATCGAAAAACACCCTATCCGCACTACCAAAAACACACAAACCGGACATACCAATGAGAGCTATCATATCAGGGATAAGCAGTGCCCCATATAAACTAGCCGACCCACTAAGCAAAATCCTAATTCTACTCCTCGGCACAATTAGTCGCTCCCATGGAAAATTCAGGTACCCTTCTAAAAAAAATGAATCAAAAAACGTACTAATGAAAAAGAAATATATATATGGCCAGTTTAGATATAAAGACTCTATACACAATCATACCTATAGAGAAATGCCTAAATCTACTTAAAAACACTTTACAAAAACAGAAATAAAATCACCTATCCCGACATATAAAATCATAAAAATATGCCGGCTAATGTTTCTTCACTTTCCGTAACCATTTCTGCAGACAAAAAAAATTGGCGTAACAATGGGATCTCCTCTCATAAGCGTTCTCGCTTGTCGATTTTTAGATTATCTTCAAAGTGTTCTTTTCAAAAATGTTCTACCACCAAACTGTTCCTATTTCAGATACATAGGCGTCTCCCTACTAATATAGCCATAAATCACTATGTTAACAGATCTTGTCAACCAACTTAATAGTGTTGAACCTACAACTGACGTTACTTTTCAAACTGAAACCAACTATAGTCTTCTCTTCCTAGATATCATATCAGACAGAAACTATAGCGAACTCAATTCTGACGTTTACAGAAAACCTACCAATAAAAAACGACCTGCTCAGTTTTACTCAAACCACTAGGATAAAATTAAATCTGGCATAATTATAGATTTCTACTTAACAGCATTAAGAATTTGCATCTTCAAATACCTAGTTAAATAAAAAACAGAACAGAAAACACATTAAAATCCTCCAGTATACTTATCACTTTATCCGCAATGCAAAGAGAAAAGCACAAAAAATACACGACCGCAACAAAAATAACGACTGGGTCCAAAACAAACTAAATAAAAACAGATACATAACACTACCTACCAACTCCATAACATCCACTATCCAGACCAACTTATCCAATATAAACAACATCTAAATAGTCACAATCACTTCCAAAACCGTTATGGATATAATCCGAATTAAAAACAATCATAACAATAATAAATCGGAAGCAGGTATATATAAAATAAATTGCAAAAACTGTTCCTCACATTACATTGGAGAAGCATGCAGAATTAAAATGCCACACTCATGAAAAGAGAAAATAATTTACTCAGAAGTGAAGTCCTCGAGAGTGCTGCCATTGAATCTTATAAAAATGTTAATCTACCCATCGGTTTTTTCCCAATCTCACCTTTCCTTAAAGAGGTAATACTTTCCTATGTCAAACATGTTTTATTGAATTCAAACAGGTTTCATTGAATAATACGACTATTTTTATACTAATCCTTTCCAATTGTCTAATCAGTTTTTTTTAATGCTGGGGTGGCATTAATCCAGGAAGGTTCCGTAGTTTTTTACTACCCAAGTACTTTCAATCTCCTCTATATATACAACAAATATGATAAAAAGATCAACAGACAACAGTTAAATCCATCATTTCAGCCTTTGAAAATGTAGAACACAAACGTCCATTTCATACTATAACAATCAGACCACAATCCAAACAATATTATTTTAAAAAAATATTCTTTGGAGGATCCTGAGTGACGTAATTTAATGTCTAATAGCTAAACATTTGAGATAACCTGATGAATATTTATGAACGTTTTTCATTTTAAAAATTACGAGTAACTATTAGGACCTTGAATAAGTTCTTGCTGTTTTCCAAAAAATAGCGTTCCTAGAACTGTGCGCGTGTAGTTTCAGATGGTAACGAATCTATACGGAAATACCATAAGCACACTTGAAATTCAGTGTATGTCATTTCGCTGAAGTATAAACAACTTTATTTTTAATAGCGTTAAAAATGTCGGATTTCGTACCAAATGATGTCTATTTGCAGGGAATATTACTGCACTAAATTTTACTGCATTAAAAACAAATCTATAGCTGAAGAACAGATAATTCTTGTTGAGACTTACGGCGTGCATGCTCTGTACGAAACAACAAACATAGATAGACTGGTAGCAATATTCGTGTTCTGGTTTTCATCTTCAAAGTCAATTTATGAACAATCAAGAAATTGGTGAATAAGTTTTATATAGAAGAGACAGTAGAAAGTAAAACTGGATCAGTTGGTCACAACAGGAAGGGCGATCATTATTTTAACTTAGAGCTAAAGATGTTCATTGTAAAAGATCCAAGATCATTAGACGTTTGGCACATGAGAGAGGAGTTTCAAATATGACACCCCAAATACCAGTGAAAAAAGACTTGATATATATATATATATATATATATATATATATATATATATATATATATATATATATATATATATATATAATTAAGTAATTCGTCGAATCTGAAAACTCAACCGAATGCAGAAAGCACTGGACGGCCGTTTCGTTCTATATTTGGGACTCAGCAGCAGTGCGCATCCACTACGAGAATTGAAACACTGACAGTTAGGTTGTCAAGCAAATATCATACCAACTGTTTCAACGGGCCTTGGTAAAGAAGAGATAGAAAATCAGACTCAATATAGCGCCGCTCGCTCACAAATTCCGTGGTGGAACTCAACTCAGATTCTCCCTAAAGAGGACGGTGCTCCCGGAGCCACGACTACTATCACCAAGCCGCTCAAACTTGAGCATTAGAAGCCCTGTTCAAGCAATGATATATAAATGATAGAAATTATTAGGAGGATATATATATATATATATATATATATATTATTAGGAGGATATATATATATATATATATATATATACATATATATGAAGAAATATACTCTTAAGGTGTGGTATATTTATGGAATAAAGTGCTCATTATCAGAGATAGAGCGTGTGTAAATATAAAAGTGAACATTGAAGTCAACACTTAGAGGCCTTTAGATGGGGGGGGGCATGAGAGACTGATCAGCTCTGATGGGGTCGACTGGTGTGGGAAGTATGATGTTTGAAAGACCCGAAACTGCCCAGTGACCCAATTCAGAACATCACTGACGACGTCCTCTAGCGCTAAAGAGCGTATATTCAAAGTATATATATATATATATATATATATATATATATAGAGAGAGAGAGAGAGAGAGAGAGAGAGAGAAAGAGAGAGAGAGAGAGAGAAAGAGAGAGATACTCCATGAAATGATTAATAATTTTCTTATTACTGCAAAATTTCCTCTGAAATTTGTGTGTGGTACCTAGATTCGATGGTATATTCGATTTTATAACAACTTTCCATAAAAATTTTATTACGAAAGTTATTACGAAAAATACGTTTTCGAGGGTGGAAATAAATTATAAGACAGTTTTTGCAAATTTGGTAGTTAACAGCAAAATTTACAAAATTCAATATTTACATTTATGCCCCTTCAATTGTAATACTTTAACATACCTGTTTTGCATTTACACAATATGTTTTCTGAGAGTTTCAGATGTAATTTAATTCCAAGACTCTTTAATGCAAGATTTTAAAGTTTCTCTATCTTCAAATTGACGTTTATTTTTGTATACTCTTCTTGACAAAATTCCCCACAAATTATCTGTTGGGTTTAAATCTGTAGACTTAGTTGGCCAGTTCAAAACTTCAATATTTTCTGTTTTAAGCCAGTCTTTCATGAAATGTGTATGGCTTCGTTGCCCTGTTGAAAATGGCATTCTTGGTGTGGAGACGATCCATAAATGGGACCAGCCTTCTTTCCAACACATTGATATATCGAGTAGAGTTTTGTTTCCATTCTATCACTACTAAAACTGCCTTGGGCTCCCCAAGACGGTGTAATGGTTAGCAAGCTTATCTCGCTAGATCAATTACGACTTACTAGTGAGTTCGATCCTCACTGGGTGCCCCATGCTTTCGGCCTTGTGCCACATCTAAGCTACGCTTGGAAAATCACTACCAAAACTGCCTTTCCTAACACAGAAAAAGCTCCTTAAACCATTACAGAACCTCCTCCAAATGATCTTCTTGAAAACAGATGCCTCGCCTTTCTTAAATCATGGCAATAACACTAGTAGCCGTCGGACCCTCCAAATTTCTCATCAGAAAACACCACGGTTTCCCAATTCTCCTTTGTCCATGTTACTTTATTCTTTACCCAATCAACGCGTATTTTCTTGTGTTTAGCAGTTAAAGCAGTGGCTGTCTTCCTGTTTTGATACACGAGATTTGGCGATTCACGGAGAGTGATGGGTAAATTCTGAGATTTTTGCAGATCTCTTGAGCTTGATTCTCCTTTAGAAGCTTCTCGAAAATGTCGACGTTTGGCTGCAAGGTGTAATTTTAGGTGGACGACCTGGACGTTTTCTGGTGCCGTACGATTCTGGGACCTTTAGATAATTTCTCACAATTGTTCAGGACATCGATAGTTCACTTCCAATTTAGAGGCAGAAATTTGCCCTTTTTCATTTTCATTCAGGGGAGTAGTTTCTAGGCATTTTTCAGTAACTGTATTCAATTATGAAATGTGTAAATAGGACTCTCGTGGCTTAAAATCAAGATAAAAGTCTTTATAATCTACGCATGCAATAATTCTTCCTTTGGCATTCAAAAGTAAACCAGATATGCAAATTTTTAAACTGTCTTATAATTATTTCTATCCTTGAAAATGAATTTTTGTTAATAACTCTTTTTTTGTGCGGAAGTTGTTATAAAATCGAATATGTATACTAATACCCATCGGATCTAGGTGCCACACACAAATTTTCAGAGGAATTTGTGCAGTAATATGAAAATTATTAATTTATATATATATATATATATATATATATATTATATATATATATATATATATATATATATATAGTCATCCGCAGACAGACTGTTTCGCTGTATCACAGCTCATCAGTGTGGCTAGACGTCCGGTTGCCTCTGGCTAGAATCGAAAACCGGCTGAATTCGCGTCAGTCGGAAATTCTACCCTGAAGCCGTTGGCGCACGGCAGAGAAGAAGGTGAATTTAAGCGTATTTATTTTTAGATAAACACACAGTGACTAAGAGAACTCGATTCGACTTACCGAAGAGTCCTGCATTATTAGCCGTAATAGTCACTGTTTACAAATCCACACATCCTCCCCAGAGAGCTCATGCGTATATATATATATACATATATTTGTATATATATATATATATATATATATATATATATATATATATATATGGAGCAAACTGGAGAAATACCTGCTACCGAGGTATAACTAACTTTGAAAAGAATCATCTCAACCATCTGAGAGAATTAAGAATTAAAACTAAATCTCGGGCTAATACACCAATTAAAATAAAAATAAATGAATAAATATATAATATAAGAAATAAAAAAATATATATATATAAAAACAACAAAAGTAATTTAACCCAAATAAATACTTAAATAAACAAATAAACTACTTCCTGCAAAATAACCGCCAAAATAGATTACCCACAATGCACAACTGACCCGTATATATGAGGTGTTGACTTCACTGTTCATATATATATATATATATATATATATATATATATATATATATATATATATATATATGTGTGTGTGTGTGTGTGTGTGTGTGTGAATAAATGTAACAGTATGACTTATCGTAGCCAACAAGTTTCGTCCTCTGACGGTCACACATGGGGATGTTATTTTGCAACAATTATTTCTAAACAAAAGCAAAATTTTGGTAGTTTTTCAAAATTTTTACATTGAACAGACGCTCATATAATATTCATCATGTTAACTGAAGTGTCTATGTCAATTATGGCGGATGCTAAGTGAAATAATTTAATGTGTAATAGACGAATGTGAGTAAATGATGTTGAATCATTTTTTAATAACAGGAGGTTATGAATTTCACCGTTTTCTCTAAATTTTTAAACATTTTTATAATTATGTACATGGGTATAGTATAGAGGTAATTCTTTCAAGAATAGAAATATTCAAAACTAAAATCGCGCCGCAGATTTATATTATGATAAGATTCTATAGCGCTATTCTCGAGAATTTTACGTCTAAGTTACTTACTTTTTATTTTAGTAAGCATGGCATTCTTTAGATGAATGGTGTGGTGGAATTTATTTCTATGTATAATTAATACATTTGATAAACTGTTGTGTTTAAGATACTTTTTTAGTTTATAGATACATTTTTTCTTTAAATTCTGCAAGTTTCCCCGGTGTCATGTGAAGAGCATTTATGACACTTTATTTTATATATACCCGCTTCAGAATTATTACTGTTTCTCATCATATCCATGATAGTTTTGGATGTTGTTTATTTTGATGTTGTTTTGTTTGTATAAATTATTTTAGTCGATGATTGGGAGTTAATATATAGTATTATGTGTCTGTTTTGTCTAGTTTATTTTATTGTTATTGTTGTTAATAATGTTATTATCTTTTTGGTGTTTGTATAATTTGTGGATGATATAATGAAGATATTGGAGGTTTTGGAAATTGTTTTTTGTGTCTATTTCTTCTGCAGGTAAGCATGGGGTTGCAGATTCTTAAAGTTCTTATATAGAATCCTATAATTACTGCGCATTTTATACATGTGCGGTGTTGGGAATAAATTGTAAAGTGCTGTTTAAAAACTATTTGGTTTCGATGTTATTCAGTCTGTTGAAAAGATCGGGCAAAACTATGTTTTGTTGATATATAAAGAAACATCTATTTAGGTTACATAAGAAGAATTATGTGGTAAAATATTTTTGAAAGGACTAACAATTGACAAGCGAAAACGCCAATAGAAGACTGTAAACCAAAATTTTGTCTATAAAAATTATTATTATATAGTGATTAAATAGAATATTTTTATGATATTATGCGTAGGAATAAGACGTTTTTATTTATGTTAGTTGTATTTTCAGTAAATTTAGGCATTTCTTTACGATAAAATTTCTATATGAGTTTTTTTTTTATGTGCGAGTATGTAATTGTACCATGAAGTGGGTTTAAAATTTCGGCTAATGTTCCGGATAGTGGGACACTATTACATTCCCAAATTCAGTTTTGGTTATTCCTCATTTATGTTACAAATATATATATATATATATATATATATATATATATATATATATATATATATATATATGTATATATATATATATATATATATATATATATATATATATATATATATATATATATATGTTGCATGAGTCATTGATGCAAAAAGCAGATAGTGAAGTTAATGAAATAAATGGCAAGAATCACTCTCGCAAACAATTTTTTATAAAAATGCTGTTTGTATGCATGATTCATATAATGTAAATTGAACTGCACCACATACTTGATATATATATATATATATATATATATATATATATATATATATATATATATATATATATATATATATATATATATGAGGCACGGTCGAGTAATGGATAGTGGCTTGCTATTGAGAAATCGGAGAGCCGAGTACGAATTTCAGTCGAATCCATTACATTCACTTACGTGCTAATTCCCTTGGAAATGTGTCAATAGCAGGACAGGCTGGGTTCTATAGCCTTGGATGGCAGCTGGTCTAGAAGTAAATCTCTGAATTCAAAACCTGCGGAGGATCGTTTGGGAACCTTGTGGACTTAGTGCAACAGGTATCTGTATTCGGCCCTTCAAAAAGTGTCGATGGTCCTGCACGAAACCTTCACCACTATAATCAAATATCATGTGCTGTTGTCGGGCTGTCGACTTCCTTGGAACTGATCTGCTTGACCCTCATACGTCGAATCAATAGGAGAGTCGAGTACATATACATATATATATATATATATATATATATATATATATATATATATATATATATATATATAGAGAGAGAGAGAGAGAGAGAGAGAGGGAGGGAGGGAAGAGACAGATAGATAGATAGATAGATAGACAGATATCCATGGTCAGAGTATGAATACAGAGATACAGAATATGAATAGGTAGATAGGTACATATGTACAGAATATGAATAGACGGATAAATATGGTCGGAAAATGAAGTGTTAGTTACATATATAAAGAATATGAATAGATATAAATGAACAAAATATAAACAGGTAGAGAGATGTGAACAGAATAATGTCACATAGATTGGTAAAAATGAACAAAATATGAATAGTGCCGTTTTCTTTCAGGAATCTGCTAATGTCCTTTGTAGTTCTTAATGCCTTTTGACTTTTTACCATCTTTCCCAAACCCTACTCCGCCATTCTTTCGCTCCATTTTGATAGATAGGTTGGGAGTTGCTTTCGTCTCTCTCTTTTACCTTCAGTCTCTCCTATGAATATCAATTTTTATTTTTCTAAGCACAATTTCTTTTAATATTAGACAAAGAAATGTAAGCTACCTCTTCCTGATGTTAAGTCTCCTGTTCGTTGCCATTGTTTCTTCAGTGTTTCAATGAATATTAAATAGGCTTTTCTTCTTCTGCGATGAGATTGTCTAGCATTTGCTTCCATAGAGTCGATCTGATACTGTATAGCAGTTCAGAACTTTTTTCTTTATTTCTGACGATATTTTTCTGCTTCCTAATACTTTGCTCAGTTTTTGGAAGGTTTTTTCTTTCGCTGCACTAATGCGCCTTCGCCTTTTCTCGTGGCCCTTTCCGTCCTCTGTTAATACAATTCCAAGATATAATTGTTGCACCAGTTCGATTTCGGTATCTCCAAACTGTAAATTGCATGTTGGTATGTCCCATTGTTTACAATCATGCATTCGGTCTTCATGCAAATGATGCTTAATACTTTTCCTCTCGCTTTCTTTCTTTACGTTCTGTAGGATTTATTGCAATTTATTTTCTGTGTCTGCTATCCACCTTGTGACATATGGCTATCTAAAGCTGTTAAGTGGCCAAAAATGAATCCTAGTAGGACATCCAGTTCTCTCAGAATGGCCTTGATTTATAGGGTGAATAGGTCTGGTACGATATGCATCCTTGTCTTACATCCCTTTTTTATTTTTGCATATTACTTTTCTATCAGAACCTAGGTAGTTTTCATCAGTATACGTTCCGGATTTTTCTAATATCCTTCCCGCAGAGGTTCCAGCAGTTCTTTGTGACTTACCTTATGGAACGCTTTGGTATAATCTGTAAAGTATAGGTATATATACCTGTACATTTGCATTGATCTTTCTGATACAATTCTGAGCATAAATATTGCATTCCTTGTTCCAGTGATTTTAACGAATCAGCACTGTTCTTCTGTAATATCGAGTCTGATTCGGCTGCGCGCTCTGTTCATCAAGATTCGTTATATAAGTTTCCTTACATGGTTCAATAGGTGAATTGTTCGTAGATTTCAGATTCATTTGCTTTTCGCTTTTCAAGCAGAGCTATGAATATGGCTCTATTTAGGTCTTCCGGTGTATGACCACTGTCATATTTCATTTTTATGTCTGTGATGTTGTATTAATCTAAGGCTGCTAGCATCTCTATTGCAATTCCGTCTGGCCCTCCCGCTTTGTTTCTGTTTAATTGGCCATTGTTGATTCCGCATAAAGTTCAATATTTCTGGTCTTCTTTATTTCTATGTAATGTCAGTTGATCTCTTTCGTCGTGGAAAACTTCTTCGACGTATTCCTTCCATCTCTTAATGTCTTCTTTCTCTAGTATCAGTGACCCGTGCTCGGATTTTATGCATCCGGTTGATGGCTATTTTTATGTATTTTGTCAAGTCAAGTTTCTTATATTTATGCATATCTGCATTATCTGCGATACACATTCTTTCTATTTCTGCACGATTTTTTAATCATTCCTACGAATAGAATATCAATAGATAGATAGATATGAACAGAATATATATATATATATATATATATATATATATATATATATATATATAGTGATATATATATATAGAGAGAGAGATATTGATAGACAGATATATATATATATAGGAAGAGAATATGCATAGACAGTTAGATAATTATGAACACAATATGAATAGATAGATAAATAGATATGAATAGATAGATTGATATGAACAGAATATATATATATATATATATATATATATATATATATATATATATATATATATATATATACATATATATATACAGAGAGAGAGAGAGATAGATAGATAGGAACAGAATAGACAAATAGTTATAAACAGAATATAAATAGATAGATAAAAAGATATATTTGATAGAATATGAATAGATAGATAGATAGACAGATAGACAGATAGATAGATAGGAACAGAATATGCATAGACAAATAGTTATAAACAGAATATGAATGGGTAGATGAATAGATAGATTTGACAGAATATGAAAAGATATTTAGATAGATAGATAGATAGATAGATAGATAGATAGATAGAAACAGAAAGGGGATAGAGAGATAAATACTACTAAAACAAAACTGTTTCTCCCAATCATGTCCGGTTGTTTTTAATTTCATTCACACTAAAACAGAAATAGGTATAGCAACAAACTTATGTTTCATTGAAAATAGCGTTTGTTGTGAGAAATAACGTCGCATTTCATAAAGTATATCCATGTGTTTATGAGAAACAAATCCATGCATATATCTCCCCGCAAGCCCGAAGGAAAGAAAGTAACGCCACAGCAGAGCCCCCTACAGAACAACTATCCCATAAAGCAATTTTGGGATGAAATGCTGATCTTGTATCGTCCACACCAACAGCACGTATGCAGCAAATAAAAAGGAAATTGACCTGAACTTCAAATTGCACTTCGATATCGATGCAACTGCCAATACACACGGACACGTATGAGGACATATGTTTATTCATTTTCCACACGAATACTGGCAAATATATATTTACACGTGTACATATGTACACATAAGTCTCTTGGAGAGAAAAAGAAAACAAAGTATACTTTCGTCTCTGAGATTGTATCGGTTTGTTCAGCGATTGGGCTTCCATAGTTTACAATATTTTTTGCCATAATTAATATCGACTGTTAAATGAAGTTCGTCATGGATGTGTTACAAATCTATTCACATATTCTGGCGATTGCACAATGATTAATTGGAATGTATTTTTTCTTTTACCAATGTTCTCCCTAAAGGCGCAAGAGTCACTCAAGATAGAGTGTTACGGAATGAATTTGTATTGTGGTCCGTAATGGCGCAGTTTATAAAGATATGTAGGAAAAATAACGGTTAACGCTGTCCCTGAGCAAGTTGAGATTGTATTCGCCGGGAAAAAACATCCCCTTGTCAATCGATTCCAGAAAGCGGCGGATGATGGGAAGAAGCTGTTCGAGTGGAACCTACTAATTAAGTATGAAGGAATGAGCGTGGTTCGCTACAGTGTACGTGGCATAGTCGTCCTTTGGTATGAAGATTAGAACTGGTGGAACTTAAGCTCGTCTTAACTGGTTGTTCTGTAGGGGGTTTATTCATAGTAATAGCGATAATGTCGAGAGAGGGTAGACATATTTCTTTTGTGGGAAAGATGTTTCAGGACGGAAATGTGTAATCACGCGCGCGGCCGAGTAGAATTTTTTGGATTCTATCAGAACTAGAATATGAGGAATGGGAATTTACAGTCTAGGTATAGCAGCAATAGTTCATTTCCAGACAGATCTGGCTCTTGTAAAGGTAAATATATTTTAACGGCTTATCAACTCTTTATGAAGCATTTCATGCTGAAAGTTTTATTTTCCTTTGAGCTTTGGTAATGTTTTGGTTTTTAATTCCAAAACTTTATTGCTGGTATTTTTTTTTATTCTACTAAGAAAATATTGTTGGCAATTCTTTCTAATTTTTATATTTTGACCACAGTTTGGGTATTCACTATTTGACTATAGCTTGGACCCGTACAAGTGCTACCACCCAGGTCCAGTGTGCGCCTGGGAATAACGGCAATTAAGAGGTTTCTGAAAAACTCCTGATCAGAAGCTTTTCTGCCGCATGTTGCCTATTGTTATACCCAGGGTTAAAGCTAGTAGATAGCTAGTTATTTTCATTTTAAACGGTTTGGTTTGTTTGTTTTACTGAATATAAATCACAATGTTTTTTTTTTAATACCGACACGATTTTTTTTATGGTAATGATTTTTTCAAAAATTTATTGCTGGTAATGATTTTTTTTCCAAAATTGTATTGCTGGCAGCAATATTTTTTCCTCAAAAATTCATGGCTGGAAATGTTTTTTTTTTCTCCCAAAATGTATTGCTGGCAATATTTTTACCTTCAAAAATTCATGGCTGGTAATGTTTTTTTCCCCAAAAATATATTGCTAGCAATATTTTATCCTTCAAAATTTATTGCTGGTAATGTTTTTTTTTCAAAAATGTATTGCTGGCAAAATTTTTTCTTCAAAAATTTATGCTTGCAATGTTTTTTTTCCCCAAAAATGTATTGCTGGCAATATATTTTCCTTCAAAAATTAATTGCTGGCAATTTTTTTTTTTCAAAAATATATTGCTAGCAATATTTTTTCCTTCAAAAATTTATTGCTGGTAATGTTTTTTTTATTTTTTCCAAAAATCTATTGCTGGCAATATTTTTTTCTTCAAAATTTTATTGCTGGTAATTTTTTTTTTTCAGAAATCTATTTTTAGAATTTCATTCTGTTTTGACCACAGTTTGCGGGTTAACTATGTGCCCATAGCTGGGACCCAAACTGGTGCTTCCATCCCGGGTCAGGATGGACGTGAAAACACCATCAATTAAGAGTTGTTTCGACTCACCTCAAAACCGCCTGATCAGAGGCCTTGCTGTTGGATGTAGTTTATCGTCTTACCCGGGACGCGTATTTTGAACGGACACTCACTGAGAATCATACATGACCACACGAAACTAAGGACTTATGTTCGATATAAACAATGTTTACATTTAAAAAAAGAAAGATTTAGTGCTCTTCAGTCGCAGATATTCTGAATTTCCTGATAGATTTGACGCAAATCAGTTGTATATGTCGGCTAACATTTTTGCGAGAAATTCTGTCACTCCAATGCATATTTAAAAAGAATATTTTCAAAGTGATCTATTACCTAATTTGCATATGACCAGGTCAAGTTGTGACACAAGGTCGGTTTAATGTGAGGAACCCGACGCGTACACCCGGGCTAGGAACGAAAATTGCCCGAGCCCTCGCAACGGCCGGTTGCGCTGCCCTCGGTGCGAGCAGCGATCTCTTTATCTGGTGAATTGAGTGGGCGCGGCCTCGAGCAGCTGTACTCGAGTGCTGGGCACCTCTCGATATAATTTTCCTCAGTTGCGACTCTGTTCCTTGCAGGAGCCGCCGCTGTGTGCACTCTGAGTAATTTGTAGTTACACCCCTCACGAGATCAGATTGTGACACAAGGTCGGTTTAATGAGGGAAGCCCGATCGCGTACACCGGTCTTGGAATAAAAAAAATCCCCAGCCCCCGGCAACCGTCGGTTGCGTTGGCCTCTCTGCGAGCATCGATCCCTCTCTCTGGTGCAATGAGAGGGCGCGAACTCGGGCAGCTGTTCCCCAGGACTGGGCACCTCTCAGTATAATTTTCCTCGGTTGCGACACAGTCCGTTGACGGAACCGTCCCTGAGCTAGCTCTCTCTCTATCTATCTATCTATCTATCTATCTATCTATCTATCTATCTATATATATATATATATATATATATATATATATATATATATATATATATATATATATATATATATATATATATAACCTTTGGTGTAAGTAGAGCAGTGCTCATTACAAAATAACACAGCTATTTAATATATGGGTTATTATGTATATTTATTAATATATATATATATATATATATATATATATATATATATATATATATATATATATATATATATATATATATATATATATTATATGTTATTATAAGGTATATTTATTAATATATATATATATATATATATATATACATACATATATATACATTATATATTATTATAACGTAAAATTATTATATATATATATATGTACATACATATATATATATATATATATATATATATATATTATATGTTATTATAACGTATATTTATTAATATATATATATATATATATATATATATATATATATATATATATATATATATATATATATATATATATATATATATATATATACAGTAGCGGCCATAATATAAGGAACGGAAACAACAAAGACATAAATATGTGTATTACTTAAAAAGTAATGCATGATTAGCAATGACATTTTTACCGAATAAAGATTAGGGTGTAATGCATAAATATTATACAAAGTTACAAAAATTTGCATAATAGTTTTTTTTTTTAAATAAAGATTAAATGGAACAAAGGAAATAAGCTACTGTACAAAAGTTAAGGAACGATGTTAATAATTTGCATAAACCTTTAATTTACATTGTTAAAAAACTCGATGGAGCTTTTCAAAAATAAGTAAAAGTTCATTTATCATTAGGACTTTATTTTTAAGCAATATGGCAAATTCTACACGCAAAACGCTCTCTTTTGAAGAAAAAAACTCATTATCGCTCACTATGAAGAAAAAAGTCAATTTCTGATATTTTTCATAGGTCTAAAAGTGTCGTTCATCGTGTAATTAGCAGGTATAAAACCGATAAAACGTTAGATGCAAAACCAAAAACCGACAGACCTCCAAAAACATCGCAAAGGGAAGATCGAAGAATTGTTAGAATATCTACAAAAACCCGTTTTGAAACTGCTACATCAATTTCCCGTAAAATTAATGAAGAGACAGATAATGAGATCTCAAGGAAAACGTTTGCTCGCAGGTTAAAAATGCAGCATTGTATGCCCGTATTCCAACTTCAAAGCCTCTTATTTCAAAGCGAAACCAATGGGCACGCCTGGAGTATGCGAGAGCACATGTTGTTTTAACTGACGCACAATGGGATACAGTTCATTTCAGTGACGATTCCAAGTTTACCATATTTGGTTCTGAGGGCAAAACTTACGTACGCCGTCGAACAGGTGAAAGACTGTCTTCTCAACCGTTAAGTTTGATGGCGGCAGTGTGATGGTGTGGGGATTGATTTCACCTGCAGGTGTTGGCCCTATCATCCGCGTACATGGCAATATCAATGCTGAGATTTACAAAATGCTTCTTCAGCTGCATGTGGTAAAAAGATTACACCATAATCTTTATGAATCTCCTATTTTCATACAGGACAATGCATCTTGCCACAAGGCTCGGAAGGTTATGGCTTTATTTGAAGAAGAAGGAATCGCCCTCATGAAGTGGCTAGCCCAGAGCCCCGACCTGAATCCAATAGAAAATATTTGGAAGATAATTGGAGAAAGGGCTCAGAAAAGAAACCCGAAAAACCAGGATCACTTATGGAAATTATTGAAAAATGAATGGGAGGGAATTACTGTTGAGTTTTGCAAGAAATTACTTAGATCATGTGGTCGACGATGCAGAGAAGTCATTGAAATTAAGGTGATGTTTTCCAAATATTAAATTTTGTTGATATTTTGTTCACAATCAAGTATTAACAAGATCGTTCCTTAACTTTTGTCCAGTAGATTATTTCCTTTGTTCCATTTAATCTTTGTTTAAAATAAAATCTATTATGTAAATTTTTGTAACTTTATATAATATTTATGCATTACACCCTAATCTTTATTCGGTAAAAATGTAATTGCTAATCATGCATTACTTTTTAAGTAATACACATATTTATGTCTTTATTGTTTCCGTTCCTTATATTATGGCCGCTACTGTATATATATATATATATATATATATATATATATATATATATATATATATATATATATATATATATATATACACGCACATATATATATATATATACACGCACATATATATATATATATATATATATATATATATATATATATATATAAGGAGAGAGAGAATGAAATCGATAGATACATACATAGATAGAAATAAATTTTGTCTTTTCAAAGAGTTTTTTCATTAATTAGCTTGCTTCATGACGATAGATAGTTTGAGAAATCTTAGGCTATTTTATCTACGTAAAAGAGAACTGCTTTCTGGATGCAATTAAAGTAAATATTGTTCAAATATTTTTAACTAGATCTTTCAACTATACCGCTGGCCATTATCAAGATAAAGATGGTTTTCACATTGTCAAAATACTTCCAAACTCATGAACGACATCCTGAAAACCAAAATAATCTAATCAAAATGAAAAAAACTTCGGCTCATATTAATAATATTATCTTGAATTTTGCTGGATATTTGTTTTGTAGTATTTCATAAAAGCAATTGTCAAGAGAAGCCTACTCTTGAAAAATAAAGTAAGACCGTTGTAATCTGAAAGAAACGAATATTAATGAAGACAGGAGAAAACTGAAATATTCATACTTCTTTTAACTACCATATAAAATCATAATTTAATTCCTAATTAATAATTTAATTACACTCAACGCTGAACACTTACATTGTTTCTTTCATCTAATTATTTTCATCTCCACGTTGCTTATTTGACAATAGAAATATTAGTTTATGTCAACTTTCTCCAACTTGGCGAAAATAGTTCAATGCTTTAAACCTTGATAACGTTTATAATAATTGAAAGTTGACCTAAAGTTTTCATAGTCGAAATATGTGCGGAAGATTAACCCCCTCAATTAAGGCCATTAACACGGAACGAGAATCTGTTGTGTAGTAAATGTGCTGCGACAAATCAAATGTATTTTATGATCTGGCATTAGGCATTTGCATCTATGTGGCACATCTACACTCACTCAGTTAAGTGTCATAAGTGATACACGATTGGGCGAACATGTCTATTTCGTTACATGACTGAATAGTGAGAAGATCTTTCTGCAGTAGATTGCTATTTTCCCTGCTATAGACTGGATGGAAATCGTGTATATATAACCCAGTATGTCCTGCTATTTATCCTATAGCTGGTTGTGGGGAGAAAAGATGGGTTCATACGTTCTCTATGTGTATTTGCGTGTAAGAAAATGTAACGGACCTGACTGCATTTTCTCTCTATATCGTCCTCGATTCGACTTAATATTTGAATCTGACAGCTCGGACATTACTTCCAACGATGTTGCAATGCTTGTATATCCCATTGGTAAAGCAGTTTTCATTTTATTGTAAAATAATATCATCAACAGTAGATATGCCATCATTATAACTTCGATACTGTTTTGGGATGCTCAAATTGTAATTTTTTATTTATGGCTGGTTGAGTATTCTAAAATATTAATAATTAAAAAACATCAATTAATTTACTTCACTTACACATTCTTAGTGTTAATTTTTAAATTGTCTATAACGGAGCGCGTTTCATGTACATTTACAAAAAAATCTTCAACTACCAATTACAGTAATTTTTGTCTTAGCAATTCACTCCTGAAGATGATCTTGGATTAGATCGAAAGTACTTGGGAAAATAAAAAGAAATAACCAAAACTAAGCTATCTTTCTTAATTAGTTTAATAACAACACTATGAAATTGATCTGTGAATCTGAAAGAATTAAAATAAAATAGACATAATATGTCAAGATTATTCAACCAAACTTGCTTGAAGGTATGCTGCCCAAATATATATATATATATATATATATATATATATATATATATATATATATATATATATCTTTAATAAAGTTAGTAATACAGCTGTGCGTGAATCTGAGAGGATCGTATTGAAAATAACCAAACAAATCTTGTCTAAATTATTCAGTGAGACATGTCTTAATGAAAACATCCTAACAAAATATACGCTACACACACACAAACATATATATGAATATATATATATATATATATATATATATATATATATATATATATATATATATATATATATATAATCATCCACATACAAGCCTGTTTCGCAGTATCACAGCTCATCGGTGTAACTAGTCATCCGATTGCTTCAAGCTGCGATCGAAACTCGACCGATCTGGCATAAGTTAGCGACTCTACCCTAAGCTATCGACGCACGGTAGAGAACTCTATTAACAAATATATATATATATATATATATATATATATATATATATATATATATATATATATATATATATATATATATATATATATATATATATATATATATCATCCCGTGGGGATAACCGATCAATATGTAATCTATATTTGATTATAATTATTATTAATTTATGTAAACTAGTGTTTCAAGATTTCAGCAAAGTATGTCGCCATAATTTTTCTCTCCTTATTAAAAACATGGTTAACACTTTGCTCTGTAGACCTCTATGCAAAGGCAATGTAAGTTTTATGTATAAATAAATTCACAAAATATCGAACATACAACCGTATATTTAAGCCAGTAGTAAATATATCTTTTTTAGTTATTGTTTCATATGTTAATACTATTTCTTTAACAGTCAATATTCACTATCAATCATTTACCTTTTAACATTCATAAATTATTTACGGTTTTCATCAGTTTTAGAGCCTCCCGAAGATATTCAGATTTGTTAACGATTTGCAATTACATGCTTGTTAATGATTGATTAAATGTTTTCTTATGGCTTAATAGTTGCAGAATCTATGGGATTTTCTATTATTTATTTGAAATATTTTTATTGTAAGAATTACGACAGTTTATTTGAACTTTTACTCTTTTATTTATCCTGACACGAGAACGTTAATAATTCTTTTATTTATATAGACACGAGAACTTTAATAATTCTTTTATTTATATTGACACGAGAACTTTACTAATACTTTTATTTATCTTGACTCATGAATTTTTATTTACGCTTTTAATTATCTTGACACAAGAGCTTTTAGTAATTCTTTTATTTACCTTGATACAAGAACTTTTATTTATCTTGACATGGTGCTCAATTTTGAAGGGATTTATAATTTTATTGCCTTAAACAACTTTTTTACTTGGAAGACGCAGTTTGTTCCCTTCTGTCTGTTTAGGCGATTCTGCATATTTATTGTTTTCATTCGCAGCGCGAGTAACTGCAATTTTTTCTTGTCGACAAGTCACTTTCTTGTTTATTAACCTTTAAGACATCCTTAACGCGAGTTTTGTTCTCCTTCTTGCAAATGTTTCAAATGATATTTTGTTTGCAACAGGAACCATGTCATTTTTGTTTTTGTATATCTGAGCAATATATTACATGTTTCTGAGCACATCCGTCTGCATGGGTGGCTAACGAACACCTGTTGCAGATGTGCATTTGTTTAACGCTCTCAGACTTGACATGTGATTCATATTGCAGTCGTACTGAGGGGAAGTACGTAACTGCTTTTGGGAAAGAGCCAATTCATTATATGTGTTCAGCATTTGATCCTTTTTGCCATCACCTTGTTCTTTAGCGATTTCCTTTATGCATTATTTCTTTCCTTTGATGGGTGCTCCAGAAGACACACACACACACACACATATATATATATATATATATATATATATATGTGTGTGTGTGTGTGTGTGTGTGTGTGTTTGTGTGTGTGTGAACGAGTGGCGCTATATCGAGTATGAATTACTTAATTATAATTATCTCAAATCCTCCTTAATTTCTATAACTTGTATATCCTTGCTTGAACCGGCTTCAAATGGTCTGGGTGGAGCGGCTTGGGCATAGTAGTCGTGGTTCTCGGGGGGCACAGTCCTTTGGGTAAGAGAAAATCAGATGAGTTCCACCACGGAATATGTGAACGAGCGGCGCAATATCGAGTATGAATTTATTATAATTATCTCAAATCCTCTTTAATTTGCATCATTCATATATATATATATATATATATATATATATATATATATATATGTGTGTGTGTGTGAGTGTGTGTGTGTGTATAAAGAAATATATATATATATATATATATATATATATATAAAGACATAACAATAAGATATCTAATCCGGTGTTCTTATTCATATTTTTTTATTTTTTACAAAACAGTGCTCAATGTAAATTTACAGAGCATCAATATTATAAATTAACTGATTTAAAATATGGTTTCTTCGCTACACAGTAATGAAACATAATTATTAATGTGTAGCGAAGAAACCATAGTTTAAATCAGTTAATTTGTAATATATATATATATATATATATATATATATATATATATATATATATATATATATATAAAACAACCGCTTTCCCCTTTACCATCATCGACTTTTCAGAGATGTTAGCTTCTTGATAAAATCTGTCAGGGGAGACAACCTTGCTTATCACGATTTGACATGCTACGTGCCTTATTAATTCATATGGGTCCACGAAACAGTTTGAAAGCAGTCGTTTGTTTTGCTAATACTAAGTTACAGTCATCGTAACAGCGTGTTTCAGCGTCTTCGCCTTCTTCAAAATTTTGATCACGTCAGATTAAGCTATATCTTTTAGAAACCTTACTTTTATCCTCTCATCTTACAGTACAAACTACATGTTGATTTTGTCGTTGTTGATCAAACAGAAATGTGCTTTCTCATGCACTTGCAACAAGGATTAGTCCGTACACTCCAGAAACTGACGGATGTCTACCTATACAAATATAGACACACGTACATTTACACATGCACTCTTAGATATATATGAACAAATAGGCAGATGGATAAATTCCGTTGGCATGTTATTGTTGAAGATACTTAAGGTCTCTTTAAACTAAGTTAATCAATCATTTTGCAATATCAGTTACATGCGCACTGCGCCCTTGCTTGCTCGCCTTTTCGATCAAGGAGTGTCAGCCATTTTGGAATCTTGCTTCTTAATTAATCGCATCTCTATTTGCTTTTTATTTTCGTTTAATTTGTTTTGAAGTTTTTATTAGGCAAAGGCTTCTTTTCTTTTCTTTTTATATTGGCAATCTTCTTTCCTTTTGGTGAGTGTTCAATTTTGCCAACGTTTTTCCTTTCTTTCTTTTTTTACTTTAAGCAAATTGCAAATATTTATTGTCTGAGGCATAAATCTTTGGCAATTTGCTCTCAGGAGCCTTTTTTGTGTTTTGTCAGATTAATCTTGATTTCTTTTTCTTCTATATTTATTGTGATTTTTTCTCCCATTTCAGATGAACAACGAATCAAAGACTTGCTTTTATTTGTTGATGTTCATCCATTGCAGCATGTGTCCGCATTCACAACGGCGTTTCACTGATCCTGGAAGTTTCAAGGGCTTTCGGTATCGTCGGTTCAGCGTACAAAATCTGCACTGTAATTGTGACAAACCTATAAAAAAAATAAAGACAGAAGAAATACGAGTAGCCAATTCATTATCAGCTACCGAATAGGCGTCAATAATAAAAAATAAGAAAAGTAGAGTTTATTCATATTTCTAGATTATAAGATTTTTAGTTGCACTGTGTAAGACTGAAATAATCCAAATTGGCATGCTGTTTCCGCTTATGGGATTAAATGCATGCATTTTAAACAAGATATTATCTTCACAGGGAGACACATGATTGTGCATATCGATTTATTTTGAGCAATTCTTCTTTTGTTTAAATTCTTTCTAATAAGTATAACGGATAGGGGATGCCTGTTCAAAAGTTTGGGTGTCAGTTTATCCGTCGAGAATGACAGAAGAAAGTGAGTTGAGAACGTCTCTGATTGAACTGAAAGAAGGTTCACAGAGACGCACCCACAGGAATGCAACCGATATGGATAGAAGGCGCTGTTCATTTGTGTAACTGCCCAGCAATCCTATGGGATGAATAATGACGATTATGAAAAAAATTATCCTAGTGCCGAATAAGTCGTTTAGTGTCACGTGGAAAGATATTTTTGTTTTTTAAATCACCAAAATTTTATTACATTCCGAGTTCTTCCGTCCATCGCGTGTAATCTTCAAGGGAAGGAGGCACAATGCCGACAAATCTCAAATATGTGCTTGTGCTGTTAACAGACTTAAGTTTGAAATGAATGTGAGCTCATGAGTTGTGATTGAAAACTAACTGCACGTAGTAAAAATGACCATGCAGTTTATATTTATTTTAACAAATTCGTGCCTGTATTGGAATACATATTATTGATAGGAATTTTTGTTTTATATAATGTCCTTCGCGATTTGTACTCGTTTCCTTTCACTGTTGGCGCTGCAAGAAACCATTGTCTTGTCCTTCAAAACGGCAAAGTGCAAGGTAGATTTATATGTTTAAAATAGCGCACTTTGCATAATTCGATGGTAGTTCAAACATCAGGAGAGAAATGTTGTGGTATTATTAATATATGTTGATATTTTTTTTATTATCGACAGAAAGGCAGTCACTTAAGAGTCAAAATAATTGGTAAACTCCATTGATTTTTTTGGTGTGGATTTGTTCTTATGGCTCACGACGTTCAATGTTTTAATGTTTTTCTTGTATGTGAAGAATCGGAGGTAGTTATTTCCGCCTGAAGTATTTATACTTCGATGTATGTTATTATATATTATATTGCATTTTATGTTATATGTTATGTGTTATATCGCATTTTATATGTTATATTGCATTTTATGTTATATGTTATGACATGCTATATTGCATTATATATTATATTTAATTATATATTATATTGAATTTTATGTCATATGTTATATTATTTTATATTGCATTTTATGGTATATGTTATTTTATGTCATATTGCATTTTATGTTATGTTATTATATGTTATATTACATTTTATAATATATGTTATTATATATTATATTGCATTTTATATGTTATTTTTTATTATATGTTATTATATGTTATATTAAATTTTATGTTATTTTTTATTATATGTTATTATATGTTATATTGCATTTCATGTTATATGGTATATTACTTTATATTGCATTTTATGGTATATGTTTTGTCATATTGCATTTTATGTTATATGTTATATTACATTATATGTTACATGTTATATTGCATTTTATGTTATATGATATTATATGTTATATTGCATTTTGATCGATTATGTAATTAGAGTTCATCTGGATACAGGAAAATAAACTTTTGTTCCAGATTTTATCAGTTATAATTTTATATTTAACTATTTGTGTGTAAAGATAATTTCATCTGCTAATGTACAATGTAATTATAAAAGTAATTATTATTTATTTTATTAATTATTATTATTCCTTTAATAATTATTATTCTTATTTAACAATTATTATTATTCCTTTAATAAAATTATAAGATAATCATTTATTATCTAATATTAGATCATTCTTCATAGAATAATACTAGAGGAAGAGATTTATTTAACGCAGTTTGTATCGGCAAGGACGCCATTCACTTTGATAAGTAAGGAAACGGGAATTCAATCTGGTAAGTTGTGTTATGCTTAAGGAATAAATGAATTTGTGATCATTCAAATCAATAAAGCTGTCACGACGATCCAGCATCCAGTATGTGTGTTTTACGACGAGTTCATACGCAAAATTTGTTACGGAATTATATTCCAATATCTGCTTCCCTTTTTAAGTGACCTGCACCTTTTTAACCTCAAACAAAAAAAAAAGAAAATTTTCAATATCAAATAAAAAAAAATTCTCAACTGTAAATTAAAAAGTTCAAATTGCAAAAATAAATGGACGTCTAAATCCAATCAAAAAATATGGCATCATCGTGAAAGCTGTCATGAAATGACGGGTAGTCGAACCGTTTATGCCAGGTCTTCAGAACCAGTCGGCGTTACTCAGAGAGAGAGAGAGTACAGATTACGCTACCACAAAGAAACAATTACTGAAATGGCGTCTACCCACTCTTCTTTCTATATGCCAGGTCTTTTCAGGACGTAGGCGAGAATGGCTCTCCATTTCCCTCTAATCCTTACAGTCTTCTTTGTGACCACGTTCTGTCATCGCCTTCTTAAAGCCGCTAGGTATGGCATGCGTTGTTTTCCCTTGTCTCTCTTTCCCTCTATTCGACACGTGAATATCAGATTCTCTAGGTCCTACTTCCTCATTATGCATCCCAGAAACTTCAGCTGCTTCTTCCTGATGTTTGTGTATAAGCCTCCTCCTTGTTTGCAAACTCTTTAACACCTCATCGTTGCTCACATGCTCGGTCCATGATATCCTTAGCATCCTCCTGTAGAATCACATCTCCGTCGCCTCGAGTCTCTTCTACATCTTTGAGGAAATCGTCCAACATTCGCTGCCGTAAAGAAGGACATATGTTACATAATAGCTTAATATTCTTTTCTAAGTTACCAAAGAAATCCTCGTGTCTTGTAATACTCTGCCCAGCTTTTGGAATGCGTCCTTGGCCATCTCAATACGTCAACGTATATCAGTTCGTATTTACCGTCCTCTGTAAGAACGTTTCCCAGATATTTAAACTGCCGAGTCTGCTTGATTCTAGTGTTCCCGACCTGCAAATCGCATTTCGGGTTCATCCATTTACTGATAAAACAGAATGCTTGATCCACCCATTACTGAACGTGAAGCCGTATATTTATGTAGAGAAACATTTTGGCCAACCGTGGAACAACAAGTCCATCAAATGGTAGACAGTGTATGAACTAGTTAACTTCTACTTATCCATTTGAGATTTTTCGTTGTTTTTTTTTGTGAACTAACACACTACCTTCTCCAAATAATATAATTTTAATCCTTTTGTCAATTATATATTTAATAGTTTTGATTTGAAGTTGAAATATTTTTAATTTGAGGGTTAAATGTTGTAAAACTTATGCAAGAAGCGATATGTCATGTATCTATCGGAGATATATAGAGTTTTCTCTGGTGATGTTAAAAATTTATTTTCAAAGAAGACCGCTTTAATACAGGTGGTGCTCAGCAAAAATCCGATAATAACTTTAGTGTACTCTCTGTATATATTTACAAAATTATTATAGATCAAGAACTGTGTGATATAGATTTGCAGAAATTTTAGGAAACCAAACGGTTTAATTTTAAGAGGCCGGAGATTGGAATAGTTCTACATATGTTTATAATAATATTAATGTTATCATTGTCAGAAACACTGGTAAATATGTTTTCAACATCTTGTAAGGCTTGAATAGAATAGATTGGGTTACTATTAATAAAATGGTAATCTGTATAATACCATCAGTGGAATTGATAATATTATATATTGAGTAAGAAGACATTATTAAATGTTTCAACATTTCTTATCATTGTTAAATATCCAATTTGATAATCGATAGATATTTTTTCAGATTAATAGTTCCAATTTTAATGTTACTTTAAAAACGTCTCGTAAGAAAATGAGAATAAATAATAGCTGGATAGGTGTTTCCAAGCACATCTGTCTGCTAGTCAATCCCCATTGCAGACGTCTCTTCAGGCACATTTTTTTGTTCTATACTACAGTGGTCTATACTACAAATCTGCCGAGATGATATTTACTGTTTCTGCGATAGAACACATCATCTGGCACGATCAACAATTTGAACAACGCCAGTGCACTCAAATTCTCGGCTACGATGACTTGTGAATTAGGGTTAAATTAACCATCTTAGGCTCCAATCGATTTATTCTACACAATTTCACTCACAAGGCTTGGCTGAACCCAGGTTATTGTTTATATGTACTTTCTAAATGTGTCATATGCTGGGATCAACTGCCCAGGCAGATATAAAAATTCATATTTCTGATAAATCAACCACAGTGTCATTTGAACCCCGATCTCATAGTTCGAACATCGACATTCTAACGCTCATATTAAAAGAATATCTCTATCTATAAAAGGCAGGATGTGTGTGTGTCTGTAACGAATGCACGGCCGCAATTCTCGACGGATTTGCACCATCATTTACATGCACATGCTCCAAGTTAGCGGGAAAATTAAGACCAACTTTGTATTTCCCAACTCCCATCGATAGTGGCAATAATCGATTTTTTCATGCTTCTACGGTAGTTTTCCTGTAGTTTGCGGCCATTTTCTACTGGCCAGAGTGACAGCCTATAGCTGGCTGCCAGGAACTTGCAGGGCGATTCTATTGGCCATAGTGATAGCCAACAGCTGACTGACACGAATGTTAACTAGCATGCTAGCTTGCAAAAAAAAAATCGATAGCTGCATTCGTCACAAGTGGGAAAATTTAAATCTGCCTGGCACTTTACTCCGATTGGCTCATTCGCTTGCTTAAACTCAACGTTGATTCTGATTCTGCAGAACTGGTTTGGGTGTGAAAAAGTATTTGTTCTTTTTTCATTCGTTTTTTTTCAGTTACGAGCTTTTTTAAAGCTGATCGTTTTGTGTTCATTTTGTTTAGTTCTTTTTTCGTAAGAGATATAATGTTTAGTACAGAGCTTAGAACAAATTCGCAGTGTGTGATACGCAAGAGGTAAGGCATGTAGCAACACCAGCACGGCAAAGGGCACTCCTTTAAAGGCAAGTAAGGGCAAAAATATTTTAAGTCAAATGATAGCGATTGCTATATGACTCGTACGATTTTTGAATCAAGCACCGGCAACGCCGGGCCATGCTGGTAGTACACTGCTAAAAGCAGATAGTATATAGCCGACATAATAGAGCATTTATAGCAGATGCGAAGATATAATCTATGGTTTCTGATAGTATTTATTTTAATTTTAGATCACAGTTATTAAAATTATTACATAGAAATAAGTTACTAATAATAATTATATTTAGGAGACTAAATATTAGTATGTGAAATTAACCACAAAACTGAGAGATTTATTCAATTTACTAGACTACAAAGAATTTATTGAGAATTTATTAAGAACTCATGGGATGACCTAATAATTATCAGTCTAACCCTTTGACTGTTTTTGTGCCGCCAGAATTTGCACCAGGGCCGCCTCCCCCATCCTTGTTGATGCCCAGAGGTACTGCTCACATGGCTCGGCAGTCTGGCCACAAAGGCACATGCCATCCATTCCTCTGGTAGAGCAACCCTAACAATCAGGGTGAGCCTCCGGAGTTCAGGCAAGAATACATGCACGCTTTCACCGGGCAACAGTTGAAGTATTGTAAAGCTGCCAAATACCATAAAAGAAGTCACGAAAGCGGTTACCTGAGGTCGCTTGACATAGACTATGTCAGCCCTTTGTTCTGCCTTTATACTGCAAGTGCTGCACCCCTTAATCGCAGAAGAAGGACAACGGTCAATTCACCGAAGGTCACACTGCTCATAAACTAGCTTCACATTATCGAGCCATACCACTATGGATAAACCAGTGGCCGTTTCACTGAACTCGAGAATTAGGCGATTGTCCAACTGCCTGTTTGTCATCCCTAAGACCGATAATAGTTTGAAGTTGTTTTTCTACGACCGGAACACAAACGAGGAGGGACGGAACGAACATTAGCACCGGAAACAAACAAAAGAAAGCAAATAAAGCAGCGACACGTCCACGAAAGCGGCGACGAAGAATTTCAGACAGGAACGGTGCAAACGGGACTCAGAAAACGACGACGAACAAAAAGGAAATCAAAATTATGCAGTTCCGTACAATAGTAATAGCGCTGATGACACGGTATTTATCTAAGTCCTCCCCAGAAAAATGGATGAGGTATAAGGCCGGTTATTTAACGTGGAGCGTTCCGAGCCTCTAGACTCGGACGACATTCCCCGTAGAAACCTGTAATAATGGGGCCGGGTTTGTCTACCTCCCCACATGAGACTCTGCCATTTATCATAGCCTGTTTTGGGTTCCTCTCTGCCTGGAGTCAGAGAGGTCGATAAGCAACGTATATCAAACAGAGGTTTGATATATCACTGGCAACACGCTTACTAAGCAGAAATCCATCTGTTTATATTGCGTCCAAAAAACATCAGTAATTTCGCTATGAACGACACGAATGATTTGCATAAACAAATTCTAGGCACCGCTCAGCCGACCACGGCGACCAAATTTTTTTTTCAAGTGGGTTCGTGCCGGTCCACCTCTTCTGCATACGCAGAACACCAAGTGTTTTTGTTTTTTTTTAATCGACGGAGCCGAACAGCTTAATCGAAGGTGGCTGGCAGCTCATCCTGCCTTTCATTTCTGCTACACACTTTTCGAGATATATCTAAATAAGCATCCAATAAAAGCTTAACCTAATGGTTAGAATACAGATCCAACCGTGAGACACCTGTTCTAAACTGACTATATTCGATTACGCAAGCGGTGAGTATTGATATCATCGAAGAGGAATTGAGAAAGTGTATTGTTAGGAGATGGCTAAAAACTATAACACGAGGTGACACAAGCCTCGTGGGTGGAACTGTGAGGAGAAAACTTTATGAAATTCGTTAGTCCTCAGCTAATGGTTCAGATGTAAGCTCTTTAGTCGTATTTGGCAATCAATCTGGAAATATTTCAAAACGATCATCCTTTCAGCAGCCGGGATCTCTTGATCTGAAAACAAAGACTCCGAAATGATTGAAATTTTGAAAAAAATTACGTCAAGCGAAAATAGCACAGAATGATGTTTGATGATTTGGTTTGATTTATTTTATTTTACGGCATATCAAATTCAATGGGTTATTTAAGGCCGGCAAGACTTTAAGGGTAGGTTCGTGTGAATAGAATATGTATTCTTGGTAAGAAGTCAGTTCGTAGATCAGGTTTCATTGACATATCTTTTGTAAAGGGGGTTTTTGTTGAGAGTCAAATATAATCTTGATAATATTTTTTTTTACAGAAATATATTGCTGGTAATATTTTTTTTTCATAATTTTCAAAAATGTATTGCTAATAATATTTTTTTTCAAAGATGTATTGCTGCTAATATTTAAAAAAAAAAATCTACTACTATTTTTCTGGTAATTTTTACTATAAAAAAGTATTTTTATACTTTTATAGTGATTTGAAATCATTTTTATTTTTGGAAGGGGTCACTATTTTCCCATAGGTGGGACCCTAACAGGTGATACTGCTATGGGTCAGGGTGGACCTGGTAACAAAAGAGATTAAGAAGTGTTTTCCCGCTCCTCAAAACCTCTCGATCAGAGACATTACTGCCGGATGTAGTTTATCGACATACCCAGGATGAGATAGTCATACAAATATTAAATTAATCTGGCAAAAGTTTGAAATTATGATGCATCTGTTCAATGTAAATTCTATGTAAATAGTATACTAGATATCATGCTTAGCTTTGGTATATTTCATGCCTTCTTCTTTTATGTTCTGTGTCCCTTCAGAACGGAGGTAATCATGACCCTCTACGTCTTCCTGTATCGTGTAGCTTTTAATAAATTTTGTCTTTTTGTTATTTCTCCCAAACCCTGTCCAATCATCCCTTTACTCAATCTCATCAAGTATGTCACGCGCTTTCATCCTCTGTCCATCTTTCCTTCAAGATCTCCTGTGAGCATCACGTTTTCCAAGCCCTCTTTCCTCATTATATGCCCTCGGAAATTTCAACTGCCTCTTCCTGATGTTAACTATAAGTTTCGATTTTGTTTTCCTTTTCTCCAAACCCTATCGTTGACCACGTGTTCGTCCGTTGTATCCTCAGCATCTTCCCGTAGAACCATATTTCTATTGTTTCAAGTCTCGTCCTCTTCAGGAGATTGTTGGGCATTATCTGCCGTACCGGAAGATAGATATCACGTAAGAGTTCAATACACATTTCTTTGTTTCTAACGAATTTTGTGTGTCTTTTAATACTCTGATTAGATTTTGGGATGCGTCTTTGGTCATCCCAATACGTTTTCGTATCTCAGTGTCGCGCTTTCCGTCTTCTGTTAGAACACTTCCAAGAGATTTGAATTTTTGTACCTGTTTGTATTTAGTATCCCCGATTCGTAATTTCCATTTTAGGCTCTTCTTTTCTTCTGGGTGCATAGCTTATTTTAATACAAAATACACTGGTCAAAACGATTTGGGGTGCCAAAAAACAAAACACATTTCTTAATTAATTTGATGGTGTTGATTCCGTAAATAAACTTAGTTTTTCATGGTTAGCTACCATTTTTGCTATACTGAAATTGGTCATTTTAGGAAAATGATCATTTTACAATCTTGACTGATCGCATTAATTTTCAGATAGCCCAATCAATTTGTCAGCCACCTGAAATAAACTATTTTTTATAAGAAAACTGTTTTTGAGTCAAAAATTTTAAAATAGAAATACAGATTTTTTTTCAGTTTAGAGCCCAAATTCTAATTAACTGATAAACTTTATCAGTAATACACTTTAGTAAACCCGATAATTAAGGTGACATAAAAAAAATGAAACCCTAAGATTTTCTGATTCATATTCATAAATTTATCCAATCACTTTTATCCCTTCACTACGGAAGGAAACCAAGCACATTGAGAGCATTTTGTTTTCACAATTGGAAAGATAAATCCAACTAAAGACATTTCAAATGAATGCACCTGTTCCACTGTACATAATACTGCTGGAGTATTAAAAGGGACTTAGATAACATTGAACATGACAATCAAGAAAGCGACATTTTTTTCTAATATATCGCCATAATTCAAATAAACTGATAAACTTTATCAGTAATACACTTTAGTAAACCTGATAATTAAGCTGACATCAAAAAATGAAACTCTATAATCTTCTTGGGATTCATAGCCACGTGATTACTAGTAAATATCACGGTTGTCTTGTGAAATCTTCCTTACATGCTATTAATGGGATAGATCGTACATTTGTGTATTAGATCTAATATTTTTTTTGAGTTCTGTTATATGTTAGACCCCTTCAAAATAAATAGTGTTAGTAACCACCATAAAATAATTACGACAAAGATATGAAGTAGAATCAGCGTAATGTCTCTTTCCGTCTTTTGTTATTGAAAGTTTTATGAGTCTCTCCGTAGGACATTAGAAAAGATCAAATTACATAAATGTGAACAGGAAAAGTGTAATGTAAATGCTCCACCAACTCATGTTCTTTTTTATCATAGAGATAGATTTCAAATGGCATGGCTTCAACAAGAAAATGCAAAAATGGTCCCAACTTATTTTGCTACACATTCGGCGAGCTCAAACCGAAAGCCAACAGGAAACCGATATGTGACTTTTAAGAGAAAGCATATCGTGCTTACTTTCACGTCGAGCTTGGTGATGAAGAAAAATCAGGGTCTCCTCACATTGTTTGCAGGGCATGTTTGAAACACTTGAAACAGTGAACTTCAGGTTCCCGAAAATTGCTGCAATTCGCTATTCCGATGATCTGCCGTTAGCCAAAGACGCTCTCAAACGAATGTTACTTCTGCTCAGTCAGTGTTGCGGAACTGAACCAAAAGAAAGGCAGATCTATTGACTATCCCAGTCTTCATTCCGCTATTCGACCAGTGCCGCATTCAGATGATTTACCGATCTACGTTTTTCACGAAAATTTGTTGAAACTTGTTGAAAGTGACGAGTCTGATGCTGATGTAAATGAGAGGCAGAATAAAAACGATCCTGACTATGTTCCCGAAACCGTGCCAGAGCCGTTAAACCAAAACGCACTGAATGGTTCGAGACTTAAATCTAAGCAAGGAATCAGAAAAGCTTTTAGACTCTAGGCTCAACGAAAAACACCAGTTAGCGAAAGGCAGAAAGATAACAATCTATCGAAATAGGGATGCCAAATTTGTATCATTCTTTAATGCAAACACGGATCTTGTTCATTGCAATAACGATCCTGATGGATGAAGATTGTTTATTGATAGTTCAAAACGTAGTCTGAAATGTTTTGCTCCATAATACTAACATGTATGCACCAATGTTTATAGATCATTCAAGAACACTGAAAGAAAAACCTGATGTCATTAAAGAAATTATGGAACAGATTGACTACACCAAATATAAATGGGAGTTATATGTCAATTTGAAAATCGTAAATTTCCGGTTTGCTCAACAAAGTGGCTAAACAAATTTGCTATGTTTTTTTGTGTATGTGGAACAGTAAAACCAAAGAGGATCACTGGAAAAGGAAAAAATTGGCCATCACGTGAGTTGAAGATCGGTGAAAAGAACATTTTCAATGCAGCGCTAGTTCTGAAAGAAAAAATAATCTTCCATCCCTTGCATATCAAATTAGGATTAATGAAACACTATGTAAAATCTTCTCTACAAAGAAAGCAAATGTTTTGAGTATATATGTAAATCATTTTCAAGACTTAGCACCGAAAAACGCAAAGAAGTGTTTGATGGTCCTGATACCAGGAAACTCATTAAGGATGATGAATTTGTTAATTCAATGAATGGCTTTTAATTACTCACTTGGACACCATTTGTTGACATTGTGAAAAACTTCTTAGGCTATCGCCGGGCCGAAAACTACAAAGAATTAGTGGAAAAGCTGTTGAAAAGTCTACAGGTCATAGGCGCTAATTTGGGTATTAAGGTTCATTATTTTACATAGACATCTGGATAAATTTCCGGATAATTGCGGCGATGTCAGCGATGAGCAAGGAGAACGATTCTATCAGGATATCAAAACAATAGATGAACACTACCAGGGAGAGTGGGCCAAACGAATGATGGATGACTACCGCTGAAGTATCAAAAGGGATTTAAATAACATTGAACATGGCAGACAATCAAGAAAGATAAAAATTTTAACATAGTTCTTATTTTTACGAAGGTTTTATTTCTGCTGTTAATTTATTAAATAATTTGATGAAAATACTTGTTGCTCTCGGTATATTCAATCGTGTTATTTTTAAAGGCTTACGGTCTGATTGTTATTGCAAAAATAGTATATTCCCAATAAAGAGAGCAAAATTCTTGGTTTAAATACGAATTAAGATGTTAGTTCGATTTTACATTGAGAAATATTGCCAACGATCAATATCATATACACAGAAAACAAATTTTTTTTCTAGAAATGAGGCATTTCGGTACAGTAAAAACGGTAGCTTTACCAAGAAAAAGTAAGGTTTCACATTCAGCGCCATCAAATTAGCTCAAAAAGATGTTTGGTGTCTCGACGCCATGTTGAAATTTATTTATTTTTGTTGACCAGTGATATCGTAGTCATGCAATAGTTTACAATTTCGTAATGAAAACTCAGTAATGTACCAATTTTCTTGTCTAAAATCTCTGGCCGAAAAGTACCCAACAGTAACACTGTGATATGTAAGAAATTTAAATGAGGTTAATTTATAGCTAATTTTATTATTTACTTACCTGCAAACATATGTATTGTTTCAATTAATTCAAAAATGTCGAAATATTTTTTTATCTAGAACAGTCAGCTATACTGCCGCACATTATCTAAATCCAAAACAGATACAGATGATTTTCAAAATTCTTTCAAACTCATACAGGTTCATAACACACAAAAAGAGAAAATAAGGCCCAAATAGTCAAGACAAAACGAAGAAACTTGTATTAATAATATTACCTATGATTTATATTAGAACAGAAAATATTTATTAGGGTTCCTTAAAAGTAATTGTCAGCGGACGATACTCTGGAAATAATGATTGCTAGTCACTCATATTAGAGGAGGGCCGTCGGCTATGTCGTCTATCCAATCCCTGCTGCAGACGCCTGTTCCGGCACATTTATGTTTATTCAACAACGGCCCACCTATGAACTATGCTGAGCGCAACTTACAGTTTCTGGGAGAGAGCGCGTTATCAACAGTCTGAACAAAGCCAGTACGCGTAAACTCTCGGTCACGATGACTTGTGCCTTTGTGTTAGCACAATTATCGTCAGCGCCTCAAAAGACTCCGTCTACTCAATTTTACTCACAAGGATTGCCAGGATTTGCTTCCCGCAGACAGATAACATCACCTTCCTGAAAAATCGACCATGGTGAGATCCGAACCCTTATCTCCTGGTCAGAAAGCGAAATTTCTAACCATTCGGCGATAGAAATAATGTATACCTTTCAGAAAATAGATATTTATGGGAGGCCTCAGGAAAGGCAGAACTCATTAAGATATCAATACCATAATAGATTTTCAGCTTACGTATCTGGGGCGGACATTTTAAATTTTTTTACTCGACTGTTATGAGTGTTTCGCTTCATGTCTGAGTTTAATTATCATGATCATCCTGATCATCATCGTTTTGTTTTTTCACCCTGCACAAGGACCAGGGGCGACTCGTAGTAGGGGGTTATTTATATGGATAAGAGAGGAAGATAAAAGTTAACTCTAGACTTGAACATGGTAAGATTGTAGTGATCGGGTCAACATCCTCTTGGGGGGTCTGTTACAAAGGGCAGTTATTCGCGGTAAGAAGCTGTTTGAGTGGAACTTCTCGCAGATGGAATACGGAGGGAAGGTCGATGGTTTGCTGCTATGTAAGTGGGAGGGCGGATCTTAACTCTGAATGTTAAACATGGCGGAACCACGGAATGTAGTTCGTCCGAGACATGTTTTTTTTTTTTTAGTTCACTGTTGTTTTTCACTGTCAAGTGCTTGGTAGAAAAATACCAAAACGTTAAAACTACATTTCATAAAGCAGATATAATGTAGCATTTGAGGTGACTTGAACACACGACTTGTATTTAAGAACGAGTATTTCATGACGGTCGCTACTACTGTCAAAAAAGTCCATTTCGGTGACAGGACAGAAATCTCTCGTTATATTTAACAGTGCTTGCTAAGTTTGTCTATATTTCTGAGATGAGGTATTATGTACAGTATTTACATTAGTCGGACTATTGTCCTCATCTTTGTCGCCATATTTATTACAACGTTTCGGCCGTTGTACACTCCAGCCTTCTTCAAGTGATTGAAATGTCGAACTGAACCCTTTATTTCGCTCACTGAGGTAGACAGGACTCAAAGAGTGTGAGTTCAAAACTCGGTTAAGGCAGTGGAGAACTTTCAGAGGAAAAAAGTAACAGAAGATGACAGATAACTGACATCCATTAAACATGGCACATGGAACTAGAACAGTCTACCCCAGTGAATGAAATAAAGGGTTCAGTTCGACATTCCAACCACCTGAAGAAGGCCGGAGCGTACAACGGCCGAAACGTTGTGACAAATATGGCGACAAAGATGAGGACAATAGTCCGACTAATGTAAATACAGTCCTTGCTAAGTTTCCTTGCTTGATTCGCATCAGTTAAAAGTAACAGAACAAATTAGGAGTCGCTTTCGATTCGATTTGAATGTCAGAAAGGCATTTTAGCTTAAACGTCGTCATAAAACCAGTATCAAAATAAAAAAATAACGCGTCAAAATAATACAGGTATTTATTTTGTATGAAAATATAATATTGTGACATAGTTTTTCTAAGCCTAGCTTAGATGTGGCACAAGGCCGAAGGTATGGGTCTCCCAGTGAGGATCGAACTCACTACTCTGTCGCAATTGTTCTAGCAATATAAACTTGCTAAACATTACGCCACGCTGAGGTGCTCAACGCGACGAAATAATACATATATATATTTTAATGATTAAAGTAACCTGGCCTAGTTCTTAAATATTCAAGTAGATTCCTGAAATACTGAATCGAGTCTCATTACAAGAAATCAAAATACATTTCAAAAGCGTTTTATTTATTTTTATGACTTATATAAATTAATCTTTAAAATTAATCTTATAATCTTAATCTTAAAACAATCAATAATGATTTCCTATTAATCGATATACTGATATTGCTGCTCTATCTTTATTTCCAGAGAAAGTTCTTGAACGAAATATTCTCTAGTTCCGCTAATCCAAACATTAATGGTAAGTCATGCATAGTGGAAAAACCACCAACTTTACCACCGTATTCCATCGGTGCGAAATACGTAGCACTCTAACATCTTCCCACGAACTTCTGTTCTGTGGAACCGGCACACCACATGATGTTTCCCCGATGACTAGAATCTTAACCTGCTCATGGTTAAGGTTAACCATTATCTTCCACTTTTATCCGCATAAATTGCCTCTTAACGTAACCCTCTACCACGAGTTGTTCCCGGATCTTGTAAAGGGTGAACCTTACTCTAAAAGAAAATATATATTCTGCTTACAGGATATTTTTCTCAAACAACACTGTAAAACGCAAAACGACAAAGTGAAATGAGATAATTTAAGAATAAATCATTTACGCGTCCTTGTGGGGGATGACATATTGTCAATCCTATATTTAACTTCGCACAGACGAAACGTTGCATATTTACTCTATCGTCGCTTCTGTGACAAAGTTCAAGAAGAACTCCGTATTGTTTTGTCCACAGATCAACCCTTTACAGGTAAGACTTACTTTGCTACCCCCAACGAGTTGAATCGCCTACATTCCCCACATATTCCTTTATTGAGATGAGCGCCAACCTGAAAACGTCTCTCCAAGAATCGGTAATTTTTGAAACCAATTGACGCGTGGATGCTGACGCAAATACTAAAATTTTCCTCTTTTCAAGTCAAGGATCAATCGATATCTTTCTGCATTATCCTTGTAAACTACACTTTTGTTTTAATTTCTCCTCTTACATTCATATCATATATTTCATTCAGTAACATTCTATATTGCTTTGATATTGGGCCTTTTTAGGTGAAATTTAGGAAGAATATGGATAATCATTTAGTAAAATAACTATTAGTAAGGTAACTGCAATGCATACGAGTTAAAATTTCCTAGTCGAGATAAAACATCTTCGTTGAAAAAGAATGTGACACTTAGATTCAGAGCGAATGTCACAAATAATCGTTTAGAAAACCCCAATAATTTTTAGAAAAAATGTTCCTTTTGTCGGGGCAAAAGAAAAGGGAGTTTATGAACACAACCCAGCTCAACCTATACGGAGAAGATTTATTCATTTATTTTATTAAATTATATTAATGAATATCTGCATAAATTTCTGGTATAAGGAATAATCATTATTTATATGCTATTATCCACATCATGGTCACATGACTGTTTTCAGGCCATTAGTCACAGGTTCGAATCTCACTATGGCCGACCTTTCATGAATGTTATTCTTGATGTAATCGATACTTCTGTGCGGAAACTTTGGAATCTGTCTGAAAAATAAAAAAAACAGTTGACCTAAGCCTTTTGAGTGAAATTAGTGAGACGGAACTATCTGAGATCCGTCGATGGTTGTGCTAGCACTAAGTTACAAGTCATCGTGACAGAGGGTTTGAGTGTACTGTCCTTGTTCAGACTGTTTATTACGCCAGGTAATGAACTAACTCCCAGAAACTGTAACTAAGGTTCACCCAGCATACTTGCAGTATAAAACAAAACTACGTTATGTGTTCATTGAACAATCATATATTTGCATGAGCAGGCGTCTCCAACAGAGATTATCAAGCGGCCCAAGTTGACAGGCATACTCAGATATGAGCGGTCAGCCATTAATATTATCCTCAGCTGCGATAAGAATATGGAGGAGCAAAATCAGCTTTCAAATAATGTACAGACTAGAAATCGCTGGCAGTCTCCATTCTCCTGTATGGATTTGAAACATGGACACTGTTGGCAGATACAGGGAGAAGGATCCAAGCGTTTGAGAACAAACGCACGAGAAAACTCCTTGGCATTTGTATTGGGAACAGAAAAACCATGAGTTAGTGCGGAAAAGAGTTAAAATATTAGTGTGACACCAGGAAACTCTTCTCACCACTGTCAAAGGAGAAAAATGGCGTGGTTTGGACACATTACAATGCACGGCATCTTGTGCAAGACCCTCATGCAAGGCACCATTGAAGGCGGACGTAGGAGATGACGCCAACGCAAAAACTGGTTGGACAATGTCAAACAATGGACAGGTATGACTGTACCAGAATTGCAGATGGCTGCCGTTGATAGACTATTGTGGAAAAGATTTAGTGTGGCTTCTGCTTTCGGGTCCGCTGTACGATTACAAATGTCAAGATGGTGATGATGATGATGAATTAAAAAGTAAAATAAGAGACTGTGTTGGGAGAATTTTCCAAAGTAACGAAGAAAAACTACTTTGAAAGTCAGGATTCAAAACAATGCATTTTACAAGGGTGGTAGGATAATCGCAACTATTTCAACCAATCAACAGGTCGACCGGAATGTTTACCACAATGCTAAGTGCAAGAATCAAGGTTGTGTTGCCATTTTTACAAATGATGAGTGCCTAGCCGCTTTGAAAATTATTTGAAACCCTTGCTTTCACCTTGGCTCCACTTTTGACACTTATATGAACTATGCAATTATTTCAGTAGCGTGGCAGGCCCCAGGATAGACATTTATTTACTCCGGGGTGAAAAATGCTTAGGAAACACATTGACATTCATCAAAATTTTGGCCGACCTATCAAGTGTTGAGAATTCTCTTTCCATGAGCGGAATTAATCGATGCTTTGGTTTGGTACTTTGTCAGAAGTCGCTTCTTCTGGGAGATGGCTGATTTCGCTTGAGAAATTATTCGATGATTACCATTTTCCAATAAGATTTCATCTTTCTTCAACAAACACCATTCTTACCATTTTGTAAACGACTATGAACGAAACATATCCTTAGTATACTGTGAGTAAACCCTGCAGTAAAGAAACTAAGATCGGAGAATGAGATCAGGGAATGAGATCGGGGAATGAGATCGGGGAATGAGGTCAGGGAATGAGATCGAGGAATGAGGTCAGGGAATGAGGTCAGGGAATGAGATCGGGGAATGAGATCGGGGAATGAAATCGGGGAATGAGATCAGGGAATGAGATCAGGGAATGAGATCGGGGAATGAGATCGGGGAATGAGATCAGGGAATGAGATCGGGAAATGACGTCAGGGAATGAGATCAGGGAATGACATCGGGGAATGAGATTAGGCAATGAGGTCAGGCAATGAGATCGTAGAATAAGATCAGGGAATGAGGTCAGGGAATGACATCGGGGAATGACATCGGGGAATGAGATCAGGGAATGATGTCAGGGAATGAGATCGACATCAGTCTCTTTCTCACCGCCGTAACGAAGCCTCCCTTTTCTCTTTCTACAAATAATTTATGGCTGATGAATTTTGGGAAAACTTATAGGCGACAGTCTGTTTCATGCTAGATGCAATTATCGGGCCACGAGTGGTGTTATTTTTCTCGGCTATTTATATATACGGTTCAGTGGTGCATCTAGCATGAAACAGACTGTCGCCTCTAAGTGTTGACTTCTATGTTCACTTTTATATTTACGCACGCTCTATCTCTGATATTGAGCACTTTATCCCATAATTATAGCACACTTTAAGACTATATTTCTTCATATATATATATATATATATATATATATATATATATATATATATATGTATATATATATGTAACTCCTTTCTGTCTCCACCTCCCCCCAAAATGTTCTATATGACGTCACAGTAAACTATTTCAAACTTTCAGCTTTTCCAATAATAGCAGAAAGTAGTCCTGGGATATTGCTTGCCAGACTCCATATTCGTTCTTGAAAATCCGCGGAAAGTCCATAAAGAGAAAATGTTGACCCCCAATATCCAGCACCTTATTCAAAATTTCGAAAGATACAATGAAATATTGAACAGGCAGATCATGTCGGCTTTTTTAATCAAACATACATACATACATACATACATACATACATACATACATACATACATACATACATACATCTATCTATCTATCTATATATCTATCTATCTATCTATGTGTGTGTGTGTGTGTTTGCGTGTTCTAGTCAACCCTCACAGAATCGCTTTGCACTTGGAAAGGTTAGACGTTTTGCTGTCTTGTGTCTCCTTATTCTGCGAATATGATTCTGAGTTTGTCTTGACTAGACTTCTGTTTCAGATTATCGAGTCTGTACGAATTTTTAACTGTATTCAATCGCTAGGCGTTTTTTTATTGGCTTCTCACGGATATTCATTCTTTAAGATGTTGATTATTTGGGCATGTTTATTCTATTCCTTTTCTTTCTCTCTTACTCTCTCCCTATCTGTCTGTCGCTCTCTTTCTCCGTATATACATATATGCATATGTGTGTGTGTGTTCATGTTGGTTGGAAAAGTGACGAAAAAAACATCCAAATTTGTTCCCTAATAATGCAACAAAGCAACACACCTTTGTCGACATACTCTAAATTTGAGATCTCCAGCAGGATTAAATAACAAGCGAAACTACCCTTGGAGCTGTATCCCAGATCTATGAAACTAATGCATTAATCCGTAATTCGCATTAATTATATTTTCAAAAATCTCCATAATATTCCTGATCCAGATTAAGCAAATCGGAAATGTGTCCAATTATAAGAGGCACACATCGCCTCAGCATGAAACATTTACAAAACGTCTTGTTGTTTCCATGTTTGAGGAGGTATTAGTAAAAGATTAAACTGAAACGGATTTAAAATCACCTCATGGTCACTATACGCAACAACGTATTGGAATGTTCTAGAATAATGAACATACAGCACGAACTGCTTTCCAGTATAATCAAACAAGTTTATTCTTACTCAAGCGGTTATCAACACGGAAAATGGAGTCGGTGGTCAGGGTTCAAATTCCGACATAGTTCGTCGCATTCACTTTCGCACAATAAACGTTGGCCAAGGTATGAATCCATCTCATCTTGCTCAGTTAATGTTTAAATAGTAGCACCTCTAGACTATCTAGCTTGCGTTGGGGACTCGTCTATAAGAGAAGGTCCTAATTCAAAACCAATTGGACATCGTGCTAGTATTTCTAACTCATAAAAAAAAAAATAATTGTTAAAGATAACACAACATTCAAAGTAAAGAATACGGAGCTGTTACGTGACATCTGTTCTTCTTTACGGCAGCGAATGTTGGACGTTTTCCTCGAAGATGAAGAAGAGACTCGAGGCGACGGAGATGCGGTTCTACAGAAGGATGCTAAGGATATCGTGGACTGAGCGTGTAAGCAACGATGAGATCTTAGGGAGGGTACAAACAAGGAGGAGGCTTATACTCAACATCAGGAAGAGGCAGCTGAAATTTCTGGGACACATAATGAGGAAGGAGGGCCTAGAGAAACTGATATTCACGGGTCGAATAGAGGGAAAGAGAGACAAGGGAAAACAACTCATGACATATCTAGCGGCCTTAAGCAAGTGGATGACAGAACGTGAGCTGGGGGAGGTGGCAGAGGGAAGGAAATTGTTGATAGCTGCAAGGGATAGAAGGAGGTGAAGAGCCCTGATCGCCTACGTCCTAAAAGGACATGGCGCATAAAAAGAAAGAAAGAAGGACAATGCCCGGGACCTCAACTACAGACGAGGAGTAATGATACAAACGGCGAAATGTAGTTTATATTTTGAAGTTCGCTCTATTCCCATATATAAAATCACTAAGCAGACATTAATGGAATTATAGCTCTCGTAAATTCAAGAAAAATCCAATTGAATTTAAATTAATTCTTTTTCAAAATTCAGGCAGTCATTATGCATCAGGCCAAGGACTAACTTCGTATACCTCCTGGAAGACTATAACACATTCTCTAATATTCGAAGAGGGGATTTTCGCCCGTGCTTCTTCGAACACCGTCCCTATAACTTAACTCTTTTCCTTTGTTTACCTTCGACAGTGAAAATCAGCCACATGACCGCGCATACAATGTGACTAATTAAATGATCATGGGCCATTTTTGTCCTTGGGGAGTCTGAGTAGGTGAAATTAGCCACAAAGCTGAGCAATTCATTCATTTTACTAGACTACAAAGGATTTATTAAGAACTGTCATAATTATTGTGCTTGAAGGAAAAACGCGACAATAATTTGATTATTTTTGTAGCTATAACAAAGGTCAATTCGCCCATACAGTGTTAGTCATTTGTATGAACAGCATTTCCAGTTTAGAACGAAAGTTATTAGACCATCTGTATCTAACCTGGAGCGGTCATATATATGTATGTATGTATGTATGTATGTATGTATGTATGTATGTATGTATGTATGTATGTATGTATCTATCTATCTATCTATCTATCTATCTATCTATGTTTTTACTTTATCTATCTATCTATCTGAAGTCGTAAAACATCCATTTATGTGTCTGATGTTGTACAACATCTATCTATCTATCTATCTATCTATCTATCTATCTATCTATCTATCTATCTATGGTTTTACTTTATTTCTGTCTATCTGAAGTTGTAAAACATCCATGTATGTGTCTGATGCTGTAGAACATCTATCTATCTATCTGTCTATCTATTTCAGACTGTTCATATATATCTATTTATCTATTTATCTATCTATTTCAGTCTGTTCATATCTATCTATCTATCAACCTATCTATCTATCTATCTATCTATCTATCTATCTATCTATCTATCTATCTATCTATCTATTTCAGTCTGTTCATATCTATCTATCTATTTATCTATCTATTTCAGTCTGTTCATATCTATCTATCTATCTATCTATCTATCTATCTATCTATCTATCTATCTATTTCAGTCTGTTCATATCTATCTATCTAACTATCTATCTATCTATCTATCTATCTATCTATCTATCTATCTATCTATCTATCTATCTATCTATCTATTTCAGTCTGTTCATATCTATCTATCTATCTATCTATCTATCTATCTATTTCAGTCTGTTCATATCTATCTATCTATCTATCTATCTAAGTCTGTTCATATCTATCTATCTATCTATCTATCTATCTATCTATCTATCTATCTATCTATTTCAGCCTGTTCATATCTATCTATTTCAGCCTGTTCATATCTATCTATCTATCTATCTATCTATCTATCTATCTATCTATCTATCTATCTATCTATTTCAGCCTGTTCATATCTATCTATCTATCTATCTATCTATCTATCTATCTATCTATGGTTTTACTTTATCACTCTGTCTATCTGAAGTTTTAAAACAGCTATGTATGTGTCTGATGTTGTACAACATCAATCTATCTATCTATCCATCTATTTAAGTCTGTTCGTATCTATCTATCTATCCATCTATTTAAGTCTGTTCGTATCAATCTATCTATATATCTATCTATCTATCTATCTGAGGTTGTTCATTATCTATCTATCCAGCCATATATATATATATATATATATATATATATATATATATATATATATATATATATATATATATGCACATATGTATGTATGTATTATAGTATTCCTCTGCCTGTAACTCAGAGTGTCATGACTTGTTATATGGGCAAATATTAATGAACTGAATACAACAACGCAGACTTAAGTTTCCTATTTTCTTGGAGTTTAAATGAGGTCTTCAAGAGCAGACGCGCTAAAGTATGCTAATGAAGGTAATAGACGTACCAAATTTCCAAAATCATGGCGACGCATCAATCAGACGCATTATTACGAACTAATAAGTAACAACCTAATTTTGCGAACAATTACTGTTCTCTTGGCCGAGTTGTTAGAGATTTTTGCCTTCTCAACATCAGACCTATGTTCGAATCTCTTCATCGCTTTATGATGTAGATTTATTCATAAAAACGTCCCCAGTGTCTCTACCAACCTTCGTTACTAGAAAATCATACCATGGTTTCGGCCTCATCATTTTAAGTGAAATTTGGCATGCGAAACTGTAAACTGTGTTCGGCGAAAGTCACAGAACATTTTGAGTCAGGTTTGGAACCTAATGGTCTTGTTCAACTGCTCGTCATGTCAATTTAAGCGCACTATCACAGACATCGTAACTAAGGTCCTCTTTGCATAAGGTCATGGTGGACCTTGGAACAACAGAATTTAAGAGCTAGTTACCCGCTCCGCAAAACCTCTCTATCAGGGGCCTTGCTGTAGAATGTAGTTTATCGTCATATCCAGCATGCTAACATGCACAGAAAGGGATGGAGATTATATTAATTTTATAGCATCTGAAGATTTATTTTATGCATTAATACTAGAATGCTATTCGAAACGATTTATACATTAATAATGTATCGTGGCTAACGTAGTTGCTATTTGACACATGACTCTAGCATTCAAATTTCTTTAGGTTGCTATTTTCAGTACAGATTTTAATTCAGACATAATGTTTGTCTTGTCAAATTGGCGCTACAAAATTTGCTTATTGATTTTTCTCCCAGTTTCAATGATGTACGGAAGGTTGAATGTATGAAAATGTAAATATGATTAGAAGGCTCATATACTTTTCTTTTTATATATATCTATATAAAATTTTATGTTTCTCGTCCTATCATGGGGTGATGGTTAACAAACAAATGTTATTGCTATGTTGCTGATTTCGATCCTGACATGTTACCCTGCTGAATGTCTTGCCCGAGGCGAGCTTTATTAATTAAGAATTTGGCTTTGTAATATATTTGCCGTACCTTTGCTTCCGGGTAACAAGTTGATTATTAACCAGTGCGCATATAAGCACATTGAAAATTATGCGTTGCACAAATCCGCCAAATCTGTACTATTTCTCGTTTTTAATTTATTTTATACCAGTCAATTAAAAGTTTACCTGATTCATAAACTACCTTATATTTCCAAAATGATATCTCTAATACACACACACACACACACATATATATATATATATATATATGTGTGTGTGTATGTGTGTGTGTATACATATATGAATATATATATATGTACATATATATATATGTATATATATATATATGTACATGTATATATATATGTGTATATGTATATATACATATATATATATACATGTACATATATATATATATATATGTATATATATATATATGTACATGTATATATATGTGTATATGTATATATACATATATATATACATGTACATATATATATATATATATATATATATATATACATGTATATATATATATATATATATATATATATATATATATATATATATATATATATATATATATATATATATATATATACATATAGAATACACCCTAATGTACAAGATTAAAAATAAATCTATCCGCATTCCTCAAGTAACCACTTTCAACCGCACTCTGCCTCCATATACCCAAATAATCAAAAGTCTCTGGGAAATACTACATCTCAAACCAGACCTAAAAAAAATGTAATGTTTTTTTAATATGGGCATAATCCATGTGTATCTTTTTCTTTCGAACACGAGTGAATTTTGTTTTACCGGAAGTTTTTTTTATTTTAGCAAATTTTGGGCACCTTTTTGCAGAGTCATCTACATCTCGAAAAAATCCTGGCCACTACGCGTGTAATTTTAGTCTTATTTGTGTTGTTGTTATACCAAAATGTACATCCTTTTAGTACTTAAAAAAAACTTTATTGAGATATTAAAATATAACCATTGTATATTATGCCTTTCTCTACAGTTAATTAATGTCCTGATTTTTTTGTAGTGTCTTTCTGCCAATGAACGATAGCTTTTTAATCTGTCTGAACTTCTGCTTGACACTGGATCATGTATGTTTTCTATTTTGGGACGGTTTAGGGGTATCACGTCCGTTTCAACAGAGTGCAGCATATTATCTTTTGAATTCTCAGATGTTCCTAAATTTATACTGTCAAATTTTAATCTGGATAGCGCATTCATTTGTAAAGTAATTTTCCACTTTACGCAAATAATGTCGAAGTCAATGGCCATGAGTTTTATAGTCTTAAAATCATACAACGTGTGATTTTTGGTCATTCCTTTCTTGGGTTAAATATAAACGCTAAATGTTTGTGATCTGAATTTAACAAAAATTTTCGTCCTAAAAACGTGTCGAATTTTCTGTAGTCAATACTATTGCTAACATTTCATTCTCAATATTTGAGTAGTTAGCTTTAGCGAATGTTAATTTTCAAGACAGGTACATTATTAGATGACCTTCTTGAGATAAAAGTGCGGCGACAGCATGTTCAGTTGCATCTGTACTCAATGTCAATTCTTGTTTTCGGTCAAAGATTTTTGCAATCAGTTTTCTTACTATTGCATTTTTAAGCCACAAAAAGCTATGTTTTAAATTTCAATCCATTTAAATTCTGTAACGTTTTTCCGTAATTCTGAAAATAATTCTATTAGGTAGCTGTATCTAGATATATATTTGCTATAAAAATTGATCAATCTCAAAAAGGATTCTAATTCTTTTTTTATTTTTTTGGTGTAGATACTTCTGATATTTCATTCACCAGTTTATTGTCTGGTGAAATTACTTCTTTTGATATTTGGTATGCCAAATACGATATTTTGCAGCAAGTTAACCCACATTTACCGATAATTATAGTCCTACGAGCATTTTTTAATTTGTTTAAATCTTGTTTAGTTTAGTTTTAATTCCTCTCTACTGTAATCATCTATGCTTATATCGTCTTGATATATGATTATATGTTTTACCCCTTCCGATAGAACTTTCCCAAAATATGACATGAAGTCTTAACTACAAATGGAAGCTTAGACCATCTTACTGAGCCTATCGGGTATTAATTGTAGTGATTTCTTTAAATTTTCTATCAATTTCTGTTTGGCTTGAAATCGGCATATAACCAATCTTGGCAACGTATTTAATTCCTACTAATTCATGACTTTCTGCTTCTAAGGGAACGAATCAGAACATATCCCATGAGTCACATCTACTTTGTAATCCCCGCATATCCTCAAATCATCATTGGGCTTTCGTATCGCAACAGTTGGTGAAGCTCAACTGCTGCCACCTTGGGTAACTTTTTGCAATATGCCTTGTTCTAGCATTTTCTTCAGCTCTGCAACTACCACGGGTAAAATGTAAATAGGTATTTTTCGAGATTCAAAATAGATTATTTTTTAGACGAATATTCGATTTACATCCTTTTAATAGTCCTATATCCGGTTCATCAGACTTTATACAATTTATTAATTTCGCCGTATCTACTTTTAAAATTGTCCATTTGCAGAAGCCCAAATCAAAGATATTTGCAAGCGGTTTTCTTATTAGCTTTTTATAACCTTTCATTTTGCCTTTTAGTCCATTTAAAGTGTGTATTACTTTTCCTTAATTCTGCCAATGGTTCTGTTATGTCATTGTATATAGGTAGATAATTGCTATAAAAATTGATCAATTCCAAAAAGGATTCTAATTCTTTTCTATTTTTTGGTGTAGAGACTTCTGATATTTTATTCATCAGTTTATTGTCTGTTGAAATTCCTTCTTTAGATATTCGGTATCCCAAATACGATATTTGTCGCAATTTAACTCAATTTTAAATTCATCGCTATTCATCGTCATACCAGCATATTTTAAGTTGTTTAAAACTTGTTCAGTTATTTAAAATTCATCTTTACAGCCAGCACCTATACCTATATCATCTTGATATATGATTAATTTTTTACCCGCTCCGACAGAACTTTTTCAATTGCCTTTTGAAAAATATGTCTGAATTCTTAACTCTAAATGGAAGACGAGCCCATCTTCGTAAGCCTATTTAATTAGTTAATTGCAATGACTTGTTTATATTTTTCCTCAATTTCTATTTGGTTAAATGCAGATTTCATGTAAATCTTGGCAAAGTATTTAATTCATGTCTTGCCGTTTCTATATTATGTAAGGGGGAAGAATTAGAATATACCTGATGGTTCACACCTACTTTGTAATCCCGGCATATCCTCAAATCGTGATTGGGCTTTCGTGTTGCAACAATTGGTAAAGCCCAATTGCTACCACCTTGGGTAACTTTCTCCAATATGCCTTGTTTTATCAATTTTAGTTTTACAACTTCCATGGGTAGAATATGAATAGGTATTTTTAGATTCAAAATAGATCGGGAGATTATTTTTTTAGATGAATACTCTCTTTATATCATTTGAATAGTCCTATGTCAGGTTATTCTGACTTTATACTGTTTACTAATTTCGCCGTATCCACTTTTAAATCCCATTCCCAGGAGTTCATGATTTTTTTATGCATTCTACAGGGATGTGAATAATCTCAAAACGGTTCTTATCTGGAAAGTTCCTTCAACGGAGCCTAGAGGTTTAATGACAACTCCATCAAATTGCTTTAAGTTGAGATTACTTTTTTCTTAATTTGAGTTTACCCATTTTTTTCTGAAATTCCTTGGGATCAAGGTAGCATCGCCTCCCGTGTCTACCTGCATGGGAAACGTTATGCCATTCAACTGTTCTTATCGAATATGCTTCTATAATTTTTGTATGCGGGTTTATACTTTCTACATTTTCTCTTCAGAAAACAGATTGGAAATAGTCTTTTATTTTACAGTTTAAACATAATTTTCATAGGGTTGGAAATTTGTTTTTGTTTATTTTATGTTATGCTTTCACATTGTTTTTAGAATTATTAAATTTAGTAATTAATTCCAATTACTGCAAGAATTCTACACTAGCTTCAAAATATAATTCCCTTTTAGCCGTTCTAGGATCTTATGTAGATATGTAATGCCATACATGCCTTCAGTTCGTCTTAGACGGATCTTTTCGTCTTCTATAGATATTTATCTCGAACCCAGTTTTTCAGATTTGCAATATTTTGATATTTCTTACCATCTGTGTATATATTGCATTACAGTTTCATTTGGCTTCTGTCTATTTTCCAAAAATGTTCTTCCTTCAATAATCCTTATTTTTTTGTGGTAGCAAGTTTCATTTTATAATGGTTGAAATTTCTTCATATATTTCCAGTATTTTGGGGTACAACATAATTAATATCTCCTTTATATCTTCACCTCGTGCAGAAGCCCAAAATATATCAGTAATTCCATTCTCCCCTCCAGAGGCTTTCTGGTCATTCAGTTTCTTTACCCAAGCCAATGCTGCGAAACATCTAATTCTAAGTGCTTCGGTTCATCTAACGCGGTTAAGAATCCTATCGTGACGCCATATTGTTATGAAGTAAAATAGACGTTGTTAAGTCCACAGAGTGGCATTCGCTGTGGTGTACTGCCTTTATAGCAGTACTTCATTTGCATACAATACTCCACAGTATATCTATTAGGTTGGTGCAAAAATAATGTCGTTTTCTCACATGAAGTTGAACGTCAAAAAACGACATTATTTTTGCACCAACCTAATATTTATTTACATCTACTGGCCTGAACATTTCTCGAATATTTAGACCGACAGATGTAAATAAATATGCTGTTTAATAAAAAATAAATTCTAAAAGCAGAGTATCCTTAAATATAACGTTTAAATAAATAAATTAAAAAATATTTCTTTATCATACAAATATTGTAGATACGAAAGGCATTATGTAAGCGGTTTTCTCAACCAAATTTGTATGTCTAAAGTTCCAAGAGATTTCGGCGTCCTCTTGTAGACACTATGGGTCAACCATATCAAGTAATAATTGACCGTTACCAATCTCGTCCTTAGAAAGAACATTTTTGGCGGACTGATGTGTAAAAATAGTTGATAAATATCGATATACGGGATTTAAACGTACTAAATCATTTGAACATTTGTGGACCCATTGTGCAAACGCCTCCTTCTTGGATCTAATTAATACGAGAAACCAGGCATAATCGGATGTTTCTATTTCCTATACAAGTGTCCTTGCATATTTTTTAATTCCATTCGTGTTAACAGCATGACTGTACCAAAAAGAAATATTTTTATTAATATTATATTTTTCTACAGATTTTGCTTCTACATACTTCACGAGCGCGGTTCGTTTTCATGAGATCTCCTTTTCCGATGTCTCAACGTTCAATACAAAAACTTGTCTTGTCTGTATTTTGAGTACGACACCAGATTTCCTGCGACACAACCAGTTCCAGAGACAGCGACCCAAAATTATGTCGATACTCTCTGTTGTAATGTGTCTATTACTTAGTTGGGTTAAGTCACTATTTGAGTAAGTTTACGACCGTAGTTTGTTAGATGACCTCTAAATACGGCCTTTGCTATCTCGGTATTTTCCGAAGGCTGCCCCTCAAGGCGGGACTTGGCACAAGGCCTTCTTTTACGGTGGAACGATTCCGAGCCCGTAGGCTCGAACAAAATTACACCTAGACCCCGTATGCACGGGGTCGTGTTGCTGCCTACCTCTCCAGACGAAACTCTTTCCTTTCGGCATAGCCTCGTCTGTGTTCCTCTCTGCCGGGAAGCAGAGAGGTCGACAAACCAAGATATAACACTTTATTTTCTTGTTATTTTGTTCATTTATTTATCGTCTTTTACCTCAGTGTTTTATTGCTTCTCTATTATTTTATTTTATCTAGCCTGGACCAAACTGGAAAATGCGTAATTCACGATTATGATGCATCATTTTTACTACATTTTCCTATTGCTACAAAATCTATGGATAAACACAGACGCGAATGTGGAAAATATACAATATATATCTTGGCTAATAGTAGGTAATTGAATAAATAAATGGCAAAATCCGACGTTACCAATCTCGTACTTAGAATATAATAATGTTTTATTAGCAGTACCAGTGACGCTGGTATCAAAGAAAGATAAATACTTCCGAGGTGGAACGAATACATTGGAGAAGTATTCCACGACGAAAGAGAACAACCAGCAATACACAGAAATATAGAAGGACCAAAAATATTAAAATCTGAAGTGAAATTAGCATTGGCCAAATTGAACAGTAACAAATCAGCAAGAGCAGATGGAATTGTAATAGAAATTTTCTGGCAGCCGTGGAGGATTTCGACATTGACAAGATTACAGACACGATAAATAAAATATGGGACCTATGTTGATATAATGGAAAAACTCGGCAGATCTATTTTCATATTACTCTCCAAGAATCAAACAAATGTAAAATCCATCGGAAAATCTGCCTAATGGACCAAAAGAAAAGAAAAAAACTTATCCGGACTCTGAAAATTTAGACCGGTAATAGGACAAGAACAGTGCCAGGTTCGTTACGGCAGCTAGAACAAGAAATGCGATATATAGGCTCAGGATGATATCAGAATAAGAAATACAAATGCTGAAGTATGTATACCTATATTTTATGAATTAATCAAAAGCGTTTGATAAAGTACGTCACAAGGAACTGATGGAATTGGTAGAAAACTTGAAATATTTAAGAAAAATATTAAAATAATCCAGAACCTATACAAGTGGAAAAATGCTTGCATACGGTTAAAAAAATGAATTCAGTACATTTTAAAGGGAGGCACGGTGGAGTAATGGATAGCGGCTCGGATTGAGGAATCGGAGAGTCGAGTTCGAATTCCGCTTACGTGCTAATACCTCTGGGAAAGGTATGAATCTTCTTCTCTCCGTGTAAATAGCATTGGATGGCAATTGATCTTCTATAGCCTTGGATGGCAATTGATCTTCCGCGCAACCTACTGCGGGGAAAAATTCTGCATAACTGACTGACTGACATTAAAAAAAACAACAAAAAAACGGAAAGAGACAAGGATATGACACCGGACTTATGTAAGACAAGGATATGACACCGGACTTATGTAAGACAAGGATCTGACACCGGACTTATGTAAGACAAGGATCTGACACCGGACTCATGTAAGACAAGGATATGACCCCGGACTTATGTAAGACAAGGATATGACCCCGGACTTATGCAGCGTATAAAGTGAGGCAATTCTGAGAGAATTAGAAGCACTGCCAAGATTTATTATTGGTGGCCGCATTCTTAACAAACAAGATATGAAGACGACGCTGTTAATAGCAAGGAAACTACAAGAACTCCTAGAGAAGACAGTGAAGAAAGATCTAGACGACAATTGCAAAAATGCAGAATGCAGTGTTCTTATCAATCGGGAGAGCCCAATAGGCAAATTACAAATTGGCGATGCTAAACACGAAAATTTGAACGCGAGAAGCTTGCTCGTTAGTGCATCCTTTTAATTTTTTCATAACACTATTCACTGAACAGTAGGATTATTGATGTCCCTGTTCTTCCATCCAACATATATAACCGACCCTGTGAATCATCATTAACATCATCATCGTCGTCATCATCATCATCACTACAGCTACCACCACCACGAACACCTTCATCACTATCATCAGTTCCAGAAGCAGTTGTGGTCGTAATGTCGTTGCGCAACTAAGCACCTGACCGCTTCCCAGCCACACATATATCGGTTGAAAGCTGGACGGTTATTCATTCATTCCTCGATCTGGGGCAGGAAATGCAAATTATAACGACTCCAAAACAAAACTGCTCTTCTTTAACCACCATAGAGAAACTTTTCTACCTGCTGACGCTAGTCGCTTGGAGAGCAACACACTGCACCTTCAATTAACTTAATGTGAAGCGACTACATTGAACCAATACCTGCATCTACTGCAAGAAAAGCAGGGTTACTGTGTCGTGCCAGAAAGATTTTCCTCGTCAGAATCAATCTTGCATATTTAAAAATCTACAATTCGTCCTTGTATTGAATACTGCTGCCATATCTGGTCTGGTACTCCCGTTATTCATCACGACGCTCTTGACAAAATCCAGAGAAGGATCTATAATGTAATCGATCCTGACTAAGTACTTCTTTCTCACTGACGTTGCGTGGTTTCTCTCAGCTTTTTCTACAAATATATCCATGTCAACTGATTTTTTCCCTTAGAACCCCAAACACATAAATTTAATCGTGCTCTTTGGTTGGAATCTAGATGACAGCCCTTTATTTCTACAATAGTTAAATGCAACCGCCATTTCTGCTTCAACAGCTGCTTTACTCGCACTTCCCGCCTGTGGAATCCCTTCCGTTCACTTGCTTCTCAGATTACAAAAAAATCAAATGCAACGTCAATCGCCATCTTCTTGAATCCCGTTCATCTTTCCTCAATTCTCCCTATACTCAGTCTTCTCTTTCGCCATCTTTCCTTGTCACCCGCTGTGTACTAGCGGCATTTCCGCCTTGTTGAAAAAAAAAACACAAACTCCCTGCTGATGTCTTCTCGTCATAGTCACGCACACCTGGCCGTTGATTATATCAGGGGTACCTACAGCACGGATTTTCTTTTCAGTTTAGGAAGCTCTCCGCCAGGCGATTCCGGGTGGTCATATAAATACATATAAATATTTCTTTTTTTTCTTTTCTCTTTTACTCGTTTGCTGTGGTCGATGTCGCGAGAGACTCCCTTTTTTGTCAATGGCCGTCTTTCTTTAATGGTATTCGACACTAAACAGTAGGTTCTTCTGCGAGTAGATGGTGTTCCATCATCGATATATGACTAACCCTGTACATACATAATGAAAAATATTTCATCATTGTTTCTTTTACATTGATATTTTAGACACTTACTTAATTATAGTAAGTCGATCATGAATTCAATATATGTTCACCAATAGATTCAAGTAACACCTGATACAGACATAATGCGATTTCTAAATTATTCACTGATAAAAGTATATTCTAAATTCAATTTTTATCGATTTTCCTTCAGGCAAAGGAATGAAGCAAAACCGCGAAAGATAAAAATGAAACCCGTCATTTTATCTCCGTCTATCTTTTATCTCGCTCAGATAAACCCTTTCGTTAATAATAAAAAAAATATATATGCATGCGAACCCAGAGATATGCAAATTTATTGAAGGAACTTCCCTACTCCAGAATTTACATATTTTTTCATAGTAATTTTCTCAGATATTATATTCATTTTTCCGAAAATATATGTTTTTCTTGTTTTTTTTCTAGCATATACAATACTGTCATTCATAAAGTTTTCTCACTTTTCTGAATTATTTTCTGTGTGAAGAAAAGGTGTTAGATAAAAACCACCGGTACCACCCCACCCATCGACGTTTAAATCGACCCCCCACCTAAAAAATAGCAACACATCTATCAGACTATCATGTTTAGTTATCTTGGTTCATATTTTCTTAAAGGTCACCTGCGTGACGTGTAATCGCTAAAGAAATTAACTTCTGATGTCAATCCTTAATGATACCGTCCTGGGTAAGACGATAAACTACATCCGCATCCTGGTTAAGACGATAAACTACATCCGCGTCCTGGGTATGACGATAAACTACATCTGCGTCCTGGGTAAGACGATAAACTACATACGCGTCCTGGTTAAGACGATAGACTACATCCGCGTCATGTGTAAGACGTTCATCTACATCCGCGTCATGTGTAAGACGTTAATCTACATCCGCGCTCTGGTTATGACGATAAAATACATCCGCGTCATGGGTAAGACGATAAACTACGTCCAACAGCAACGCCTCTGATCAGGAGGTTTTGAGGGGCATGGAACCACCTCTTAATTGCTGGTGTCCACCCTGACCCGGGGTTGTAGCACCTGTCAGGGTCCCAGTTAAAATAGTTAACTCCCCCCAAACTGGGGTCAAAACGTGCGAAAATAGGTTTTAATACCAGCAAAACATTTATGAAAAAACAAATATTACCAGCAATACATTTTTGAATAAAATATCACCAACTCTACATATTTGAAGGAAAATAATTTTCCTTCAAATATGTAGAGTTGGTAATGAAAGATATAAAGGGTTCTATCATACGATTAAAAGTGAGCAGTTTCACTTTGGATGCTCTTATGATAACAAGCCATTCTTTGTCCCAGTTAACAACAGAAAGTAGATCTGGGGCCGCCTGCATTAATGCAAATAGAACTTTTCTTTCGCTTTTCGAAACAAGTGCCATAACATTTCAAGAAAACCAATGGGTCATACGTGAATTAAAGCTTTGTTTGAATCCGGTGTCTTGAGCCAAAGAGTCAGAACAATGTAAATAGTGTGAATAATTACAATACCTCATCTCTGAAATATACAGATATTGAAGTGAAAATTTGCAGATGACCAGTCTGAAAATAATTCCACGTGTAGATGAATTTCCCATAACATCTTCTGGCTATATTATTGTGTAGTAATTGCAAAAAGATGATGATTTTTTTTTCATGTTTAAAAATCTAGAGTAGATTTGCTAGTTCTAGAAATGTTCTTACGCTTTCCAGTATACCATTTAAACTGTTCAATGTCTGACGGCATTATTTCGTTGTGCGTGTTTGTGTAGATGCCAACATTTCATTATAAGTTCTCTTTTAACCTCATCAAAACATCAACAGAACATTTTCCTTCCCACTGAGATGCTGGCAGCTGTGTCCATTGCTTTTGTTGAAAATAACGAATCATTTTTCAGTCACTAACGACAATCCTGTCTTAAAGTCATTTATCGTGTCAAACAGGAAGAAAATGTCAAATGTTTAAACTCTGACCGATTGTCGCTTCTATGTCGAATCCATTTTCCTATTTTCTGACATTTTTTCTAAGTTTGTAAACGCGGACAAAAATTGATTGTAAAAGTGATAAAAAGATGAGAAAACGTTAGTGACATTTCAAAATGGTGCCTGAAATTATGCAAAAAGCCACAGGTAGATTTTGCATCAGTCTCGTTATTTTTATTTATTTATTTATTTATTTTTTCCCTATTTATAGAATCATTTAGATGAGTATCCTAACCGTTATTGTTTCGATCTCAGCTCCTGTGGATAAAGACCGGCTGGTAATGCCGTGATGACAATAAGAAAGGAATGGATTTCGTCAGTTTCATGGAGTAATGGTGTCTCTACTGGTAATTTCGTCGATTCTAACAATAGAACTTACAAATTTATTGATTTATTGCTGAAGTCACTTTCTGCAGTCGAGGGCTGCAATCGTTACTGACTGATACCAATGCTCTTTTAGACTTCTTTTCATATTGTCGTGGCGCTACAGGGTGGAGGCGATCAGGGCTCTCCACAACTTCCTTCCTTTGAAAGGTCTAAACATAATCTGTTTTTTTTTACTCTCCCACTCAACATTCTCTCTTCTGTCATTTATTTAGACAAGCTAATTTGCTATTTTCTTTGCCATCCATATGCACTGTGATCAGCAAAATTACTCAAGGCTTCTATCCCTAATATGTGGTTCAAAAGTTACAACAATCTTTCTGATTCAAAATAGCATGTTCTTTTTCGTTTTCCTTAAAACTTTCTCGTTGCTTATACGCCCCGTCCATGGTATTCCCAACAGCCTCCTGTAGAACTACGTTTCTGTTACTTCCAGTTTCATCTTCATCTGAGAAAATATCGTCTAGCAATTACTGCTATATACGGGGATTGATATTACACAGACGTTGAAATACCTTTCTTTGTTTCTGACGAAATATCCCTGTTTTGTAATACTTCGTTTATGTGTTTCAGTAGTAAGAGATATTTTACGGCCTGTATGTGCTAAATTACAGGACACTCTTGTTTATCCATAACTTGATTCGTTAGAAAAAGTATTTACCACGGTACATATCGCGAAGTGAAGGCAAATTGTTCCAGCTGGGTTTGAACTCGATTCACTGATTCCATTCTCGACAGAAAAGGAAAATGAACATAGAATAGACTACGCCATCGGTAGCTTATCTCGGTACCGCAAATTGCTACAAAACCAAAACACCTTCCTGTAAACTCCAGCCATCTTCTTAAATAGCCTTATCGAATCGAAATTTCCATATGGATGTCATACATGGTACCCTACCCATTCAGAAATATGTAAACTGTCAATTTTATACAATAGCTTTCTAAAATCAATGGTTAAAAATACTTTGAACGAGCGAAGCATGATGGTCTTCTCAAAGATCAGCTTTGTTTTTACATTGTGAATGAGGTTAACGATTCACAAACTAAAAACTATACAAAAAACAACAAAAAACAAACAAAAAACACATACTGGATGAATACCAACTGTTGCAACAACTAAAATGGACAGCACATGTTACTCGAAGATGTTAACTTTCCACACTCAAGCCAGTCAGTTATATGCCATGCGTGATACACGCTTCGGTGATCATGTATCTTTGCAACATGACTGATGAGGCAAATTATTTTCCCGCAGTAGTTTGCCATTCTTTCTGTGGTAGACCAGTTGCCACCCAAGGCTATAGAACCCGGTCTGTCCTGTTATTTACCCAGAGCTGGAGGGGGGAGAAGAAGAGGATTCATACCTTTCCCAAAAGTATTAACATGTAAGTGAATGTAATGGATTCGGCTGGAATACGAACTCGGCTCTCCGAATCCTCAATCCGAGCCGCCATCTATTACTCCACCGTGCCTCAAATTAAAAAAGTTAGCAAGGAAAACATCATCATTGATGGAAAAAGCAATAACAGTTCCTGGACTTGAGAAACTTGTTTATCTAAAAACTTGTTTTAAGAGAAAGATTTTATAATATTCTACCGGAAGTAGTACTGGCCAATGAATGCCAAATATTTCTTTGTAGGGAAACGCCTAATATTAACATTAACACTACAATTTTGCTGTTCGAATCTCACCAACAGAAGAAGTTATCAGAATTAATCTATAAATGTTTACAAACCTCATCCGTTTGCAAACACAATAGCTAAGCTGTTACATTAGACAGATTGCAGAGAATCTGTTATGGTGATCAGGCCGCTCTATAACTACACCATATTTAGAATTTTTTTTTTCAGCATGAAGTAATTATGAAATGGTATGAACTGAGGTTTAATAGACTGTCAAGCTTTCAGTAGTAGAAAATTTTAAAATATTTATACAATATTTTTATTACAGGACTAGCAGCATGGCCCGGCGTTGCCCTTGCTTTATTCAAAAATCGTACGACTCATACAGCAATCGCTATCACTTGACTTAAAATATATTTGCCCTTCCTTGCCTTTAAAGGGGTGCCCTTTGCCGTGCTGATGTTGCTACATGTCTTACTTCTTGCCTATCTCACACTGCGAATTGTTTCTAAGCTCTATACTAAACATTAAATCTGTTACGAAAAAAGAACTAAACAAAATGAACACAAAACGATCAGCTTTACAAAAGGACTCGTAACCGGAAAAACGGAATGAAACAAGTATGTTAACAACAAATATTTTTTCACACACAACCTAGTTCTGTGGAATCAGAATCAACGTTGACTTTAAGTAAGCGAATGAGCCAATTGGAGTAAAGTGCCATGCAGATTTAAATTTTTCCCACTTGTGACGAATGCAGCTATCGATTTTTTTGCATGCTAGCATGCTAGTTAACATTCGTGTCAGTCAGTTGTTGACTCTCACGCTGGCCAATATAATCTTCCTGCCTATTCGTGGCAGTCAGCTATAGGCTCTCACTCTAGCCAGTAGAAAATGGCCGCAAACTACATGAAAACTGCCGTAGAAGCATAAGAAAATCGATTATTTCCACTATCGATGGGAGTTGGGAAATGCAAAGTCGGTCTTGGCCTCCTTATTAACTTGGAGCATGTGCATGTAAATGTTGGTGCAAATCCGTCGAATATTGCGGCAGTGCATTCGTTACACACACACACACACACACACACACACACACACACTTACACATCCTACCTTTTACAGATAGAGATTGTTCAGTTCTTTGATGCTATATCGTTTAATAGATTTAACTATTTTTTCACTTGTTTTGATTAATATTTCTTTCCTCCATAAATGATGACAAACATCAAGTTAACTCGGTAAAAAAATCCACAAAAAAACAAACACGCATAGTACTATAAAATCCCCGCCATAACCAGCACAATGTTCAACATCATTTGATTCAGACATGCAAACGTTAGGGATCTCAATACTGAAACAGTCATCGATGTTTACGACGAATTCATTCATAGATTTGTCAAGAGGAATATCACGATCATTTATACCAATTTTTTCTCAAAAAAAACTCTTCTTTTCTGACTTATGCGACTTTTACTAAATTTACGCAAATGTTTTCAGGGAAATAGGCAAATTTGTATTATCAAATAGGTTATCTAAACGGATAGAATATGTTGGCATTAAAGTCAATATATTTAAAACTAGCAGTATAACCCATCTTCGACCGGGTGTTTCATTACTGGGAATTCTTGCCATTCAATCGGAGGAGTTTAATTTTAAAGTAATCGCCCCCGAAAATCAATATTAGTAGCAACAATTGGGCGCAACCGGGGCACATCCCCAAATGGGGGTTAAGAGTTTAAATGGGCGGCCCTGAAAACAGCCGTTTTGGAGTTCTCAATATTGCAAGAAAGGGAACTTTTCTATGGACCGTCATAATAATAATAATAATATACGATAATTTTTGTTTATAATATAATTTTCTTTTATAATTCTAATAATCTTTTGCGTTAGATTTCAACTCTCTAAATTGATTGTCCGCTGTTTTTTACAGACATTAAATTTTGCCTTTGATTTTTGCGCAAAGTGAAAAAAATCAGTTTTATCGATTTTTCACTTTCAAGGTTGTAATTTTTTCCAGACAGTTTGGACTTAAAACCGGCACTGAAGAATTATCTATCAAAAATATATATATATATATATATATATATATATATATATATATATATATATATATATATATCGAAATCGGATGAAAACTGTGGAAACGGATAAACAACATCCGATCACACACACACGCACACACACACACATACACACACACATTTTGAGAATTATAGAAATAGATTATTGTAATAATTTAAACTAATTAATTTTATTAAAGTTGTTATGAAAGATATATATATCCAAGAACAGATAGTAAATAGTAAAGCAGTGAAGTATTATCTATCACACAAAAATATTTCATCGAAATCGGATGAAAACTGTGGAAAGGCATAAACAACATCCGATCACACACACACATACACACACACACACACACATTTTGAGAATTATAGATATAGATATTGTATAGAAAAATCCGATTTGATGGATTTAATCTTATAAGCGAATATAATTTCGAAGGCCATATTTACCATGTTATGTTTTTAATAGAGAAAACAATTTAATACATAATCTATACTACAACATTTTTAAAATGTAAAACATATATAATATTTACTTACATCTTCGACACTAATTATTTCGTTCGAAAATATTTTGGGTCATAACACAAAATCATATCGGAAATATATTATGCAAACCCATATTTTCATGAAGGGATTTGTGTCTGAGTTAGGTTTGTGGCTTTTTTACGGTATATCAACCTTGGTGTGGTTTATTTAATGTCGAAATCTGTTTGTTCTTTATTAATTTTGATTTACACGTAAATACTGAATATGTTTATGCCTGAGGCTATAGGAAATTATTGGTTTCGTTGGTACTGAGTTTGTAGGTAGACACTAGTTATATTTACACATCAATTTATAGGCAAAATTGTCGTCTTTTTCATTTGAGTCTAGAGGTACATATTGATTAGATTTGGTTGGTGATTATTATGACCTCCAGTCACTTGTGGTATTTATTGTTTAATTTTTTTTTTATTAATGTTGAATGTACATTTTCTTTTTTAATTTGAGTCTATAGGTAAACATTGGTCTTATTTATACTGAGTTTTTAGGAACACTCTATAGTTCTGTTCATACGTTAATTTATAGATAAAATGTTCGTTTTATACACGGCTCTACAAATAAACATTAATTTAGTCCGTCTATATTTCTGAGATGAGGTATTATGTACATGACTAAAGGAGAACATGACTAAAGACTGTGTGTACGATATCCCGTGTAGCTGCGGAAAGAAATATAAAGGAGAGACAGGCCGACCCCTTAAGGTGAGGCTTTAAGAACGCCAGAAAGCTGTAACACAAGGGGAAGTGGAAAAATCAGCTGTGACTGACCACAGATCACCTCCCTCTGTGGGATCAGGTTGAGATCATAGTCAAGGAACACCATTGGGAAATTCGTAATCTTAAGGAATCAGCACATATGCTAGGCCACAAAAATCTCCGGAACCGACAATATGGAAACCGGTAATAAGGAGTGCCAGAGAAAAGCGATAATAACAACAAAGTTGCAATATGAGCTCTGCTAAAAACATGCAATGATAACAGCAAAATTGCAATATGAGCACTGGTAATTACGTTTATAATACCCAGAAATTTATACGTAGATGTCCTCAAGGACACATGGCACAGTGGATAAAGGCGTTGGTTAGATCCAGTTACAGGACCCAAACAGTGTGAGTTCAATACCCGGTTAATTAAGGTTCTCCACTGCCTTACCCGGTTAAGGCAGTGGAGAACTTTCAGAGGGATATTAACAGGAGGTAACTGATAACTGACATCCATTAAACATGGCACATCGAACGAGAACAGTCTAGAGTGAAGTGAGCGAAGTAAAGGGTTCAGTTCTACATTCCAATCACCTGAAGAAGGCCGGAGTGTACAACGGCCGAAACGTTATGATAAAGAAAAGATGAGGACAATAGTCCGAATAATGTAAATAATGTAATTTAGTCCATACTTCAGCATTTTTCTCAATTCTTTCACCCAGAAAGCAGCCGTATTTCCGGCCCCGCTGAAATGATAGTTTGTTTATACGGTGTGCGATGGGTAAATTGTCGCAATTTTATATTTTTAATTCCGGTCATGCACGTTGTTTTTTTTTTGTTTTTTTTTTTTTGTTTTTTGTCAACTGCTCAGTATATATAGTAGGGTAAGTTGGGAACCGTTCGTGAGAAAAAGAGCACAATGACGCCAGAAATTTAGAAACACCGTGCTGTACCGCTTGGCATTTATACCGAAATCTCCAAGAAGAAAATTTCAGTGCGTTTGAGAATCGTGCAGAGGATTATGAAAGAGTTGGTGTTTGGAAGCATTACCTCCCCAAGTGCTTTAATGAGGTAGTGCTTCCTAGGGTGAAGAGGGTGACTGCTGGAAGACCCTATATCTGGCAACAAGATACTGCACTATGCCACACAAGCAGGAAAACCCAGTCATGGCTGTCAGACAATTTCTGCGACCACTTCACCCCTAATGTCTGGTCAACTAGCACTCCACTCTGCAACCCATTGATTATTCTGAGTGGGGCGCAGTTGAGTGAGAGTTCAACAAATCACCTTGTTAACTGAAGACAAGCGTTATGACAGCCTTCTCTATCTTAAATAAGGAGAAGATGCAAGAGATTCCGAAGTCGTCTAGAGGCCGTGGTTGAAGCCTGTGGCAGTTTTATTGAATACATTTATTCTTTATTATTTCAAGATATTTTGTGAATTATTTCTAAATATATCTGTTAAAATGATATGTCAGTGTTACTTTCATTTTGGCGAAATTTAAACGACAGTTTATCCATTGCACCCCGTATAGAGATATATACATTGGGTTTAATAAAATAGGAATACAAAGGTACTTTACATTATTTCATTATTTACGAATATACAGAACTAAAACCTGGGCTCAAAACATGAGTGAAATACGTAAAATCGAATATGTAGTATTTCTCTTTTGTATATAAATGTTACTTTATCTAAAACTTTCGAATAATAAACATTTATCAAAGCGACGATCTTATAGCCCATACTTTATCCAAAACACGTCGCCATATTTACCCCCATCGAAAGGCAAGAGGAAAATTAACTGTTTTTCTTTCACTAGATGAAAATAGCGAAGAAACTCTTCCCGGCTGAGTAAATTTAATTATTTGTTCAATGACCGCTGTCGCCTTTCACCTTCAGGATTTGACCTTTCTTTCTTAGAGTTAGCTTAAGTTAATTTGACGGTCAGGACCCATGTGATTTCGCCTTTTTTGTTTTCTGTTTGACACTCGACGTCTTACGTGCAGACTAGTGGTTGGAAGATATAACGTCATTGATTGTTGACAGCGCTCGTAGACGCGGCGAGTTCGGAATAATTAGACAACTGCACCGGTTTTACACCTCCAGTTAATTTAAAATCAATTTGTACGTGCTCGTCATTTACACTGACAACATAACAACGAGTAAGCCCCTATACCTAAACCCCGAACCATATTTCACGCTTTCAGTCGGAGTAAATACTGTCTAAGGAAACAACAGGTTTAATTTGAATATCTCTTTATTAAAATCACACTAAATGTACCGATGTTTCAAGGTGAAAGGAGGCTGTGAGTATATTAATGCATCGTGATAAGTCTAAAGCATGAATTAGATTGCTTCGTTAAGATCTGTTATTTCATATTCAAAGCGATCAAAAATTGCATTCTATTTGTTTGTTTGTACGACGGTTAAGCTTTTAAAATATTTTAATTCATATATTAATTTACAAATGAATAATAATAATTTTTAATTTATTTTAAATATTTATTATGAACAAGTACGATGTTGCAAGACCCGAAACTTGTCATGACACAGAGTCATAACATCATTGACGAGGGATCCTGTGTAGTCGTTGGAGTGTTTTCATGACAAATTAATATTTATTAATAATATTTATTAATAATATTTTTCTAATATTATTATTAATATATATATATATATATATATATATATATATATATATATATATATATATATATATATATATATATAGATATAGATATAGATATATGTATAAATAGATATATATTGTATGATATATATCATTATTATATATAATAAATATGATATTATATATTATATTATAATATTATATATTATTATAATATATCATATTATAATATTATATATATATTATATTACATTATATAAATTATATATATCATGTATTTTAAATTATATTATTATATATTATTATTATATTAATATTATCATTAATAACAAATATTTATTAATAATTATTATTATTATTATTAATAACAATAATAATTCATTTATTAATGAATATATTAATTTAATATATTAATTAAGATCCTAAAATAGGCCTGGAATCGATAATCAATGATCAATCGACACCATTCAGCATATCTAAGGCCACAGTTTCTCGGCTACGTACATATTTTTCTGTCTCAATACATTGTTTCGAATAAATTATTTTTTCTTTCTTTATAAAATATAATATTCTTTTAATTATTTTCTACCAAGTAATGTGATAAGGAAACTAAGGCGCATGACCAGGGACTACTCGGAGTGTAAGAGAAGACGTTAGAAGGAACCCAAAATCCAATCCTACACAAGAAACAGGATAAACGCCCTACTCCTGTTCAATAGCAGGGACAGAGTTTAAACCAAGCGATATATATATATATATATATATATATATATATATATATATATATATATATATATATATATATATATGTATGTATATATATGTATATATATGTATATATATGTATATATATATATATATATATATATATATATATATATATTGTGTCTAGCATGAAACAGCCTGTCGCCTCTGAGTTTAATGTTCACTTATATATATATATATATATATATATATATATATATATCACAGCAATAAACGTATGAAGCTTGATATTACTAGACATATTAAAAACGGGCGAAGCAACCGGTTTCGCTCCCGCTCATCAGGCTTACAACGGGAGATTTAATTTAAATTAAAAACACAGAAAATGTACAATAAAAGGAAATGTGGAGGAGGAGGAAAAAAATGAGCAAAAGGAGCTAGAGGCAAATGAGAGCGAGCCCCAACAACTACTAATATATATATATATATTATTTCGTATAGAAAAACTTTAAAATTTTCCTTCTCTGTGCCGTCTGACGACAGGCTAGGGGTAAACCTCTGACATGTCAAATCGCTCGGGGCTCTATCCCGGCTTGAAGCAATCGAACGTCTAACTACACTGAAGAGCTGCGATACAGCGAAATAGTCTGTCTGCGGATGAGTATATATATATATATATATATATATATATATATATATATATATATATTCAGTGTGTAAGGGTAGCAGATCAAACATATATTGTTAAATATAATTGATAATGTCTTATAATGTATTTAGTTTCAAGAGTAAAAAAGAGACAAAACTGTCTAATATTTGGATGTCTTTATACAGCGATCTAGCCTTTCAGCTCACATGTGCCATCATCAAAGTGGTTATATGGGCATAAAAACAGAGATGTGAACCGTGACTTACATATATATATATATATATATATATATATATATATATATATATATATATATATATATATATATATATATATATATATATATATATATATTATTTTCGCAGAGAAAAACGTATTCAGTTTTGTTTACATAGAAGTTTGCTATGCGAATAGCAAACGCAGGTCGTAAAGTTTTGCTGTGAATGTTGTAAATTCATAATGCTGTTTTATGACGTAGTATGTGACCACATGAGAGGAAGCATTTATTTAAATGCGTTGTTATATGTTGTGGCTGTACATTATTCAGACTATTGTCCTCATCTTTGTCGACATATTTATTACAACTTCCCTGCCTTTTTCATTTGTTTGGAATGTCGACCTGAATCCTTTATTTCGCTCACTTTGCTAGACTGTGTTCGAGTTCCACGTGCCATGTTTAATGGATGTCAGTTATGTATAAATATATAATATTATAATGTATGATAAATGCTATGCACATCATATATTATAAAGATTGTAAAGCAATTGACCTCATAGTCTCTAATAACCCCGCAACCACACAACTAAACCCTCTACAAAAAAATAATGTAATGTATCAATTTACATGACTGTTCAGAGATTGTATCTATGATACTAATAATAAATCCACTACATACATTGGTTTTACTACAACTACGCTCTCCCGTAGATTTATCTGTCACATTTCATTATTGGTATAATTGGTTGAATATGTAACTGACATTCCCATCATCACTTTTCTAATTGTATGATTGTGCATATATTTAAACTGTCATCAAGGTAAGTATATATAAGCACACATAAAATATTTGTAGATTTAAAATATGTAAACAGATTAAATTGAGAGTCTTAAAAAATAGAATTATGTGAGTGGTGTAAGATTCAGTAAAGAAATATTATTGTAATCGGTATCATAAAGATAAGTTTTTGAATCGGTCTTATTATACAGAAAAACGGGTGTAGGTGTCTGAAAGACAACAGGATAGATATATCGTCATTCTAGTGCAATACAAAATCAACAAGCAATTTAAAAAGCTGAATTGTGCATTCAGGGAGATTAGAACTCATGACCCTGGTTTACAAGATCTGCCTAGTTTCGCAGATTATGTAAATTTCAGTATATGGTGTTTTCGACGCTACTTCATCTTCCAAAATCTGTTCAATGCTGGTGGGGCTGTTCTCCTCGATATTGTATCTTAAAAAAATGATGGCCTTCTAAATTATTTCCAGCCATTGTCAGAAAAGAGGGACAATGAAAAGTAAGATGGTGTTTAAATTTCATCCACTTGTCGAAACTTGTCACATCTTGGATCCGGAATGACAAGTTAAAGTAATGCCACATTCTCAACATTTGTATCCGCCTGTATAGAATCTGACAGAAAAAGTATAATTTGTTAATATTCTATTTAATATAATATACTACTTACTACTACTACTACTACTACTACTACTACTACTACTAATAATAATAATAATAATAATAATAATAATGATAATAATAAAGGTAGCCAAGATTATTCAAAAGGGAATTTTAACGGATGAAGAAGAACAAGTAAGCCATAATATATCTGCTGCAGCGGCAATGAACCTAAAATGAAAGCAAAAGCACATGTAATGCGCCAAATGCAGAAACTTTGGCAGCATAAGCCTCTTTATGGTCAATACTCTGTCCGTAACAAACAAACTGATGAAAACAAACGCCGTAACTAGCAGTGGTTTCGTAGTGAAGGCTTAAAAGTTGAAACGAAAGGTTCTATTCTTGCTGCACGGGACCGATGCTTGCAGACTAGAACTTACTAATCACACATACTGAAAAAATGTGTTGACCGCAAATGCCGAATCTGTAACAAATATACAGAAACAAATGGTCATCGTGTACCAGTTTGCAGGGTGTCATCACAAAACTAAATATAAAAATCAGCATAATAGAGTGGGCCAATACATGCATTGGAAAACACGCATTCTGTATGGGCAGAAAAATGCAATAATCTGGTATGAACATCTCCCAGATCCGGTTACAATACACACAGACAACAATTAAAGATAATCGCCCAGTCATCGTGATCAGAGACCGCAAAAAAAGAAAATGTGCCTTTTATTGACATGGCAGTCTCCTAAGATTGTAATGTACCTTTGAAGTTCTTCAAAAACCTATCAAAATACAAGGATCTTGAAGTGGAAATCTCAAAAGTATGGCGCATGATGACATCAATAATTTCAATTGTAGTTGGATCCCTAGGATGGATGCGAAAATGTTCCGATAGACTAATTGAAACGATCCTTGATAGCAAATACCTTAAAGAAATAGAAAGATATTGTACTCACATATATAGATAACACATTTCGAAGAGCTTTATGTAATTATGATTTTTTATATAAAAGGATCAGTCGAAAATCTCATGAAGCTATTTCTGACCTTAGGTCTGTGGTTCGGACTCGCAAGGAAATCTCAAAACAACAGAAACCCAAGGAAATAATAATAATAATAATAATAATAATAATAATAATAATAATAATAATAATAATAATAATAAT